>OZ034966.1:54340818-54658318 GCA_964030785.1 Siderastrea siderea | reverse complement strand
CGGCGACTAGGTCATCTATGGTCGGCATCAGGTGCTTCTCACGCTTTACCGCCTTGTTAGCTTCTCGCATGTCTACGCATAATCTGACTTCTCCAGAGCTCTTTGGGACCACTACGATGGGGCTTACCCATGGGGTTGGGCCTGTCACCTTTTCGATGATGTCTAAGCTCTCTAGTCTCTCCAGCTCCTTTTCCACGTCTTGCCGTACATGAAAGGGGATTCGGCGGTGTGGTTGTTGTTTGGGCTGCACATCCGGGTCTATGTGAAGCTTGACTACCTTTCCTTTCACTTTGCCGATGCCGCCAAACAGATTTTCAAATTCGCCGCTCGCCAGGTACTGGGGACTAGTTTTGTCTTCTCCGACTTGGTTGACAATCTTTAGGAGTTCTAGCCTTTGCGCGGTGTCATATCCTAGGAGATTTCCTGAACTGCCTTTAACAACGTGCAGAGTGGCTGGCGTGCTGTTGGATTTTGCAGTTATCTTGGCGTGAATGGTTCCTAGCAGGGGTAGGGGTGTGGGTGATCCATAAGAGAAAATTCGCCGTTTGGATTGTTCTAGAGGTTTTACTTTGCCTTTGTAGATTCTTTGGTAGGTGACTTCGTCGATAAGATTAACTGAAGCTCCGGAATCCAGCATCAGTTCTACGTATTCTCCGTCGATCTCCAATCTGCACATGGGTTGTTTCTTCTCTCCTATTGCGTATACGTAGTCTTCCTCATCTGTGTCTTCTTTTTCCGTCACGCGTTTCACCGAACCGGGTGGAACTGTTCTACAAACTTTAGCAAAATGATTGAACTTGCCACAGGAGGTGCACTTCTTGTTTTTAGCAGGGCAGGAGTCTCTGTGGGGGTAAGCGCCACCGCAATTTCTGCATTTTGATGACTCTTCAGTCTTGCGTGACTCCTTGCGTGACTCGCTGCGTGATTCGCTGTGTTCCTCTCGTCGGCGACCTTTACCTTTCTTTGGACGCCTGTCGCTCTTCTTTTTGTGATTTACAGTGTTCACCGTCGTTTTGTCACTCTCCACTTCTTTAGCTTGCATATCACTGAGCTCCAGGGCTCTGCCAGCTTTTAAAAGTGCAGTTAAATCAAGGTCTTCACGTAGTGCTTTCCGCCTCAGTGCGTTTGACTTGCAGCTTAGAATAATTTGCTCCTTGATTTCTTTATCGGAATTTGCAAATTCGCAGGTCTTCGCAAGAGTTCGAAGTCTTGTATGGAAACTGTCCAAACTCTCGCCCTCGTTTTGCTGAGCTTTCCTGAAATTGTAGACCTCGTAAGTCGTGTTGACTTGGGGATTGAAGTGAGCGGTAAGTTTTTCGACGGCCGTTTTGTAATCTTTGTCTTCGCCGGTGCCTTCAAGCGTGTCGAAGATCTCGTCGACTTCGGGACCGCTGTAATGTAGCAGAAGAGCACGTTTTTGTTTTGCCTCTTCGATACCCATTCCTACAATTAGATTCTCGAATCTGGCTAGCCATTTCTTCCACCTTGGACCCACATTGCCGTCTAGGTGTACTTGGAAAGCCGGGAAAGTCGGAAGCGAAACTGCCATTTTGTCAAATCTTTGTCAGGATTATCTTGTCCGCGCTTTGGGATTTGAGTTGTGTTGTCCGCACTTCGGGACTTGAATTGCTTTGTCCGCGCTTTGGGACTTGAATTCTCTCACTGGATACGCTCCGTGGATCCTCGTCGCCAGGTGTGGTGTTGTACCGCTTAAATAAAACCACCGCAAGTTAAACACAAGTCTGATTTATTGACTCCATGCTCGCGACGACTACAAGGGAAGCGGGAGTTCCTTTCGACCGCGTGCTCGTATGATTGACAGATGTCACAACACTACATTTCTTTGTCTGTACCCTTTTTTAAAAACATAAACTTCACCATAAACGAGAGGTGCAGTGCCGAGAATGCAATTGATGTCACAAGTAATATAACATAAAGAAATTTATACAATACAGCTGTATATGCTTACGAATTTACTTCAGTTGATACAAAAAAGCAACAATAGCATTAGAGGAATGTCCTGTCTTGGAATATTTCACCCACTATGTTCTTCCTGCGCCTACAGAGAGATACTGTCATTTGATAAAGCCAAGAATGAGTCTTAGCAGTTTTGTTGCTTAAAACCGTGAAAATATAAAAATGTAGTCTATTCTCTCCGCATCTCTAAACAATGGTATTCCATGGAAAAATTCGAGACCATGTAGAGACATTGTCATGGAGCCCAGTACAGGGATCATCTTGCCGGCGCCCATCCCCACGGCGTTTTCGCACGTCACATGAGAGGACTAGGTTCGTGGATTGAATGTGGAATAATTCTGCCAAAAACTTTACAAGACTTCTCTTACAGTTTTCTGGCACTCCAGGTAGACTCGATTGTCTTTTCTTTAAGCCCATATGGTGACAAGCATCTAATCAACTTGTTGAAACATACAGGTAATGAGAATAAAGGATATCACTAAAGATAAAATATCTTGATGTTTAATCAACTTCTCCCAACTATAGTTACATAAAAAAACAGAGAAGTCGTTGAGGAGGAAAAGACGCCTTTTAATATTGGGGGATTGGGTCTTACCTCCAAGTGCCTGACTTCTCCTTTCCATGTACAACCATCGTTTGAGTTTGAGCAGGCGACGACCAGAGAAAGCACTTCACGCTTCACAAAGTTATCAAGGAAGACCTAGAATTAGGAGTCCATTAGTGCACACAGAGTTTGAGAGCCAGGAAGGAGTCCTTCACTACTGGCTATCTTGAACTCGGTTAACTCTAGGCTCTTAAACGTCAGTTCATTCTCCTCACATACCTTATCAAAAGGCTTCTTATCAACCTGGCATGTGAAACGCCCGTCCTCCCTGTCAAATTAAGTAAAAAGTAAATATTTCAGAGTAATCACCATGACTTACATTGGGAAAGAAAATAGCAGAAGATGCGAGTGGTGCTAGTTGTCAAACATTAGAAATAAAAAGTCCAAATTGAACATATCCTGGTTAAAAGTCCCAAGTACCAGGTGCCAGACCAGTTGGTTTTTTGCAAGGAAGCTAATTAAATAGGTGAGATCAGGTCAGTGGTCAAACTGGGGCCGTCGGATTTTATATTTACTCCCCGTCCATAATTTCCATTTCTTTTATTTTTTGGTTTAAGAGCAGAGTGAATTATAGTTTGTTTTCGTTGTTTTTTGTTTCGTTAGGCCAATCTAGGAAAACTGTGCAGGTGCTGGAGATTGGCCCAACCACTCAGTTATGCCGCCGCTAGAGTGATATTCATGACATTCGTTACCATTGTCTTTGCATGCCCGAGTAAATTGTAATTTATAGTTACCGTTTAAGTTCCTGGACACATGAGTTGCAGTAAACATGACCACAGTCTGTCTGGACAGGATCTCTTAGAATGTTATCACAAAGTGAACACAAGTATCTTGTGTCAATTGTGTCCTTGGTGTTCAATGATAGCGGGTACCCTGGCATGGAATCAGTTGTGCCTCTGTCTACGTAGTTAGGTTATTCTGACTGCCTGATAAGGAATGAAGATGAAATACGAAGACACATTTAGGTATGGCGTGTAAGTGTGGGGGTATTTAAATGATTCCGGTACGATGTTGACAACGGTGCGAGTTCATCCTGGTACCCTCGTGTGACTCTTTGCTACAAAACTCGCAATGGGTACGGATCATACCCACAATGCAGTGCAAATTCATCCCAGTAGCTGCACCTTTTCCTCGCATTCCGGTTGGAAGACTCATATCGGATGAAACCCGGTATGATAGTAGGGTCACATTCCTTTTACGTTGAGGTAAATAATAAAGCTCACCCACCCTCACACCACCATAATACGAGTTTCAACACCCTCGAACATTAGGTTGGCGCTATATACATGCAGCTATGCGCCATAACAGCAGTACGTCCAACCAATAAGGAAAAATTCAAAGGGACTTGGGCAAGTAAAACAGACAAACAAACAGACAAATAATTATTTCAGCGTAATGTTTGCCAGTTTGGTTCAGTGATATCTTTGGCGTTTTTTGTGGCACAGGTAGTTGTTGGCATTGGTTCAGTGGTTTCTTAGTGTTCCTAGGACGGGAGCAAACAGATCAGATTGATTAAGAATAGACCGAAGAACATTGCAATAACAATTAATAAGCAACACGAAATTGCAAACTCTGACAAATGGGTTGCAATAGCAACATGACTGTAAACGGTCGAAAGAATACGATCTCATTTCGTTCTTTTAAAAATAAATGGTACTCAATCAAGCGAAATGGACTGCGGCTTATGTGAAAATTGTAGTGTTCAGAACCAAGAGAGGATGTCAGAACACAAATCCCGTCTCACGTTCTGATTAACAACTTTTGCGGGATTACCAGCTTTGTGAGTCCTTTGCCTCACCTTTTACGTACTTGGGCAGTTACCATTGTGTTTGGTGTTTGGTGTTTGGTGTTACCAACAAGAAAACCTGTGGTTTATAAAGATGGCCCTTACAAGCTGAAGTTAATTTGTGGGCTACTAGAATCTTCTTCAGCTCTCATGTTGTCAATATCAAAAATGCCATGCATTTTATAGAATTTTGTTACCTGTATTACCTCTTCCAGTTACGTGACTACCTTCTTGTGGAAAGGTCATTCCCAACTAAGAAGTTGTTAGATAATACTGTAGATGGCGCCGCTTCGCGGGCGGCCATCTAACGAGACTACACATTTTCATCGATTGGAGATATAAGCTACACTAAATATTTGACGCCGAGGTTGCTAAACATCCTAGATATTCTAATGATCCATAGATGGCGGTTAAGTTAAAGGGGCATAGTCACGCTATTTTAGTTCACTTTAAAAGTCAAAATATGTCCTCATATCAATGAACGCCCACAAATAATGGTCTAGTTTTGTTAAGAAAGACTATATTACTTCACTGAAACTATTTTCTGTCGTCTGTTGCTACGGATGGCACGGATTGAAATGGATTGCAATTTGAAAAAATTAGGCTAAACTTTTCAAATTCTTTCAGCGTGTTGACATTAAATCGATACTAAATGGTCGTGGTTTGTTTTCTCTTAATGAAATTAAGTTAATATGTTCCTCTAAATGTTCAGACACAATTGGGCATGTATAAAGTTAGCTACCCGATAATTTTAGCACAGTTTTGGCCAGAAATCTGCGAAATCCTCGTGACTATGCCCCTGTAAGGTTAAATCGTTTAAAAGGTGCATCTATCGACATCACTCAACTCAGTCGCTTCTTCGTAAGAGCACAAACACAGCGTTGCATTTGAAGCACTCGCAGCGAAGAACACGATTCCAGGTCTTGTTTTGTCGGGGCATGACCCTTACTTCCGCTACGGAAGAATAGGCAGAAGTTATGACATATTTGCAACTTTGATTCTCTACTTTATTTTACCCACGATTCTGCCCACAGTGTTCCCCGGTGATCCGTGTTAATATAACAGGGTTCTCTTTATCTTGAACCTCGAGAGTCGACTCGAACTCGAGACTCAAACCTCTCCGACGCTGCCATAAGTGAAAGTACTTTGCACACCTTACATTATTCAAAGCATAATTTGAACCTCGAAAACTCGGAATCTAGCAGCGTTGAATTCAGTTTTCCTGGCTGTTTGTGGTTTCGAGGTAAAACTATGTGTTAAGGGCCCATTACAGTATCTTTTTAGGCCGTTGCTAGGGAAAAATGAGTTTGCTGTAACTCAACACATGTATGCTTTCATTGGACCAAATTTGGACAACATTCATTGAGGGCAAGTATGGTCCAGTTTATGACGTCATCGGACCACGCCCCAAGTCACGTGATCAGAAACAGAAAAATGCGTTTTTACTTCAAGACTTACCTTTTTGTCCATAATTTCTTGTACCGTACCATTTCATAAGCCGTCTTGAGGAAATTTAAGCATGCGTTTTGGTTTACGAAGAAAAATAAACAAATAAGAATGAAAAATGTGCTTCTTTGACCACTCTTTTGGGTATAATTTTTTTGTTTTCTGTTTTTTCGCAAAAAGGATGCTTAAATTTCGAGAAAAAAAGGTTTTTTTTCGAATTCTTTTAAAATGCAGCAGCTACGTTCACTTCTCGACGAGAAAAGTACATTTTTCGCGGCACCGGAAGTGACACTACTTTTTTCAATGGCCAGGTGCCTAAGCGTTAAATGGCTAGGTCGCTAAGGCGATAATTTTCCCATTCTTGGCATCGTGGACGGTAGCTGAGCTGAACTGAGCTGTTGTTGGAATAATTGCCGCGAGTCAGATAAAAGCCGTCGAACTGGATGTGTAATGATGATTGGTTTTTCCGTTGGATTGCTTCAGTTCTCGCTTCTTTCACACTCCAGTCGGCGATCTGTTTTACGAACGGCGCAAGCCATTCAACAATGTGGATCCACCGAGTCGAAGTTGACTTTGTCCAGACTTTGAGTCCAGAGAATTTTATGATAATCTTTGAAATACTGCCTACTGACAAGGAATGAAAGAGCACGATTACGTTACGTATTGCAGTGCAGATCTTGGACGAGTTGTGGCTTTTACGACAGAGGTATCACTCTTCAAGCTGAATTTCTGTCCACATCGACTGCACTCGAACTCAAAATCTTCAACTGTGTTTTGTTTTACCGAACAAAATTCGTATTTTTCAGTCCTTTCTACAGTCACAGTCTTTTAGATCGCTTAAATTACTTTTTGCTAATTTCTCAAGTGATGTTGTTAGCAGACGTTGCCCATCACATGTATCGAGCTCACCATTATTTGTCAGGTATTCTATCGTGTGCTTTAATAATAGCATTGTCAATGTGGGCATGAAATTCGCGCGATAGAGCTGCTTTCAAGGACAATTTACAAGACTTCCTTTCTTGCTGTATGCTGCTCCACGCTGTCTTGCGACAGTGGCTGCAAGTCAGTGGCGTCGAGAGCTTCGTTTCTTGAGGAGCTGTCTAAACACTGGAGGTGCTCAGGTTCGGAAGGACAGTTCACAGGTTCGCACATCGATTACAGTTTTCTAGCAAGCGACGTCGGGTAGTTTGGGAGCAGTCGAAGTCACGGCCGCGGACACAGGCAGGGATTTCTTTATGGGTTCGGGATGATGGCACAGTACTTATTTCGGTTTGCCTCCGCATCACTGACATTTCTATCCCCGACCTGACACTGAAAATCTTTGAATGTCGGCTTTTCGCGATCTGCATTTCCCCATCGACTTGCAGCCATCGCTGCGCTTTCTGTTTACGTGCGTACGTGGATAGCTTCGAGCTCATTTTCAACTGAAACACCCAGTTTAAGAAATAAAGGCACAACTCACATGTTGTAAAGGTAAAGCAGAAAATTAAAATCACTTTGAAAAGTAAACAAAAAGTTTCTTTTGTGTTTGTCGCAGCGAAATAGAAAAATTATCGGCGACTTGAACCGGCGACGGGCCGGCGCCGGGAGGCCAGAAAGCGCGCGAAAAATTTGCGGACGACCGGAAGTAAAATTGCACGTGCATGGCAACCGCGTATCATAGCAACGAGATACTTTAATGGGCCCTTAAGTTGCCTCAATAAGCCGAGCAAACAAAGACCTCCGTCGAAGCTTGTTCCAAGTTCTTGATATGTCTGCCATTATTAGATTAAAACACCGCTTTTTCTTCACACTAGTTTACTTACATGCTTTAGCAACCAAACTGTACTTACGTTCCTTGCTTAAGTTGCTCTGCATTAAGACAAGGCTACTTCGCAGCCTCAGACATAACTTGTTTAACTGTTTTTGCCCCTGATTTATTTCCACGCATGAGCTATTTCTTATTAGTATTCTGAAGTTTGATTTCACTGATTAATTATTCAATTCGTTTTCAATTGCCTTCAGGGTATTGTTGACATTTACAAACGGGGAATCCCCTACACTAAGTTTATCACGTGAATGACATCTTGAAACACATGCATTAAGGAACGACCAACTTTTTTGCCCATCAGTACTTCTTTACATTGTCAAACCTTGAACCTTGAGCAATCTGTTCATTTTTCTGAAGGTTCTGTGAGGCGAAGTCCGAGTGTTTTTCTACGATTATCTCGTCGCAATGAAAACGCTTCTTCAATATTACTGATTAAGCAGACAATATTGGCTTGAAAAGGAAAAATATTGACAGCAAAAGCCTGAAAAATAATGGCCACTTTGGAGTTGAAGAAAAGGGGATGTAAGAGTGTTGTATCCATCATTTAAAGCTCAGAGTATTGCCATGCAGCCGGAATGACACTCTGCTTTATATAAATAGAAATCTAAAATCGTAGAGATATATCAGTATCAGTTCCCACATAGTTTAATGAAGGCAGTGCATGAACATTAGCATTATGTCGTTTGGATTTAGTCTAGATAACAGTGTGAAGTGAGTGCGTTATGATCGATATGTTCATGGGTCAAGTTTTGAAGAAATTAACAGTTTTTTTAAATGTACAAACTATCGTCCAAAATCAGTTAACTTAATACACTAACCAGTCCAGTTTAGGGCAGGTTTCGTCTACATGACATCCACGTATTAACTATTTCTATATTTTATTTGCTCTACCTCTCTTTATTCCGTGGCCAATACCATCCTTTTTTATTTCTAAAATAATTGCCTTTCAAACCACGGGCTAAGTATAAACATAAAGTGATCAGGTCATCATAGAACCATGTGAAACAAATTCGGGGGAACGGCTTATCGTTGTTTCATGTATACCTCAAGACTAGCACTCAACGTTTTGTTTCTAGTGACCGATACATAGTGGGTGCCAATAGTTGGGTGTAATAATCTATATGCACAGAATATAGTCTGCAATAGTCCTTTTTGAAATTTGTTTTGCTTACCTACGAATAATGTCTTCGTTCAGTGAACGGGAAATGAAGATTGCAGGCCTGGCAACGTCACTTCCATGGCAGCGAAAAAAAAAACCAAGCTGTGCAACCAGTGTGAGAGTAAAAAAGAAATTTTCGAGGACATTTTATACTGTTTGCACGCAGAGGAGGGGAATAAACCGCTGTAACCACGCTAATACGAATTGAATAAGTAATGTAACGCGAATTATTGACAAACGGCGTATACTGCCATTTAGGGAACAACTGACGAAAACAAAGAAAATCAACTTTGCTCTCAGTCATAACTCCGTGTTGGCGGGGGTTATTTGTTACCTTTTAACATGCTGTAAAGATGACTAATATATGGTATGAAAAAAAAACCGTATTGCACACAAATTATACAAAAAGTGAAGTTTAGAAAACGAAATGATGTGACATTCGTATACCGTTTCTCAGCCTAGAAAATCATTAAACAGATTCCTTTTCCGGTTTATGATTTGTCCGGATTCCGGCTTACGCGCGTCATATGCATGTCTGGATCAATAGGTCATCACAACGATTCTGGGAACTGTATGTTTAAATTATTATCCAGAAGTGACATGGTTTGAACGAACATTTTATTTTCCCTGTTTCCTTCAGGCTGTGTTTGGTGATTTTTATTTGTTTCTCCAAGTTACGGCGAATCGTTACGAGTCATTTCAGTATATATGTGGGACTTTTCCCAGTGATCATACAGGTAAACAAAGTTGCCCACGCGTGACTTAACGAGATCTATGTGGCCGCCAATACAGAGAAATTGAAAATGTGTCAGAGAGCATGTCCTGGGATCTTGTCGACTCACACTCAACAAACACCGTCTACAATAAGTACGCACACAAAAAAGGTGGACTGATCATACCACAAGTCGAACGCATCCAGTCACACCGGTTTGACAGAACAGTACCACTGACGCATGGAAATCTTGTTACACTCGTAAAATTCGCACGTTAGATATCAAATCTAGTTTTCGCTGTCGTGTTTGCTACCGCTTATTCGAAGTGTTCTTGCCAATAATCGAAATCTGAAACGAACGTTGGACAAACGGTTATAAGTATCAGACAATTAATGAACGACAAAAGCTTATGCTGCGACGGTGGTATATAATAGAGACGTCACTGCACCGTTACGGTGTTCACTCGAATATCGCTGAATTCAGTGTTCTTAGTGTCGAAACCTACAAATATAAACTCTTACCTTTGCTTCATTTACATCTGTAACTTCAGTGGCTGTATCTTGTTCGACGTTTCCTTCAACTTGAGCTGAGTAAGCTTAAATTTAAATTCATTAGAAGCTGCTTGGCGCCTTTATTTGAATCGGCCAATAAACAAGCACTATTTTATGGCATGTGACTGAATCTTTAATGTATACTTGAAGAAACAGCCAGTCATTGACAGACATGGTAAGGCAAACGGGAATTCCGTATTCACCATTTAGACTCCGTCTAAAGTAGACAAAGTAATGTGTCAATGATGTGTTTTCGTTTGAAAACGTGTGCCTACTTCAAATTAATTTGTTTCCGCCTTTGGCGCTGATGAAAATATCGACTATCTATATGACATACTTCCTTTGCCTCGCCTCCACTCGAAACCTAAAGAATTAAACCTGTGAATTATTTATATTTGTTTGTGACCTCAGTAAAGTTTGGAATGGCATCTACGTTAGTACATCAGTTGGAGTAAAATTGTCAGTCAGCACTGAATTTATGCACCAAGACAGGCAACTGAGGCAACTGAAATCGGTTTAACTGGCGGTTGATGGAATTCCGTCTGCATTTCAGGTAAGCAAAGTTGGCCATTTGATGGAAGGGTTAAACATTCAATCCGCTCACAAATTCACCGTCAGTTTAAATACACCCGGGATTTTCTTCTTTCGTTTATTTTGTCTCGTGCAACTAAATGTGAGGGTTGCCTTGACAGCTTATAACAGCTTAGATCAATATACATATACGTTTGCAGAATCGTTTGATATATGCTCCTGACGTTCACGCGTCCAATATTTACTTATGACTCAGAAAAAGAGCTAGTTCTCCTTCGCAATCAATGGACTCGTTTAACGAAGTCCAACCAGAGCTCGACAAGAACATCAGTTATGTTGGAAATATTGTCGCATTCATAAGATTCGTGCATTCGGAAATTCTTCTGTTATTTAGGGCAATTCTGTTTGTTAGAAATTCAGTTCCCAGAAAAACACTCGTGAACTAGTTTTCACCTCATTAGCTTACGCGGCCAGTATAACTGAGCAAACAGGAAAAATCTAAGGTTTACATCAGTTACCTACAAATATAAATTCTAAACTCCCCAGCAAAATTTCGACTTAAGAGCTCATTTAAGAGTTCATGTAGTATTTTGCAGCTATTGATATTCAATAAGAAATCTTGGTCGTTTCACTCTCGAAATGAGCCTTATAGCCAGTCATCTTCAATGCACTGAATTGGACGTTTTTCTGAAAAGGAAGCAAAAATTACTCGTAAACTGATATTTGGGCTTTTAGTCTCGGGCTCAAAATATTATCTTTTTCTACCAATTACCAATTTTTCTAGTAGGAGTAATTCTCCATGAATGATTTTAATATACTGTAGCGAAATTTTTTTTCGTGTTCAAGTCAAATGTTCAAGGTTTTAGAGGAACAAGAAAACCGTCCCCTACAGCATCTGTCACTTTCTGGTTGGGGAGGAGGGTGTCCCTTATTGTTTGTATCCACGTCAAAGTGCCTTTTGTTACTGTCTTAACAACCATGCACCTATTCTCCATATATCATTCTAGGCGTAGATAGGTCATATAGGTGTCTGTAGGTTTTGAGGATGAGGTTGCTTTTCTTTTGCAATTTTCTTTTACGGGTGCTGTTGTACGCTGGAATTTATCCTGCCAAGGCCTTCCAGAGTGAAAAAGCTAGTAGGGTAATTCATTATTCAGTGGGATTCTTTTTATAGATACTATTTAGCTAAAACCATGAATGAAATGAATGTTGTCGATTTAGTTTTTGCGTTTCAAAAGTGGCTCTCTCAAAATGGTTGTTTTTATGTTCGTACTGAAACTTAGTTTCAGTTTTCGATTTCTTACCGTCGTCCCATTTCACAGGTTCTTCAAGTGTCACGGGACAAAGCTTGGCGGTAAAGTTTTGCAAGACGCTTCCGATTTCTTAAAATGACAAATAATAGCCATGTCTTAAAAATAACCCTTTGTTATTAGACCAGTGTTTCTGATGTCTAAACAAATGATAACACAATGCACTGTTCACTGTTTCTAACGTTGTCCACTGATTTATTAGTTATCCTAAAATCACCATATCGGTAAACGCAATAAATGTATGTATACAGGAGGCAAAAAAAGCTTTCTCTCACTAGATCAATTTCAAAAGAGATCTGTACAGCAACGCTACATCAATGCACTCATGTGAATGGACACACGTGCGTTTCAGTATAATAAATTTTGCTTCCCGAGTGGACGACTGACAAAAAAGGGACAGCTCTCTAGGACTTATATGAAAAGGATTTTCACCAGAAGTATGGTGAAAATGCTTTCCTGTCAGTGAGAGGGTTTATATCTCGTGAACGTCTATCTGTAACATACTGGGGTACGTTTAGATTATTTAAAAATGCATAATGTTTGCACAAAAATTGGTGTAAACAATACTGTGAAAAGTTCGATACGGTTGATAAACCGTCTGATATAAAGGAAAGTGAATATCGGGATAAAAACAAGTTTAAATTATTCTCTGTCGTGTTTTCTTGTAATTAAAAAAAGAGATTAGCAACTTTAATTTTTTACCAATGAGCTGAACTTTAGAACAGAACTTATGATGTCAGCTACTGTCTTGCCTTTTTCGCAGCATACACAGTGGTGTTCAACTGCTCGACGATTGTATCTATTCTTCATTGTTGCCATGTGTCGAAGCCGCTTGATCATCTGAGTAAAACGCCACCAAGCACTTGACAAAGCTCGCCTGCCTCTTACAGTTAGATGAATAAAAAATCCGCAAAAGTAGTAACGAGCAAACCAGGACATTCTGCTTCTTTTTGCTAAGTAGAACAGAGGTTCTTCAGCACTCAAACATGATATTATCTTTCTGTTTGACTGCCTTCTCTCATTCTTATTTTATATCATCCCGCAGCCAATGAGCAGGCATTTTACGCCTATTTGGGGTTTGTCTGCGTTTGGATCGTTTCGACCTTTCGTCCTGACCCCGCTTCCTTTTTAGATGCTATGTTTCCTCCACTTTCCTATCCTGTGACATCCTTTTGTTTCCACTTTGTCATACGCCCGGACCGGCAATTTAATAACCTAAAACTGTGATATTGTTTACCTGCGTTAAATCAGACAGCTGGTCGAATCTACAGCTGATTGACCTTTCATTGTTTTTTCTAAGGCGTATTAGACTTGTTGCCGTCGCAAGTCTACTCGCTGTTTGTTATGTTATTTGTTGTGGTAACAGATCTTTCTAGCGGTGAATTTTGGTAATGGAAAAACAGAGCACCACAAATCAACAGGGTGCAAAAAGAACAAGCCTTTAAGTTACATAACACACTTACTGTTTGCAAATCAAGTACGTTTGCAAGCACAATTATCAAACTTGTTTATGTACTGCAGTGTACATGACATCATCGCGTTAACTATTTTCAGTATTTATTTGATTTCTCTTTATTCCGCAATCAATCGTCTAACAGTAGTTTAAAAATATTTGGCTTTCGACCCTTAAGCAAGCTAAGCCGGAATTGGTCATGCATGGATACAAAAGACAAACAAACGAATTCGAGGAAATGGCTCGTTTTGTTTGTGCAACAGAGGTAATGAAAAACACTGCGGGTCTGTTGTTTCTAGGGAGGTACACAAAAGACAGAATGTGCATACATTATAGACAATATACTGTACGCAAAGCCCTTCCTTTATTTTTGGGCTCCTTCCCCACAATGTCTGCGCCGTTCAGGAACGGGAAATGAAGGCTGTAGGTCTGACAACGTGCTTTAAAAGCCAAAAGGAAAAGAGAAACCTCCCAACAACTAAGCTGGGCAAACGGTGTAAGAGTAAAAAATTTCCGAGAACATATTTGTACTGCTTGTATGCAGAGGAGTGGATACGGATTGATCAAGTAAACGTAATGCTAATGACGTCTGCTCTCACTGCTCAGTGAACCATTGAAGCAAATAAAGAGGACTGCACGCAGATATTACAAGTAGGGGGTCTTTTTTGTTTGCTTTGTAACTTTTTAGGATTAGAATAGAAACAGATTGACACTAATCGTACAAAAAGGAATTTTCGCAGATAAAATGTGCGCCGTTTCCTTTAGTCAGTCAACAACGCTATATAAAAGATCGCTAACATTCTTAGAAACCGTTTGTCTTTACTCAGTGGTTGAATAATTGTCCACAAGTGACTGACACGTTTTCGTTCCACGTCTACTTACATCCCTCACTAAACTTGCTCTGCCTTTCGACAAGGTTTCTTGCAGTCTCAGACATTTTCACCCATTAAACTCTATTATTGCACACTTGAGATATTTCTTATAACCTTTCATGCGATATTCGCATCTCCAGAAATCGCGGACATTAGAGCCCGCGCCTTTTCGGGCGTCCTACATAGACAGCTCTTTTAAATGATGCATACCGCTGATCGAAGCGGTATAGTTTGGGCTCATATTTCATGATGGTGCACGATGCAATAAGTCCCATATAAAAACCATATAAAAACCACTGACCAAACTAAGTCGCTTAACATTCGAATGTACTGAAATTTAGCTTTCGAAGGATGGCTTTTGTAGGGTATTTGAAGCCGGTTCGGCCGAAATATCGCAGTTCCAAGAAAGTGGATTTTTGGACTTTAGCGAGGACTTTCAAATGTATGGCCGAATGCAATTTTTTCGTGGTTTTCAAGTGCAAAAAGTAAACATCAAAATCAATCTGTTGGAGCTGAAAATCGTAAGGTTAGTTTGTTCCATGTATAGTTTTAGTGAATCCACTTGCACATTTTTTCGATCCCATTATGTTTACCCGTAATCGCTGTTTATAAACTATGAGTTTTCGGTTTTTCGATGAAATCCCCCTCCACGCCTTATATTTTTTGGCCGCTAAACTGCTCACAGAAAACCGTAAAAAGTAAACATAAAATTCGAAGTATCCACCTTATTTTTTGTACTATATCTTTCTTGATAGACCAGTTTACCATGAACCGGTTGCACATTTATACTGAAACAAATTGATCGAGAGATATTTCTCGAAATTTTTTAATCTCCATACATTTCTTTGTTGTTGTTGCGTTCCCTTCGATGGTCAATTTACCGCAGGATTTGTTGACCGTGGGCTCAAATGTCTGCGATTTCTGGATATGATTCCAATGTTCAATTACCACTATAGTGGCGTTCTATTGTTTTTAGGTTATGAAAGGCCGGGAATCCCCTTACAGCTAAATTTCCTTATCGCGGCTAAAATCACGACATATACAGGTATGTATCGATTCAAGAACGGCCAAGTTGTCTGCTTGAAAGTCCCTCGACTATGTCTATTTTCTTCAAAAGAGAAAAACTCTGTTTTAACATTTCCTTCGTATGTATTGTTTCTGAATGGGCTGCAACAGGAGACTTGTAGGCAGATTAGTCCTTTCTATAAATTTGTGTTCCTTCAGGCTACAATGCCATTCTGCGTCGTTTATTGAGTGGGAAATGAAGGCCGTAGGTCTGACAACGTTCTGAAAGTCAAAGGGAAGAGATCCCAGCAACCAAGCTGGGCAACAGGTGTAAGAGTAGAAAATTTCCCAAAACATATTCTATACTGTTTGCATGCAGAGGAGGGGAAATAAACTGAGCTCTGTAACTAAACTGATACGGATTGATCAAGTAACGTAACGCTACTGTTATTCACAAAAATGACGTCTACTGTCACTACTCAGTGAACTATTGAAGAAAATAAAGAGGGCTGCACGCAGATATTAGAAGCAGGGTATTTTTTGTTTTAGTACTTTTTAGGAGTTAGCGTAGAAACGTATTGACACTAGGTGTATAAAAATCAAATTTGGAAGATAAAATGCAACATTTGTGCAACGTTTCCTAGTCAATCAACAACGTTAAGTCCGTTAATTAGTATCGCTAAGATTCTGGGAGACTGTTTATCTTTGCTGGTTTGAATAATTATCCATCAGTGACATAATTATCCGCAAGTGACATGGAACAATTTTCGTCTAGTTTCCTTCTGGATGTAGTTGGGATTTATTTGTGTCGCCAAGTTAGAGCAACTCGTTACGCTTTATATTGGTTGTACAGTATCCATCCTTAGTACCGAGCGTTTTCTGCCCATCGCCAAGGGCCGCATCCAGTATTTAGTCCTATATTTAGCACTCCTCTACACTATATGTGACTAAACACGTGCACTGATTCTACATACGTTGAGCTTTCAATCATTATACAAGATTTGTATGGCCAGTTGCCGTGTACATACGGCGTTCGACTGACTTGCAAAAATCCCTTGCCGTCTGTAGTAGGCGTATTCATATTGGGACTTTTCCCAGACTTCTTGAGGTGAACAAAGTTGCCCTGGCGTACCTACGCATAATAAGTAGGCATAATCCATATTGGGACTTTTCCTAGACTCTCGGCTTGAGGTGAACAAGTTGCCCTGGCGTACGTAAGCATATAAGGACGCATAATTTATTGGAACGTTTTCCAGACTTTTTGAGGTGTAAAAAGTTGCCTTGGCGTACGTACGCATAATAAATAGGCATAATTCATTATTGGAACTTTTCCCATACTTCTTGACTGGTAAACAAAGTTTCCCCGGCGTACGTGACTTAACGAAATCGAAGTGTCCGCCAAATCAGTGGAAAGGAAAGTGTGTCAGAGAACATGTCCTTAGGTCTACACGACTCACACTATACGCACACAGAAAAGGTGGACTTTCTCCTTACCGATCAAACGACAAGTCGAACGCAGTCACATTAGTTTGACAGAACACCACTGATGGAAATCTTGTTACACTCGTAAGATTTGGCACATTTAATATCAAATCTAGTTTTTGCTGACGTTTTTGCTACCGCATATTGGAAGTGTTCTTGCCAATAATCGAAATCTGAAACAAATGTTGGATAAATGACTATAAGTATCAAGACAATTAAAGAAAGGCAAAGGCTTATGCTGCAGCGGTGGTATAATAGAGACGTCAATTCACCTTTACGGCGTCCACTGATATCGCTAAATTCAGTGTGTTAATAGTGTCGAAACCTGCAGACATAAACTCTTACCTTTGCTTAATTTACATCTGTAACTTCAGTGGCTGCATCTTGTTCGACGTTTCCTTCAACTTGAGCTGAGTAAGCTTAAGTTTAAATTCATGAGAAGTTGTTTGGCGCCTTTATTTGAATCGGCCAGTAAACAAGCAGTATTTTATGCCATGTAACTGAATCTTTCTTTCAATGAATACTTGAAGAAACAACCAATCATTACCGGACATGGGAAGCCAACGGGAATTTCATATTCCCCATCTAGACTCCCTCTAGAGTGCTGTGTCAATGATGTATTCTCGTTTGACTGAACGGGTGCCTACTTCAAATTAATTTGTTTCCGTCTCTGGCGCTGATGAAATTATCGACTGTCGATGATATACTTCCTTTGCCTTGCCTCCACTCAAAACCTAAAGAATTAAATCTGTGAATTATTTATATTTGCTCACCTCAGTAAAATTTGCAATTGCATCTACGTTAGTACATCGGTTAGAGGAAAGTTTCAGTACTGAATTGCTGTACCAAGGCAGACAACTGACAAAGGCAACTGAAATCGGTTAAACTAGCGGTTGATCGAATTTCGTCTGCGACGCAGGCTAGCATATTGTGGGACTTTATCCCAGACTGCATTTTCAGGTAAGCAAAGTTGCCCATTTGATGGAGGGGTAACACATTCAATCCGCTCACAAATCCACAAATTAAATATACATGGGATTTTCTTCTTTTGTTTATTTTGTCTTGTGTAACTAAATGCGAGAGTTGCCTTGATTGCTTATAACAGGTTAGATAAATATACTGAATATACATATACCCTCGCAGAAGCGTATCATATATGCTCCTGACGTTCGCCAGTATTTACGTCCAGTATTTACTTATGTCTCAGAAAAAGAGCTAGTTCTCCTTCGCAATCAAAGGACTCGCTTAACGAAGTCAAACCTGAGCTCGATGAAGACATCAGTTATGTTGAAAATATTGTCGCATTCATAAGATTCGTGCATTAACAAATCATTCTCTTGTTTAGGGCAATCCTTGTTTATTAAACATTTTCCAGAAAAACAATTTCCACCCCAGCAGCTTACGAAAAATCCAAGGTTTACATCAGTTACCTACAAATATAAATTCTAAACTCCCCAGCAAAATTCGACTTCAGGGGAGTTCATTTAGAGTAGTATTTTGCAGCCATTGATATTCAATAAGGAATCTTGGTGGTTTCCCTTTCGAAATGAGCCTTCGAGCCAGTCATCTTCAGTGCACTGAATTGGACGTTTTTCTGAAAAGGAAACAACAATTACTCGTAAACCGATGTTTGGGCCTTTAGTCCCAGGCTCAAAATATTATCTCTTTCTACTTATTGCCAAATTTTTAAATAGTAGTAATTTCAATGAATTATTTTAATATACTGTAGGGGAATTTTTGAGCCTTCCAGTCACGCTTTTACCGTTGGTTGTGAATATGTTGCTTCTGCTTCCCTTATTCGTTTGTTTAGAGTAATTCTGTTTATTTCAAAGTTTCTAGATCTTTCTATATTTTTAAACTTAAACGGGGGAAAAGTAAGACACCGTGAACTAGTTTTAGAACTTATTAATAAGCAGATGCGGCGCGTATTAAATGCAAACACAAAAAAGGTTTACATTAGTTGCTTACAGAGTGCAAATTCTAAGAGTTCGTTTCGTTTGGCGGGGATGTCTTGCTAGGTTTGAGTTCGCTATTGACATTTAATGAGTTTAAGAAATCTTGGCTGTTCCACTCTAACGAAATTAGCTTTCCAGTCAGTTATATTCCGTGCACTGAATTGGAAGTTTTTCTGAAGAGGAAGCAAAAATTACTTTTAAATTGAGCCGTCAGTCCCCGAATGAAAACGTTATCTGCTCTTACTAACTGGGACTTTTTAATGTTCTGTAATTGCTAGGTTTATTTTAGAGCGATTTTCGTCGGACCATGAAACAGTTTCTAGTAGTTAGTTTATAATAGTATCTATTAAAGTGTATTAGTCTAGTCTAATCTTTAGATCAGACTACAGTCTATCAATAGGTCTAATGACTAGGTCTATTCATGACAACAGACCCTTTTGTCTAAAAACTCACAAGTTTATTGTAATTCAGAACTGTTCAGGATTACGTTAATAAAATAATCACTGGTCCAGCTTGCTTGAGCACTCTCCAAGATCGTTGGTAAAAGTGTCTTACGTTTAAAGGGCTGATTGTCCAAAGACCATTTCGATGGGATTTAAATCATAACTATAGCCTGGCAGTTTAACAAGAGTAATGTTCTTTCTAGCTAAAGTTCTGCATAATACGATTTCATTATGTACACTTGCATTATCAGCCACCAAATAACTGTTCGCGGGCAAGAGTGGCAGCACTTGGTTCTCTATTACGTCAGTTATTAGATCTGCTGTGAAATTTCCTTCAACTGGAATTGCCTGCAAGTCTCCCTCGTTAAATCCACAGACACCTAGAGTGGAAAACTTTCCAGCTCGTGCTCTGCTTTTCTGACGAAGGACCGGACATGCAAATCCTTCCATATTCACGCTCATCAGTCTCGCAATTAAAGTGTGTCTCGTCGAAAAAATAAACTTTAGCTGGGTCAACAGTCCTTCGCCATTGAAAAAAAAGTTGACGACAATGGAGATTGTAGGGTGTCATCCTTTCTTGAGCCACGTGAATGCATTTCTTTCGAGTGATGCGGAGCCTTATGAACAGTTTCGCTATTGATGCTATAGATGGAACATCGCCGGGAGCCAGATGGAAATCGCTCGCAAGTATCTGTTGCAGCTCACGAAGGTAGAGAGTGGGGTACATTCTGACAAGAGCTTCAAGATATGCTGCCTTCCACCATGTCATTTGTCTTGGACGCACATTATTGAATACCGAAGGTATCAATGTTGCCCATTGTTGAGATAATCGCACATATTGGTCTACACAATTGTAGGAAACCCGACAAATTCTTGACGTGTTAGCTATGGACAACGTTTCCAAAAACGTCACAATGATCTGAAGTCTTTTTTGTGTCGGGTAAGAACTTCCAAAACGGTAGCAACCGTGGTTCTGGTTTATACGCCACGACATTCTAAAAATTAAATGTCATGTTTTGAATCATATAAAAACAAATACTCGAATGTATTTGTGAATGTATAGAGCAAACAATGGAGGGAGCTAGAGGCAATTAAAAAAGACAATGAAACTTGTGTTGCACGTGCAACATATCGTAGATGCAAATAAAATTTATTGTGAAGATTACACGTTGGGGATTTTGAACAGTTTGTATTCAGTCGCACCGTGTGTACCACACATATTTGCTTTAGACTAGTATGTCGGGGAGGACATGTGGTAAATGCCGCTTACACGGCCAAGTCGAGCTGCTAAAAGGACATAAAAGAAATTGTCCTTATGCAAACTGTTCCTGCCCTAAATGTGCAAGTCACGAGCACCTCCTCGCACTTCGAATGACAGATCGTCATTCGAATGAGGACAAGGGAAAACGCTGGCGCACTAACCTGACGCAGTCCTGCACAGCAAAGAAAGCAGAAGACCACCAAGCTGTACGGTTTCCAGAAATGACCGCTCAACTGGATAGTGAACCTATGTTTGCTCTGAAGGTGGCAAATTTTGAAGCAGCAAAGAAGGCAATGGAGAAAAGCAAGCCAAAGTCAGAGCAAAGGAAAGGTAAACATGTTTACAACGACTAACTATCCGGACTTAAACTTAAGGCGTTGAGTATTTCAAGGGGAATTTTGATCTTCTAGAGGACCTCGTCACTATTTTACTCCGGTACCGATACAAATTCAAGCTTTGTAACTGAGGGGTACATTGGGGTTTGCGGGATTACGGTTCTGAGCGATTTTTCTTACGGTTTTACGGTATTTTCGATTCACAACTGCGGGATTGCGGTTTCATCCAGTACGACGGTACGCTTTATTTTAGCATTTTGAGCAGGTGTGTTCGGTAAAATGTCTAATTTTGTACGGTATTTCGGTGAGGGAACTTTCCTTACAATGTTAGTAAGAGAAGGAATTTTGCGCAAGTTTCAGTGTGGTTTTCGGAAAATCCCGTAAGAGAATGTAAGGAGCGTGAAAATTTGGCCTGATCGCAGGTTAGGTTTTCGGTATTTGAGAGGATATCTTGCGGTTTTACGGCACGGTTTTGGAGACCCCCAGTGTTCCCTCAGTAAAAGAAATGAGTAAACGGCATGTAAATAGGCTATAGCCCAGCCTATTTTTATTTGCATACTTGTCTGTGTTCAAAATAGTTAATATTGTCTGTGTAAGATTAGACCTATTTCCTTAGTATAAAATTGAAAAATATTGTAATTTAATTACAATTTCAGCTAAACAACAGGAGCAGCTTGAGAAACACCGGCACCTATACAACAGCATTAATTCGTATTCACAAGAAATCGCCGCCACAGTGAAAGACGTCAACCCGGTGACCGTGTTAAAAACGGCAATTCAGTTGCACCAAAGACAGCCCAGACGAGAGAGACGCCTCGGCGCGTCAAGCACTGCGACAGTCACTACTTTCTCCCCAACGGCTCAAGCACATCCGTCCCCTTCGCCAGTTGTTCCGACTCAGCAGCACTTTACTCAGAAGTTGGAAAACTTGAAAAAGGTCTTGCCATTCGCAAATGAGGTAAAATTAGCCTCCCTTCTTGCTCGAGCACAACGGGATAGGGATGCAGTCGTTCAAGAAATCTTGGACTCGTCTAACGATCCGGAAGTTGAGCACACTCACGATGCAGCAGGTGAAGCGGAGAATCTAAGAATCATCGACCTTACAGGCCCGGACGATGACGAGAAATGCTTCACCGAAACCACCACGGCAAAGTCCGCGGAAAGAATCAAGCAACTGGCGAGCATGCCAGTTGAAACAGCAGCATTGAGAGATATTATCTAGACCGTCGAAGAAAACGATGCAGCGAAAGCTAATTTTAATTTATATTCTTTTCATAAGCCAGAGAAAAGTGCAACAAATGCAGCATGTAAACCCGCGTGAGTGCCCTTACTGCTTTAAAAGTATTTCCACTGACCAACAAGGCAGTTTTTGTAACTTCTGTGGAGGAATTTTCCCAAAAAATTACACGAGGTGGTAAAAATTAATGTCGCAACAAGTATCATATACATGTGCATTTCCGTTGTCGTAACATGACTCGAGAATCAGTAATAAAGGAAAAATAAACCACACGTTCACTGTATATTTGTGCTTGTCCATTTTGCGTTGTTTTTCTTGTGTTTTGATTTAGACTAATCTCCTTTTGGGAATAGAAGCTAGTAGACCTCAGCCGTCCCTTGACTAGCAGCAACTAATTTGGCGTAACAGTATATACTTGTACAGTAACTGTTTCACGGTCCGAGGAAAATCGCTCTAAAGTACTGAACTACTAATACTACTACTACTACTACTACTACTACTACTACTACTACTACTACTACTACTACTACTACTACTACTATTATTACTGCTGCGACTACAACAACAGCAACTACTACCTCTACTGCTGCTGCTACTGTTACTGCTACTGCTACTGCTACTGCTACTGCAACTACTACTACTACTACTACTACTACTACTACTACTACTACTACTACTACTACTACTACTACTATTACTGCTGCTGCTACTGTTACTGCTACTGCTACTGCTACTACGACTACTACTACGACTACTACTACGACTATGACTACGACTACACAATTATTATTCTTACACTTAGAAGAGTTAAATATTTTAGTATCCAAGTTGTGTGCTCCTAGATATGAAAGGGTTCACGGACATGCGCAAGAGGAAATCGTCCTCAATCGTCTCCAAACTTTCCGGTTCCCGTACCTTTTAACCTCGGTTTCCGGCCACTTTTTGTTGGCTCCGACCTCTTTGCCCTTTTTCGATCGCGTAATATTCTGCAATGTTGTGTACATTTTCCCTATTTCTCCTCTTTCCCGCCACCTTGGGGATCCCTCTTTCCAGCGTCTCTTTTCAAGCTTTCCTTACACTTCATGCAACCCTGCTTGCCCCCCCCCCCCCCCCCCAATAACATTGGTTTTTGCATGCAGCTTTTTATTTCTTACCATCATCACATTTCAGAGGCTCTGTAAGTGTCACGTGACAAAGCTCGCTGGTGCCGCTTCCGAACACCGTTCATGGAACTGCATATTTGTAGCGACACTGAGTTCGTTGAACATTCTGAATACTCATCTGATCTGTAGACAGCAGTTCAATTAAGGTGCCGCGTGAATGTTACATTTCATCGACACTTTCTAACTCTGTCACTTCTTGGAAAAACACAAGCCATCTGCATTTGAAGTAGTTCGTGCTCTTGGTTTGCCGGGGCATGCATGACGCCAACTTCCGCCTCAGTTGCTCAGGTAGTAATAAACATGAGTGATGAAAATTTGAATATATTTGAAACTTCCAGTTTTTACCTTCTTTTACCTACGACTCTGCTCGATGTTCAGTATCAGTGAGTGACTGATAACAGGGTTCTCCATATTTTGAGCCCCGGGAAACTCAAACCTCTCCGGTGCTTCCAGAAGTGAAAAGTAGCGGTCATCCCCAACTTTATTCTAAAATTGTAATGAGACCCTAATGAAACCTCGATAACCCAAAATCACGTTACATTCGTCTGTCTCTTGACTGTTTGGAGTCTTGGAACGAACTGTGTACTTTGAAGTTGCTTACATTGAACACCAACGACAGAAAGACTTCCGTCGAAGCGAGTTCGATGTTCCTGTAGTTTTATTTCTAAGCTCGTTTATTGTGAATTTTGGTTTTCCAAGATCAAACATCCCTCACTAAAGTTGCTTTGCCTCTCGACAAGGATTCTTTCAGTCTCAGTTATTTTCACATTACACTCAAAACTTTTTATGCGACATTCGATTCCAATGTTGGCTGAATGTTTAACTTGACCAAGTGGTGTTCTATTGTCTTTAGTTTATGAAAGACGGGGAATCCTCTACACGTAAAGTCTCCTGATCGTGGCTAAAGTCACGACATATATGCATCGATGCAAGAACAGCCAAGTTGTCTGCTTTCTTCAAAAGCGAAAATCTCTGTTTTAACCTTTTCTGTCTTTTCTTCGTAACTATTGTTTCTGAATCGCCTGCAACAGGCGACAAATGTTTTTTTCGGTCTAGGGCATTGAAAACAGTACGGAAACGTAGTCTGGGCGCATCAATATATATTTGATTGAAACAAAAAATATTGGCTCAAAGTGGAAGCTACTGAGTAATTAAGAACGGACATTTTATCAAGCATTAAGCAAAACCTGAGAGAATCGTGTAGCTTAACTGCAGAAAGGAGCGTGAGATCACCTAGATGTAAACAGTTTTTGTAAATCCTTAACTGCAGTCAGTCGTTTGAAACGAATAAATAAACTGTAGAGCTCGTTTATACACTTCGAACTTTGTTGCAGTCCTCAAACTTGTTTACTGTACTCAGTACATGACATCATCGCAATAACTATTTTTAGCATTTATTTGCTTTCTCTTTATTCCGCAATCAATCATCTAACAGAACAGCAGCTTAAAAATATTTCGCTTTCGACCCTTAGCAAGCTAAGCCGGAATTGGACATGCATGGACAGAAACAAACGAATTCGAGGAAATGGCTCGGTACTTGTAAGTGCTTGCAACAGAGGTAATGAAAAACACTGCGGATCGTTTGTTTCTAGGGAGATTCACTAAAGACAGAATGCACATGTAATGTATTGTAGGCAAATTAGCCCTTTCTAAAAATTCGTGTTCTTTACCTACAATGTCTGCGCCGTTCAGTGAGCGGGAAATGAAAATCGTAGGGCTGACAACGTTCTGAAAGCCAAAGGGAAGAGATCCCAGCAATCAAGCTGGGCAACTGGTGTATTAAAGAGTAAAAAAAATTCCCAGGACATATTTTATATTGTTTGCATGCAGGGGAGGGGAAATAAACCTCTGTAACTAGCCTGATACGGATTGATCAACGTATTATAAACGCTACTGTTATTCACAAATGACGTCTACTGTCACTCTTCAGTGAACCATTGAAGCAAATTAAGAGGGCTGCACGCAGATATTACAAGTAGGGTGTTTTTTAGTTTAAGACGGATTCCGCTCAACGTTCGAGCAATAAGTGCAAAAAATATTTACCAAAAAACTACTCATAGCACGGTAACATTTTAAATGCTATTTGAAACATCTCACTCTAGTTCACTTGCCCAAGTGACCCCGCGATGAAATTCTCAAGCATTCTCAAGAAAATTAATTCAAATCTCGTAAAAGTATGCTAAAAACGGGCGCCATTTTGTTTTGAACTGACATGAAGCGTCTTTTTAATTGAAATATGGATAACTTCAAATCCAATTTTCTCTCGCGGGGTCAGCTTAGCAGCAAAAGTAACGACAAGTTCTTCTTATCTGTTCTCAAAATGTGACAGTGCTGCAAGTATTTTTTTGGTAACTTAATTTTTGCACTTACTGCTCGAACGTTAAGCGGAAATCGTGTTAAGTACTTTTTAGATTTGGCGTAGAAACATATTGACACTAGATGAAAAAAAAAGGAGACTGTTTATCTTTGCTGGTTTGAATAATTATCCATCAGTGACACAATTATCCGCAAGTGACATGGAACAATTTTCGTCTAGTTTCCTTCTGGATGCAGTTGGGATTTATTTTTGTCGCCAAGTTAGAGCAACTCGTTACGCTTTATATTGGTTGTACAGTATAACTTATTATAGGAAATTAACGCTTGTGTTAATTAAGGTATTTGAAATTAACGCGACTTAAATTAACGCGAATTGAAGGAAAAATCACACCCCTTAATAAAGGAAATTAACGCGAAAGAAGGGTAAAATTTCAAAATGAGGAAAATTAACGCGATTAACACAAAGAAAACACTTAATGGTCACGACTGGAACAAAATTATTTCACGAATGAATTTAAAAATATCACGAACAAAACAGATTTACAGGTGTGTAAGGTAATCTCTTTACAGACAATGTGCGTTAAACTCTGCCTAAGTGTAGGAAAGCTATCATTTTGTAAGTGTCGAGAATGTCTGGACTGGATCTAGAATTTGGAATTAAAATGATGGAAACTAAGGTCGCAGAAATTAACGCTCCACTTAATTAACAACGCGGAAATTGACGCTCGCAAAAATTAACGCGACTTAAATTAACGCGAATTTTTACAATTCGCGTTAATTTCATGGAGCGTTGATTTCCTATAATAAGGTAAGATTTGTATGGGTTGCCGTGTACATACGGCGTTGGACTTGCAAAAATCCCTTGCCGTCTGAAGAACGCGTAATTCATATTGGGACTTTTCCCAGACTTCTTGAGGTAAACAAAGTTGCCCTGGCGTACGTCACTTAACAAAATCGAAGTCCTCCAATTCAGAGGAACGAAAAGTGTGTCAGAGAACATGTCCTAAGGTCTACGCGACTCACACTCAACAACTACAGTCTACAATGGAATACGCACACAGAAAATGTGGACTTTCTCCTTACTGATCAAACGACATGTCGAACGCAGTCACACCAGTTTGACAGAACACCACTGATGGAAATCTTGTTACACTCGTAAGATTCGGCACATTTAATATCAAATTTGCTGACGTTTTTGCTATCGCATTTTCGAAGTGTTCTTCCCAATAATCGAAATATCTGAAAAGAACGTTGGATAAATGGCTATAAGTATCAAAACAATTCTGAATTCATGAACGGCGAAAGCTGGTGCTGCAGCGGTGGTATGATAGAGACGTCACTGCACCTTTACGGTGTTCACTGGTATTAATCGCTAAATTCAGTGTTCTTAGCGTCGAAACCTATAAACATAAACTCTTACCTTTGCTTAATTTACATCTGTAATCTCAGTGCATGGCTGTATCTTGTTCGACGTTTCCCTCAACTTGCTGTGCGACAAATGCAGACTTGCAGACTTGCAGAATTGTAGACTTATAGGGCCTGCAGACTTTGTGACGTTTAGTTAAATTATGAAGTCTGCAGTCTGCATTTGTCGCACACTGCCTTCAACTTGAGCTGACGAAGCTTAACTTAACTTCATTAGAAGTTGTTTGGCGCCTTTATTTCAATCGGCCAATAAACAAGCAGTATTTTATGCATGTGACTGAATGATTAAGGAATACTTGAAGAAACAACCAATCATTGCCGGACATGGGAAGCAACGGGAAATCCGTATTCCCCAGGATGTGTTTTCGTTTGAAAACGTGTGCCTACGTATACTTCAAATTAATTTGTTTCCACCTTTGGAAATATCGACTATCGATGATATACTTCCTTTGCCTTGCCACCGCTCGAAACCTAAAGAATTGAAACTGTTAATCATTTATATTTGCTTGTAACCCGAGTAAGAGTTGGAATTGCATCTTCTTTAGTACATCAGTTGGAGCAAAATTTTAGTACTGAATTGATGTACCAATTAGGCAACTGAAATCGGTTAAAGGAGGGTCTCAATGGGGTTAACCGTTAGCCGTAAAACGGCCAAAAATTTAGCCGTTAGGCGTAAAAATTGCCAAATTTTAACCGTTAGTCGTAAAAAAAGTTAACCGTAAAAATTTTTCCTATCTACCATTTGTCATTTTTGAAGTGTGAAAATCTTAAGACTTTCATGTGTCTTGTCTTGTGGCTAATGCGGTTACGACGGTTACATATTCTATCCTGGTACCGAAAACAAAGACATTTGGATCAGGTCCGGCAGAGTCATATTCCGCGAGCCGGAAGTGTCTGCTTTTCGGGTGTGGGATGAGTTGACAGACAGCTCTTTGTTTAAACCATTTTTAGGATCTTCAGTTTCTTTATTCAGTGTGTGGGCGATGGCTGTCTTGAAAGGCGTAATTAGTTTATATCGAGCTGGGGAGGAGAAGCCAATTGAAAGACAAAAGGCAAGAATAGGCCATTTCCGAATTGTCTTGTGCCTCGTTTTCAAAGCGAGGCCTCGTGCAATACCTTTCATATGAAAATGAGTTTTATCTGCATGTGAATGAAAACTCATTTTCATATGAAAGGCTATGCACCAAGACTCGCTTTGAAAAAGAGGTACAAGTCAACTCGGAAATGGCCTATTAAAATCGGAGAAGAACACCGCTCTATTTCAGCATTTAAAAGAAATCTCATCGATTTTCTTGGTCTTAACGACCAAGCCAAGTTTCCGGGGTAGGGTCATTTGACCTGAAACTCTACCACCTTGTGAAAATCAGCAGGAAAACGGAAAATTACTCTATATCAACCAGCGATAGTGACATAGAGCCCCCCCCCGGGAATAGAGCTTGATTCGGGGGAACTGATCATTAGTAAGCCAATGATAACGAGGTCTGGAAGACAAGTCAAGGTGTGGACACGGTTTGATGTTTGAGCGTAACTGGAGGCAAGTAAGTCAAGTAAAGTCATGAACGTTATTGAAGCGTCGTAAGCCAGCTAGCAAGGTTGCTATTTTAACCGTCTTAACAGGCATATATCTCATACAGTTAAATATACTTTTGATGTAGGTTAATTGTATGGCATCGTCGTTCCTTGTTTACCGTACATGCTCAACCTCGTTCCCAGGACTTTTTCCCTTTTTTAGATTTGGGAGAAAAAGGAAAAAAGTCCTGGGAACGAGGTTGGTACATGCTGTTTCATATACTATATTTCTACAGGTAGAGTAATACTACTCCGGGGGGGGGGGGGGGCATTTAAGGGAAGTTTGGGTGGGGGTGTGCCGCCGAGGCTTTCAAACCCTGACCCTGTTTAAGACAAAATCTGTTCATTTCAATCCCTGTTTAAGACAAGCGACCTTTATATTTTGCTTGTGCTCTGCGTTTTTGTCCGCCTTGTTTTTCATTTCCATACAAGAAATATTTTTTATATAAATGACATCCTAGGATGAGTTTGATAAAATTGCTGGTACCCACATGTAAGGTTCAAGCCTTCCGGTCCAGAAAGACACCCTGTTCAAGAGGCTAAATAGTGAGATTGCATACCCTGTTTAAGACGCAAGACCCTTAAAACCATACCCTGTTGAGCGGCACATATCCGTTTAGGCCAAATAATGGAGTGCCCCCTCCCCAGGATACCACTGCTGTAGTAGTATGCTATAAATGTCCATTACAATTCTTATAACACCGTAATTACTTTGTTTATATATTTTTTATCCCGCAATTGACCTAAGAAGTAAACGACCGGTCGTAAAGGTGTTTTACAATAATGAAAATTAATTATAACTTTTTAAAACAATGGAAATTAATTTTTAACATTTCTGTTAACCGTAACGGAGAGAAATTAACCGGTTAGCCGTAAAATGGTCAACATTTTAACCGTTAGCCGTAAAAAGACCAAAAGTTTAACCGTTAACTGTAAAAGCCATCACCCCATTGAGACCCTCTTAAAGTGGCGGTTGATGGAATTTGGTCTGTGACACAGGCTAGCATATTGTTGGACTATATCCCAGACTGCATTTCAGGTAAGCAAGGTTGCCCATTTGGTGGAAGGGTAAAACATCCCGACCTGGGCAATCGATAAAAATCGATATCGGAAAACCGTTCGATAAATCGATAACTATCGATATCAATCACGTAAACGTTATCGATTGTATAGATCAATCGAAAAAATCGATACTCACAACTGTTATCGATGTTATCGATGTTATTGATTTTATTGATGGATGTCGATCGTACATGTCTTTAATTTCTGGCATTGATTTTGTTTTTAAAAACGTTTAAACGCAGTCAAATGATTGCGGTGTCTTTGTTCACAAAAAAAAATTGTGTTTGTATTTCAGTAAATGTGGTTTAATAAACTGGCAGGATAACTGTGCTGCATTGACGACGTCGTTTTGCGAGGGCTCAAGTGGAGACCTCGCGAGACCTCGGCTCTTTCCTCAGGCTATGCATCGACCCGAGTATCTGCGAAACTGACATCTCGGCTATCAATTTCTCACAACAAATCCGTTTATTAACCTCTTACTATCTGAATGCGAGGGCCTTACTGGAGAATATTGGCCCGAGGTCGTGACAGTACGGACCGAGCGCAGCGAAGTCCGTACATGCAAAAACGACCGAGGGCCAATATTCGCCAGTATGGTCCCGAGCAAGTGAAGTTAGTAAGCAGTTTATTATATGGCATAATTTTTTTACCAAACAAAACTTCCGGAAGCCAATTTCCCGGCGCGATGTCAAGGAAAGAACTGAGCCAGCGATTTTATCTGGCTTTCGAATCAGTTTGATGATCGTTGCTGTCGATCGGCAAAAACTTGTGTGGCTCTTGAAAGAAAACTGCTCTTCTTTTCAGTATTATATGTGTCAGCTTTTCGTCGTCCTCTACAACACAAGATAGTTTTATTTGAAAATGCGTCTTCGTTACGGGCGGAGACAACTCGAGAAAAAGAAGAATAATGAAAAGGCCGCGATAAAACCTCACAAACGTGCTTCTCAAACTGGAATTCGTGGCAGCGTGTTAGTCTGTAATGTGAACAAAGGAACACTCAAACTTAAAAAAAAGACACTGGAAATTATCTCTCCATCAAATACCGCAAGTTGTTTGCTTCAGTGGCTTTATGGAGAACTTTGTGGATGCTGAGAGCAAATTTTTGTCCCACCTAGCAAAGTTGCTTTTAGCGCGAGCTACAGCAAGAGTGGACTTGTGAACAAGCTAAAAATATTTTCAAGGAAGTCCACTACAAGAGCAAAAATCTCGCTGAAGAATCAAGGTACACTGTTAGTTTAGTGCATGTACGTGTAGCTTTAATTTGTTCTTGTGGAAAGCGCTGACTGAAGCGATGGCCAATATTAAACTAGACAAGAACGTGATCGTTTCCTTTCGATTTACAGTTGCCGACGAAAGTCGTTTGCTAGTTGTTTTGCAGTTTTCATTTTTTTTTGCCAAGAGGTTTTCACGCTTGCGAGAAACGTACTCTGTTGTTGTGCTGAATTTTTATAATTATTGCTTAAGTCTTGGCCGATTTACTCGGCTCTTTACAGCTTACAGTCTATAGCCGTACAAGAAAAAAAAATAAACACACACAGTCACTGAAGAACGTTGCCCATGCTTTTTGATTCAAAGCTGGCGAGTCTTTTGCTTATATCAAAAAGTCGGTTAAGTTAACTGAAGAGCGCTTTAAATAAACAGACGTGTTTACCTCGTTCATTTGTTTTGTACCGGCTCCAAACCTTTCCTTTTTTTTATCTTCTTGTTTTTTCGCAGTTTGAATTTTGCGAGAGCGGGAGCGCGAAAAAAATATATCCAAAAAGGACCATTTCCATGGTAATGGTCCGTCCTGTAAAATCCCGACAGAAAACTAGCCAATCAGAATACTCGATTTAGACTGGAGAATTGCTTGCCATATAATAACAATTCTTATCGATTTCCGATACAATCAACTAAATTTATCGATTGTTATCGAATATTACCGATTATCGATTTTATCGATTGCCCACGCCAGGAAACATTCAATCCGCTCCCAAATCCACAAATTAAATATACATGGGATTTCCTTTTTTTCGTTTATTTTGTCTTGTGCAACTAAATGTGAGGGTTGCCTTGACAGCTTATAACAGCTTAGATGAATACACATATACGTTCGCAGAAGCGTTTCATATATGTCATTTATGCCTCTGACGTTCGCGCGTCAGTCCAGTATTCACTTATGACTCAGTAAGAGAGCTAGTTCTCCTTCACAATCAAAGGACTCGTTTAACGAAATCAAACCTGAGCTCGATGAGAAAGAACATCAGTTATGTTGGAAATATTGTCGTATTCATAAGATTCGTGCATTAGCAAATCATTCAGCTCTTGTTTAGGGTAATTTTGTTTGTTAGAAATTTTCCAGAAAAACACTCGTAAACTAGTTTCCACCTCAGTAGCTTACGCGGAAAGTATAACTGAGCAAACAAGAAAAATCTAAGGTTTACATCAATCACCTACAAATATAAATACTAAACTCCCTAGCAAAATTCGACTTTAAGAGTTCATTTAGAGTTAATGCAGTATTTTGTAGCTACTGTATTGATATTCCATAAGGAATCTTGGTCGTTTCTCTCTCGAAATGAACCTTCCAGCCAGTCATCTTCAGTGCACTGAATTGGACGTTTTTCTGAAAAGGAAGCAAAAATTACTCGTAAACTGATATTTGGGCTTTTAGTCCCGGGCTCAAAACATTATCTTTTTCTACCAATTGCCAATTTTTCTAATAGGAGTAATTCTCAATGAATTATTTTAGTATACTTTAGGGGAATTTTTGTTCGTGTTCAAATCAAATGCTCAAGGCTTTATAGGCACAAGGACCGTCCCCTGCAGCATCTGTCACTGCCGGGGTGGGGAGGGGGTGTCCCTTATTGTTTGTATCCACGTCAAAGTGCCTTTTGTTACTGTGTTAACAACCATGCACCTATTCTCCATATATCATTCTAGGCGTAGATAGGTCATATAGGTATCTGTAGGTTTTTCCTGGATGAGGTTGCTTTTCTTTCGCAATTTTGTTTTACGGGTGCTGTTGTAGTAGGGTAATTCATTATTCAGTGGGATTCTTTTTATAGATACTATTTAGCTAAAACCATGAATGAAATGAATTAATTTTGTCGATTTAGTTTTTGCGTTTTAAAAGTAGGTCTCTCAAAATGGTTGTTTTTATGTTCGTACTGAAACTTAAGTTTCAGTTTTCAATTTCTTACCATCGTTATGTTCGTACTGAAACTTAAGTCTCAGTTTTCGATTTCTTACCATCGTCCCGTTTCACAGGTTCTTCAAGTGTCACGTGACAAAGTTCGGCGGGAAAGTTTTGCAAGACGTTTCTGATTTCTAAAAATGACAAATAATAGTCCTGTCTTAAAAATAACCCTTTGTTATTAGACCAGTGTTTCTGGTGTCTAAACAAAAGAGAACAAAATCCACTGTTCACTGTTTCTAACGTTGTCTACTGATTTATTATGTATACAGGAGGTAAGAAAAGGTTTCTCTCACTAGATCAATTTCAAAACCCTTCATCCATGCCCTCATGTGAATGGACACACGCGCGTTTTAGTAAATTTTGCTTTCCGAGTAGACGTCTGACACAAAAAGGACAGCTCTCTAGGACTTATGTGAAAACGATTTCAAAAGTATGGTGAAAATGCTTTCCTGTCAAGGCTCTTGACAGTGAGAGGTTTTATATCTTGTCAAAATCTACCTGTAATATCATACAGGGGTATGTTTAGATTATTTAAAATTGCCTAACGTTTGCACAAAAATTGGTGTAAACAATACTGTGAAAAGTTCGATACGGTTGATAAACCGCGTTGTGATATAGAGGAAAGTGAATATCGGGATAAACAGGTTTAAATTATTCTCTGTCGTGTTTTCTTGCAATGAAAAAAAATAAAAAAATAAAAAAAGAGAGAGAGAGCCGGAGAGAGAGAGAGATTGGCTGGTTTAAATTTTTTACCAAAGAGCCGAACTTAAGAACAGAAATTATTGTGTCAGCTACTGCCCTACCTTTTTTGCAACATACACAGTGCTGTTCAACTGCTCGGCAATTGTATTTATCCTTCCTTGTTGCCATGTGTCGAAGCCGTGTGATCATCTGAGTAAAACGCCACCAAATTCTTGACAAAGCTCGCCTGCCTCGTACAGTAAGATGGAGAAAAAATCCGAAAAAACAGAGTTCAGCAAACCTGGGCATTTTACCTGTTTTCGCTAAGTAAAACGGAGGCCCTTGAGCACTCACAGGCGAATTAATATGTTTTCTCTTTGGCTGCTTTCTCTTATTTATAATCTCTCAGCCAATCAGCAACAGCTGAAGGGGGTGAAGAACGGATCAGCTTTTTGCGATCGCACTTTGTTTGTGCGGTTTTCCATTTTCTTCCCACTCATGGATCTGATGGATTTTAGTCATGGGTCATGACCCGTGACTTGTTTCCGGCCCGAATTGCACGTTTCCTCCAATATAGCAACCACGTTCCAACTCGGGCTATATTTTTACAATTATGGATTTCAGAAATGTTGAAATCTAACACTCCCGAAACTGCAAGATCTAACCAGTAATTGGGATGAGTAGACCGTTATTATGTTTATTTGAGGTCACATGACTGCTGATAGAATGACATTATAAGATGAGTGTTTGGAATTTTCTACGGTGTACTGGACCTCCTTGGTTTTAACCTACGTTAAAAGCTAACTACCGATCAGCAATCCTGCTGCCGCCGTTGCCTTGCCGTTGGATTCTCTGTGTTTGTTATGTTATTCACTTGTTGTTGTGGTAACAGATCTAAATTACGCGTATGGAAGGTTCCATACGCGTAATTTAGATCTGTTACCACAACAACAAGTGAATAACATAACAAACATGGCATTCCACTTATCATCACTTCTTTAATGAAGCAAATGAAAATGATATTTGTTTGAACGCAAAGGTGCACAAAAAGGGAGCCCAATTAACGTGACTCTTAGTATTTCAATGACGACTGGTTGATAAGCAACGTGTCGTAAAGGCTCTTCTGAGAAGAAAATTATTCGCAAGCGGAACAATATAGTCTGAGTTCTATTTTTGTGACTGTACGAAATGGAGAAATAATAATTCTTAACTTCCTCTTTCGCGTGACCACGACTCAGTATTAGCAATGCATTTTGCTTCGATTCAAATGATGATCTCACCACTTAATTGCACCTTCCCACTGTCTTGGTAGAAAGACAACAAAGGTATTCCGGCTTGTCTTTACTGGCTAAAACGAATGATTATGTTTGTTTGACTGCTTTCTCTTGATAATTCTGCATCCAATCAGCGACAGGCATGCAAGGATTTTTCCCTATGTCAATTATGCTTCTGTCAAAATCACACTGTTGTACCTTTTTTCATATTCCCACGTAACCACGTTTCCTCAATTACGCGAGAGTCTCGGCATGAAGTTTGAACGCTTCCTGAGTTTTTTTATAGCGGGGAATCCTGTAAACTGAGATTTGTTTCAAATCGTGTCTGAACTAACAAATTGAATACACTGATGCAAGAACAATCAGCAACGAACATTGCTTTCTTTCACATGAGACAAACTTTGTGCAACGAGCGAACTACGTTATAATGGGGTCGCTTCCGGTCAGCTAAAGCGTAGCAGATTGCTTTCAATTAGTGGAAGCGATCGAATCAACACATTCCATTGAAAGTAGAAACTATTTTGTGATGAATGAAAAGTAGGAAAAAATGATGGACATAGAGGGGTTTCATAGTTGATCATGTTACGCTTAAATCGTACTTATTTTCTCTAAGCCACAGGCGGACAGGTCGGACATGGACGAGTTTGGACATAAAAGTCGTTCGATTTTTTTGTTATTGTTAAGACGCACAAAAAATTGGACGACTTTTACGTCCAAAATTGTGTTTCCACACAATGACGACTTGCCCGTCTCAGACTATTGGTCCAATAATGTATTCCATCTTTGTATTGAGAAAACAGCCAGATAATGAGCTATCAAAAGAATATGTTCTTGGCGCATATTTCAAGATGCGACAAGGAAATTATGTCAAAGTCGCTTTGCTTAAGCTTAGCTTGTCGCACGCTGCCAAATGGCCTTGTCTGTACGCGTAAGTTCATTGACGTATATATATAATCGAGGCTGGCAAGGATAGGAAAGACACAAAAAGCCGTCGTTACACCAGACACTATTTAGTGTAGAAAATGTTTGCCTCCAGGAGCTGCGTTCTCCACAATATCACAAAGAAATTAAGGACTAATTACATGCACGGCACCAAATCCTCCAAAATCTCAACAACGTAGTTTATTGGTAAAGGTTTGATTGTACCTTGGCTTGGATCCCAGTTCTCTCACGTTTCCGGCACGATCCGCCTCGATTAATTTACATTTTCTTACTGTCTGTGATAATATAATGCATTGCACTCAAATATTTCTTTAAAATTAACAACAAACAGTAATTTGATTTACAAAACTCCTGGGTTATGACAATCAACTTAAACTATCCAGTGTCTGGCAATTTGGTGAAATCGCACGAAAGACGTATGACCAGTTATGGTATTCTTTGAACTAAAAGTATCAACCTAAACCTAAAAGTGGAGGGAAGATTTCACCTCTGCATCCGAAGATAAACGCACAAATAGTAACATGTCATCAAAAATTATTTTAATGCAGCGGAAAAGACCACAGCCCTAGCAAGGAACAAGTAACAGAAACAAACCTCGTTATCACAAGTAATAAGAGAGTAATTACAAAAGGGAGCTGGCTAATATTATTATTAAAAACTGGATTGTGCGTATGGCTTTTGTAAGCTATCACTTACTGACTCTATCTCTTTAAAACGCCCTCCCTGTTGGGCATTCTTTGGTTGCATTAATGAGTTTTATAACAGTACAAAATGCAAAAGTCAGCGTAAAAGATATTTGGATAAGGAAAAGGATAGTTGTTGGAAACAACCTAAACATTTTTACTTTTTTACCTGCGGATTTTATTTTAGATTTTTTCTTGCTGATATTTCCTTCTTCGGTGGGGCGCTAAAGTTTCGGACTTGATGTCGGTAAGAAAAGGGAGGAGACCAAAGCTTCATTTTCGACAGTTTTCTGTTCTTATCCTCAGCAGCTCTATACCCATCGAGTACACAGATTTTTCTCCTTGTAAGTATACGTCATATTCGTATTTTTTAACCATTCTCCGTTGATGTTTAACTTCAAGGGCACTCTAACGACTTACGAACTCTACTTTGTAGGTGAGATTCTTCAAACCTTTGTTACACCTACTACACTGTACTTCGCATGGAGTTCTTTCTAAATATCAGCAGTATCTACCATGATCTTTAAAAACATGGTGTCATCCCGAACATAACCGTGAGTGTTAAGCTCCGACAGGGAGCAGAACAGTGGACATCCACTGGCAATGTTTGACTCTCGTCTTGGCCTTTGAAAGGAGGAGCTGCTTGGATCAGGCCTGAAGGCGTCGATCACGTGTTCCACATTATCCTGATCCAACAACATCATGGTGACCTTCTGTCTAAATGGCCAGCGGAGTAACGCGTCAAACTCACCGCGCATGACAACAAAGAACAGGGACAGATGTGTTCCTCGACCCACGCCATCCCCGTTCAAATACAGCCGGGCGCACATTTTGTATCCATGGCGACTGGTATAGAAACACGGGCTGTAAATGGAGGTTTGTCTTCCCGAAAGAGCATCGTTTCTTCGGCGTGCTACCTCCGTGACTTTCCACAGCAGTGAGCTATCATAGGATGAGAACTGCTGCTGATTGACGTATTCCTCCATGTCTGCCAGGGCGACATTTCTGAGCGCTAAGTGATGTTCTATGGAATCCATTCGTCTCTCAAGTCGTCTTACACTCTCCACCGCAGTATCCGTTTGACGCCGAAGTGAAGATATCTAATCAATCAATCAATCAATCAATCAATCAACCAATCAATCAATCAATCAATCAATCAATCAATCAATCAAGCAAATAAGCAAGCAAAAAACAGTCATCAATCCGTCAAATAATTAGTCGATGGACTGCTCAGTTAATGAGTCACTCGCAGTCAGTCAGTCACTCCTTCAGTCAGTCAGTCAGTCAGTCAGTCAGTCAGTCAGTCAGTCAGTCAGTCAGTCAGTTAGTTCATATGGGTACACCAAAGTGATGGCCATTGAATCTCTCTGAGTGACCAGTTTCGCAAGTGATCCACTCTCTTCAGTTCTTAGTGAAACGTATATAGAACTGAACTGTCGTAAACGACCATCTTTTGATTGAGGCCACCTTCCGAAGCTAAAGTTGGTCTCCCATGCGACTGTACAACAGCTCAAACGAGGCACTTTTTGAGGAAGTCAAGTGATTATTTTGCTTTGACTATTATGACATGTTCATGGCAACGATTTTCTTACCTCTTGTTTGATATCATTTAGCTCCCGCCCTGTCTCGCTAATCAAGAACTCGATGTTGTTGCCACCATTTTCGACATTCGTAAGCCTTCTAGAAATGTCTCCTGGCATGTTAAGGTGCTGTAGAGATGTGTGCTTTGATGTCGTCGGCAGAGCTCCGTGTGAAGAAACCTTCCCTTCCAGCAGAGCGAGTCTCTGGTCATGAAACTTCAGCTTCTGTCGCAAGTCTGTTGTCTCATTTATAACTGTGTCTATCTTTGATATTGCACTAGAAATGGCGATCTCTGAATCCCTCATCCATTCATCATTGACACTACCACCGCATGCACCGGCCGCTGCACCAAGACTGTGTTTCACTTGCTCTTCCAAACGAAGAACGTAGACTAAGAGCAAATTCAAGTGAAGAACTGAGCTCAGCTGGTTGTGTTGTTTTGCTTCTGACTGGTTCATTTTCTGTAAATCAAGATAAACATTCATCAAACCTTAATCAACGGCATATCATGTGTCTTTCCAGGTAATTCTCAGGAAATATCATAAAGAATATAAAAAAATATCGTCTTGTGATAAGTGAGATCTATGAGATAAATCATACTTATGAACTGCTGGAGAAAGAAGACAAGTTCCAAATAAGTTGCAAATTGAGTCTAAAAACGTTCACGCAGTAGCAGGATTCGAACGAAAGTCCCTTACGAATCCGTTTGCTACATAACTGTGAAGACCTCTTTCCCTTAAGGTTTATAGCCGTTAGCTTGATAGGAAGTTTGCCTCCCCTCACTCCTTTTCAGTTGGCTTGGGCCAATATATATTTTAAGCAGTGAGAAGCAAAGTGACAAGTAACAAGAAAGGCTTCATATTTTACACAGACCTGTCTGGAACCACATCCAATTATTTCAAAGCTACAGCTTCTTTCTATTTTTTCGCAGTCACCATCAACAGGACTAAGATGCAACTCCATCTACGTGAAGGTAAAAAAATTAATATCATTATTTTGAGGTGTCTAGACGCTAACTGTAGCCGAGAGAATGGAGACTAACGATAATGGAAAGCTTTCCTGACAAGTGCGCTTGGTAAAGGATAGCAACTTGCCTAGCTTGTGTTGTGTTAGTCATCTGGTTTACTACTCTCCACTTACATGGCAACCGATAAAAAACGGCAGGTGCTGAGAAAATTGTCCTCAAAAAGTTAAAGAAAAACCTTGTGCATGTCATTCTTTATCCTTCATTAAGCATATCGTACGATGAATGGTTTTAAAACATGATTACCAACTGGTTACCTGTCCTCGTGGAATTCCCTCCTTACCGCACCTGTGACACTGCACGGGATACATTGTGCAATCCCGCGCTTGGTGATTCTAGAAAATAAACAACAGAATTCACGCCATGTCAAGTAGTCCCAAATCAACTAATTCAAAATTACGTTTATTCCCATTTCTGAAGCACAATAGTATGACTTTGATTGTGCAAATATACATTCATCAGTCGTATCTCAGTGAATTTATCGCCACCAGAAGTGTTAATGAAAAGTAGAAACAACATTCTTTCAATAAGGTGAGTAAACATAATCGTCTGCATGCGGCACTAACAAACACTGGAATGCTCAGAATCTTTTAGTTCATATCTTCTAATTGTACAATCAGCTGGCTACGGTACGCGCCATTTCGTTTGGAAAATGAGAGCTGAATTACGTCGTACAGGCTGGTATAATCGGCTACGCTCGTTCCGTTCGCACTTGCTTGTTGATAAGGGTACATTAGGTACCTTTCTCATCACCTTCTCTGGATAAGCATAACATAACGTGCTATTATGAGTATCTTGCTTGTGTCGCCTTCCCTCCTGATCTGGTGAAATATGCCAAATCTGTAGTTGTGTACCCTTCCACTACAGCTGTGCTAACCTAAGGTAGCTACCAATCACAGTCACTCCCTATGGCCACAAGTTAGACGTTTGGACATCTTCCGTAAATCTCTAACGAAGAGAATGCTCGTTTCACTACATAATTTTTCATCTCCCATAACGGCAAGTTAAACCATTCAGGTACTGGATGTTCGATTGTGCACAAGGGGGGGGGGGGGGGGGGGGTGGCGCTGTAACACACCTCTCTCACACACCAACCTTGAGAACTGCAGCTGTCATAGACTGTCCGCATAAACTGCATAGTTGTAGCCGATATGAGCATTCCTCCTCTACATGTCTCTGAAGTTCCGATCTTTTGATCGATTCTGGGCAGTTATGATTAGAACAACGCTGTTTTTCTTCAGGGCAGGACAAGAGATGTTTCTGCATGGGAAAGAAAGTAACACAAACTATTAAACTGATGTTTCTTTGTCTGATCACTTCTAACATAATTTCACCATGAACGAGAGGTGCAGTGCCGAGAATGCAATTGATATGTCACAAGTAATTAAAATGAAGAAAGTTGTAAATATATGTCTATAATTTACTTCAGTTGATGTAATATTAGCATTTGAGGAATGTCCTGTCTTGGAATGCTTCACCCGTTACGTTGTTCGCGCCCCTACGGAGAGATACTGCCTTTGATAAAACAAAGAATGAGTCTTGGTACTTTTATTGCTTAAGACAGTGATAATGTAGTCTATTCTCTTCCCTTCTCTAAAAATATAGTATTTCATGGAAGAGTTTGAAACTGTGTCCCGGAGCCCAGTGCAGGGATCATCTGGCCGACTTTCATCCCCACGTCGATTCGTTACCTCTCATGAGACAACTAGAATCGTGAATTGGATGCCATTAATCTGTGGAATAATTCTGCCAAAAAATGCAAGATTTATTTGCTGGTACTCCAGTTAGTCTCGAGTGTCTTGTCTAAAATTTGTTTTTTGTAAAACGTGATTGAAACCTACCTCCGAATGCCTAACTTCTCCTTTCCACAGACAACCATCGTTTGAGTTCGAACAGGCGACAATCAGAGAAAGCACTTCACGCTTCACAAAGTTATCAAGAAAGACCTACAAAGAGGAGACATTTCATCCACAGAAATTCTGAGAACAAGGAAAAGTCATCTGGCAAAATTGTCAAGGGAGCACGCAGAACGACATGCTTTTGAGCTCTCAAGGTGCTTTAAAATGTGTGAGGCCCTGTCCGTTTCTAAGTGTTCCCTTGCACGTGTGCGAAAATGTCGGTTGGTCTCACCGACATAGCAGGAGTGTGTAAACCACATATGATTAGCACACGTGTAAGAGAACACTTAGAAACGGACAGGGCCTCACACATTTTTAAGCACCTTGAAAGCTCAAAAGCATGTCGCTCTGCGTGCTCCCTGGACAATTTTGTTGTCATTGTCGATCAGGCCTCCTCGCAGTTTGCTCTTAAGATCAAAGAAGCGCTACACATTCTTTGGGAAAAAACCGACACTCTATGCGCAGGTCAAACACGTGAATTTAAAGTCATCTACTCTTGGCTATCTCGAACGTGGTTATCACGTGGCTCTAACTTCAATTCGTTTTCTTCACAAACCTTATCAAAAGGCTTTTCGTCGACAAGACATGTGAAACTCCCATCCTCCCTGTCAAAATAAGTAAAACGTTAACATTTCAGATTCAATTACCATGATTTACTATAGGAAAGAGGTTATAGCAAAAGAAGCCAGTGGTGCTAGTTGTCAAACATTAGAATAAATATTCCAAATTGAGCCTATCCTGGTTAACAATCCCAAGTACTAAGGGCCAGACCAGCTGGCTTTTCACAGGGAATGCCAAAGAGGTGTGATCAGGTCAGTGGTCAAAGTGGGACGGTCGGATTTTATGTTTACTCTAGGTCCTTAATTACTACTCATTCCTTTTATTTTTTGTTTAATAACAGAGTGAATTATAGTTTGTTCTCCTTGTTTGTTGTTTCGGTAAGCCAATACGGAAAATGGTGCAGATCGACCCAACCACTCGATTACGCCGCGCTGGAGCGACTCTCATTGACATTCTTTACCATTGTCTCCGTATATACTCCCGAGGTAGTTGTAATAGTTACCGTTTGAGTTCCTGGACGCATGAACTGCAATAAACATGACCACAGTCTGTCTGGACAGGATCTCTTAAAATGTTGCCACAAAGTGCACACAAGTATCTTGTGTCAATCGTGTCCTTGCTGTGCAGTGATAGCGGGTACCCGGGCATCGAATTAGCTGCAATCAGTCGTGTCTCTGGCTAGTTAGGTTATCCTGGCTGCCTGATAAGGAATGAAGATGAAATAGGAAGACACATTTAGGTATGGCGTGTAAGTGAGGGGGATATTTATGATGACATCGGTACGATGTCCACAACGGTGCGAGTTCATCCCGGTTGTCTCTTGTGACTCTATTGCTTAACATGACCTCTCCAACATCTCAAGTAGGTACAACCGGTAGCTGTACCTTCTGGAGATTCTTAGTCGTTGGCAGACTCATATCCGTGTCATGTAAACTCGGTGAGAGCTCGTTCACATCCTCAGTTTACTTTCAAGTACAGTTTGTTTAGAGTAAAGCGTACATCTCCCGCTCACACCGCTATAATAGTATCAACACTTTCTAACATTAGGTTGGTGTTATAATTCACTTTTGAAAGGCCAACTGGTTAGTTAATAGGTAATACGCTCAACCAATAACGAAAAATTTTTAACAGAATTAGCTAATTAAAACAAACGAACAAACAAACAAGATGGTTGTTAGTTTCCAAAGGCATCGTGGTGCTGCGTCGGTGGAGAAGTGAAGGATTCATCAACTGAGTTGATAACTATAGATTGGCCACCATAAAAAGATTGAAAGCTGACGTTCGAGTGCTAGCCCTTCGTTAGAGCGAAAAGTACAGAGAGACGGACAGACAGACAAATAATTTTCTAAGTGCAATTATCTTTGTCGTTTCTGATGATATAGTTGGTACTAAGGCGTTTTGTGACACAGGCAGCTGTTGGCACAAATCTGATAAATTCAGTTCTCTTCGCTCTTTCACAGTCGATTGCAATAGCAACATGACTTATTAACAATGTAACTGTCAACTGTCAGAACACCAGTGATTCCATTTTCATTTTGTTCCTCCGAGTATAAACTACTCAATGAATCGCAATGGAATGCCGCTAACGTGACATGGGAAATGTGTTGTGTTGGGAGCTCGAATCTGCCCAATCGTGAATACCGCGTTGCACACCGAGCGCGGTGTTTTTGTTGTCATTTCCACACTCGTAGGTACCTGGCGTTAACTTTGTGTGTATTTGGACAGTTATCATTATGCTTTGTACTACTAGAAAATGGAAATTCCGCAATGAATGCCAATCATTTTAATTTTAATTCTTGTCTTAAAAGGCTTGAGTGAACACTTCATGGAAATGTGAATTTTTAGCGAACAGTAGAAGCGTGCCGCTTTAAATATTTGTCGCTGAGTCGCTGAACATTCTGGATGTTTTTTATGCTTTATTGACAGCAGTTCAATTAAGGTTAACCCGCTTGAATGTTACATTCATCGACACTTTCTAACTCTGTCGCTTCCGCAAGCCATCTGTATTTGAGGCCCGGGGGGGGGGGTACTTGGGTCAATTTTTGCTGGGTATGTGTCGCTGGCCACTCCATACCCCTACCCCATTATAGTCTATTGTGTAGCCAGTTATAGACCCCATGTTAGTCACTTTTGGGCAAATATACCCCAAATCCCTACTTGCCGGAATTTACTTACCCCTGAAATCCCGCAAATGTGCGACCCCATTCTAGTAACTCTATTAGCTCCTAATGAAAATGCAACCCCATTATAGTCAATCCAGTCGTGAAAATGCGACCCCATTCAGCGGCACATCCCCATTAGCCTATTACTAGGAAGTGCACCCCCCGGGATTTGAGGTGCTTAGTTCGTGCTCTTGTTTTGCCCGGGCATAACCCTCACTTCCGCTTCAGTGAAAACACAAGTGATGAATATTGAAAACCTCCAGTTATTACTCTGACTTTCTTTTACCTACGACTCTGCTCGGTGTTCCCTCGGTGTTCAGTGTCAGTGAAGGGTCTCCATATTTTGAACCACGGGAAACTCGAACCTATCCGGTGCTTCCAAGTGAAAAGTAGCACGCCCCCAACTTTTATATTCTAAAACTCTAATGAAACCTCTATAACCGAAAATCAAGTACCATTCGTCTGTCTTCAGATTGTTTGGAGTCTCGGAATTAAACTGTTTACGTTGACTTTGCTTAAACTGGACACAAACCAAGAAGCGAATTCTATAATCCTGTAGCCTTATTTGATTTATTTCTAAGTGCGTTGTGAAGGTAGGTCTTCCAAGATCAAATATCCCCTTTTCTTCAATACCCGCTTTAACCAGTTGTCTTGCCTACCTTGTCAGCTAAATTCTACTTACATCTCTCACTAAAGTTGCTCTGCTTTTCGACAAGGTTTCCTGCAGTCTCAGTCATGTTCACCCATTAACTTTAAATTACCGCATGCGTGATCTCTTATAGCCTTTAATTTATGCGACATTCGATTCCAATGTTTAATTAAGCATTGGCTTTCTATTGTCTTTGTTTTTATTGGCTTTGAAAGGCGGGGAATCCACTACACTTATTAATTAATGAAACATTATCGTGGTTAAAATCACGACATATTTGCACCGATGCAAGAACGAGCAACTCTGCTGCTTCTGATCAGGCTGTGAAACGTTGTATGTCTTTTGTTTGTAGTGAGCTTAATCATCTACGTGTGCATGTAGTGTGCAATAGCCTTTCTATAAATTTATATTTATGTTTCCTACCTGCAATGTCTGCGCCGTTAAGTGAACGGGAAATTTCTTGACAAATAGGTTGTAGGTCTGCTGGACAATGTTCTATAGCAGCCGAAGGGAAGCGATAACAAGAAACCTCCCAACAGGCAATCCGCGCAACTAGTGTACAAAAAAGTCTTAGAGGACCTTTTGTACTGACTGCATGCAGAAGAGGGGAAATAAACCACTGTATCTATGCTGATACAAGGTGGTCATTTGACGCAACGCAAAACTGAATTTAATATCCAGATTATTCACAGACGAAGTCTGCACCACTACTCAATGAACGATTTAAGCAGAGAATGGCGACTGCACCCATATACTTGGCAGTGCTTTGTTGTTACTGTTAAAGCGTGCTGTAAAGACGAGGAATAAAAACTACCTGAATTATGTGACGTTTGCGCACTGTTTTTCAACCGTATTCCGGTTTCCGATTATCTAAATTGACCTTACGTGTGTCATGCATTGAGATGGATCAACAGCTCAATATGCAAGACACTACTGTTTGTTTAGTTTGCTCGTTTGAATAATTAATGTCACAAGCATTGAGACCGTGACCGATCGAAATGTGTTTTCTTCTGATTTCCTTCTGGCCGTGGTTTTATTTTATTCGTTTTGCAAACCTTTTAATTACGCTTCATGTCCATTACAACACATGTCTATATATAGTACGGCAAAGTACGCCTACAAAGTATTGTATGCAAAGTATTGGGGGCAAAGAATTGGGACTTTTCCCGGGCTTTTTGAAGTAAACAAAATTGTCCACGCGTGACTTGACGAAAGCAAGAAAAGTGTTCCAGAGAACATGTCCTGGGATGGCCTCGGCCCACACTCAATAGATACCGTCTACTTTTCTTTCCCGCTCAACGGCAAGTCGGTCAAGTCGGACGGAATTCACGCAGGCAATGTGATGGAGCAACAATGTAACTCGTGTCGCACGTGTAAGGTTCTTTGCGTTATACAAATGTACTCTAGTTTATGATACAGCATCTCCGACCGTGTTCTTGTTGCCAAGGAAAGTCTAAGGAGAACATGTCCTGTGATCGGGTCGGTTCCTAAGGGTACCTTCAGTATGGATCAAACTTTTAACATACGCCGTCTACGCGCCCTTTCTCTTTTCGCATCAAACGACACTGTCGAAGGTCGAACGGAGTCAAACCAGTTTGATTGAGCAACGGAAATTAATTGTCGCACGCTAAAGACTGAGTGCAGGCTAGTTTTTGATAACGCATCTTACACAGTGTTCATACCTTCTTGCCAAGAATCTAAACACGGGAAGGGACCACTGGATAAATAACAAGATTTGAAAATAAATACTGCACGGCTAATGCTTGTACTGCAGCGGTGCGTGATACGGGGACCCAGTGTTCACTGAGATGTGCTGCTAAACTGTAATTGTTCCTTAGTGCTTAAAGCTACAAATTTAAATTCTTACCTTTGCAACTGAATGTCAGCACTAGTCGAACGTTTGCTTCAACGTATATCGGTAATCTGATGAAACAGATTCTGTCTAATTGACCTAATTCGGCTGAATTCTTGTAGTGCAATATCCTGAGTGCAATTTAAATCAAAGTCATTTGGCGCCGTTATTTGAATTCGACCAATAAGCGAGCAGCATGTAAGAAACAATAACAAATACTTGAAGGAACAACCAATAAGGTGAAAGTGAGGCAAAAGGGAATTTTTGTAATCTCTGATTTGCGTTTACGCTCCTTCAATAACAATGTGTCAGTCATGGGTTTTCGTTTCGTTTTCGTCAGTCAATGCACACTCCACATTCGTTCGCCTATCATCCGCAAAAGGAAAAATAAATAAATTTCTTAGACTTTGTTAGATATTTACTTTTAATATGAAAATTGGGAATTACATTCATAGTGGAACAAAACTGTTTCTTATAAAGTTATGTGCCATATGAATATTGTTATAGTATTGACACAGAAAGCGGTAAGCCATTCTTAAAAGCCAGCATTCTTGAGCCTTTATCATTTTCCTCAGCCGCTAACTGTGTTAATAGCGTTCAAAAGTTGTTTTGGCTTCTTTAGGGAGGTTTAAATCCGTCTTGAACCTGTACTGAAGAGTTTGTTTCTGAAGTAGGGCAAGGATCAACACCAGGTGTCTGTCTCAGAAGAGGTGTCTATTCCTTGCAAGTGAGTAGAGTTGAGTGTATCAACGCATCTTCGATTCAGGAGTGACATAGTGTTAAAGCGTTTCCTAGACTGGTAGCAAGTCCTCAGTACACTGAACCGGTGCTCTCTCTAGAAAGAAACAAAAGGAGTCAGTCTCTCTGGATATTTAATGAACACAGTTAAAGACCATGGCCAATGTATAAACAAAGGCTCAGAGTCACTAGGTTGCTGACAGTAATAGACGCGAAGGTAGCCGAAAATTTGAGTTACGGAGCGGCAAGCGGAACGCTGGTATAATTTATATGGATACAGTCTCCTCATTCCTTTCCCACCACCACTGCGTCTGTGGCATCAATCATTGTCAATGCGTCCATCCGCGTGATAGTCTGCCTAATCGGCGCGCGAAAGTGTACGCGGATCGTTCAAGTGGCGCCAAATCAGATTAAAATTTTGAACAATGTAGGGCACGATAAGGAAAATATTTAATTTACAGTCTTTTTCAAAAATTTTAAGTCAGCATCCAACTGATTTTCTTATTTCCACTGAGCTATCAAACGGTCGTCAAGGTACATATCAGCATACATATGACATATCGGAATGCATTACTTTAGCATTAGAGAATTTAATTTTAAAAAAGTGTATCGGATATAACAGCATGACAATATTTTCATGATTTAAATACGTTGAGCTGTTCTCACCTTCGTAAGAGTGCTCAACGGGTTCCCGGTTTTGTCTTTTCCTCGTCGCTTGCAAGTAAATACAACAAATCAAGAAAAAAATCCACCTTGCCATAATCAACAAACGTCGAAACATTCTTTTTGAGTTTCGTGGTGTAAGACACATTCTTGAAAACAAATGAAACAAAGTTCAAGCAACTCAAGCAACACGTACGTTTAGTTAATTTATTCCACACTTTTTACTGCATGCTAAAACACAATACTGAGAAATTTTGACCTCCGAGGCCAATTTTTCCGGCTCCGACCAATCATCAAATAGTAATATCCAAAACAATTTCAGATCGCTGTCTCGTGACGTGTAGGAAATGAAATATTTCTGCGTCAGTTGCATAGACAGGAATAGGCAAAAGCTATGAAATATTTGAATTTTATCTGCGGCTGTGTTCGACGTTTCTTCGATGTTCAGTATTCAGTTAATGGAGTCTCAAGGGATTTTTCTCTATATAGAACCAGGTGGGAAACTAGAATCTATCTATAGTGCCACCAGAAATGAAAGAAGCTCACCCTTACACTACTTTACTCTATAATCACCTCGGTAACTTAAAATCTAGTACCATTCAGCTGTATTAAGTTTTCGTGACTGACTGAGGTCTCGGGATTGAACTTAAAACTGTAACCCTTTAAAGACCCGGTATCAACATGCATGTTCAACTTACTGTTCTCCACACTGTTTTTATGGTTCTAGTCGGGAGAATTTGATTAAACATGAAGACTTTATTTTGGGTAATTACTTCCTATATGCTCGTGACCTGTATGTTTGATCGACAAGTGATATTGTAAGAAGAAATTAGATTTTTACCACCATTAGGGCTTAAAAGGCTAAAGTTGCTTAAACTGAGCACAAAGTGATATTGTAAAGAGAAATTAGATTTTTACCACTATTGTTGCTTAAAGGGCTAAAGTTGCTTAAACTGAGCACAAACGACTTCCGTCTTAACCAATTTACATGCTTGACTTTTTATTGCACGTGTCCGAGGTATTTCGACATTTGGTGATACCATTGATTAATCATTTCGTGGTTTTCTGTTGTGTTCGGGTTATTAAAGTGCAGCAAGAAATCGCGCAAAGAAAAAAGACATATTACAAGAGCAAAGTCCAACATATAAGAAAAGATGACTGCCGCAGGTGGTGAATCGCGGTTGACAAAATGACTGGCAAGTCAGAAAAATCATCACCTCTCTCGCTGGAACGCGATGGTAAAGTCCTGAATGAGATGGAATCAACACCTTAGACAGTTTTACGTCTCTGTAAACGAGGAAATCCCCCCCCCCTCCCCATTGGATGTCACTACACTAGCAGATTTCTTGTTCAAGCTGTCCGGCCTCATGAAGTAGCTTCTAGCAGTACAGCCAGCATTCCAAGGCCAACGGACCTGATAACGTGCCATGTCGTATCTTGAATGATTTTCCCTGTGAACTAGCGGAGCCTGTCGCCACAATCTTTAACGCATCCCTCACTTCTGTGGTTGTGCTTCAATCTGGAAAGACTCAAACATTTTACCAATCAAAGACCCGGACTCCCACAAATGAAGGTGATTTGTGGTCAAGTGGATGTTGACGATGTCAGGAATAAGTCTAGATAGACCTAACCTGAGTTCGGCTGCCGGTTGTCTTATCTAGATTCACCAAGTAAACACCTTCACCTTTGTTTCTTTGATTTTTCGAAAGCTTTTGACTGTATTGGTCACCATGGATCATCAGTTTCCTTTCCAATCGAAGGCAACGCGTTATGCTTGGTGAGGCGACCTCGGATTGGCTCCCAGGTAATGCCAGAGTGCATCAGGGAACTAAATTGTGACCAATCTTAGGGACTGTGCAATAATTAACAGTAGGGGGGTTGTAAAACGTAAGGGGGGCAGAGTGTAAAGTAATACACTGAGAGAGAAGGGGGCAAAGTCTAAATTATTCAATGGTAATATCTCAATAGATTTACAACGAAAAATTATCACATTTTCATTTTTGTTGTAGACTGCGAGATTGCCTGGCGGGCATAAGTTTACAGTCGCCCATTGCCTGTGGTGGACCAGTGACTTGAACTTAGTGTTAGTTCAGTGTTCTATCATAATTCAACGCCCTCTGGTATTTAACATCATTAAAAAAAATAATAAGTAAGAAACCCGACGTAGTCAATCGATACAAATCGTTACTGATACAAATCGATAATTATCAAGTGATTTTTACCGATTGATAACAAAAATCGGCGAAAATCAATAAATCCTTTTGGTGTGTCTAATTGATATTATCGATTTCTAACAGATAACCTTTCTTGTTGTATTTGGTCTTTAAAGCCTGCTTAGTACACGAGAACCAAACATCTTTAACTCAACTCGTGTTTGCTTCTGTGTTACACTTCTCAACCATGCTATCGAGAATGGTCTACACCGTGGCTAATTTTCATCATTCAAGCAACAAATATTGGATCTAAAATGAAGCCACGTTAAAATATCGTCTATTCTGTCCATTTAAATTTTGTTATGACTTATATACCAGGTGGGGTTCAATTTACAAAAGTCACACTGAACAGAACACTAAGTGCGACCGCACCCATCATAGTAACAAGTTACTATGATGATACAAAGTTTCAGTGAAGCATCCTATTTGACCATGATCTCTATCTCTATCTCTCTTAGAGTCAAAATTTCTATGCTGTGTGTGCAGTTTAAACTTTTGAGTCTACGGACTCAAATGTACTGAAAATTCAAATAAAATACACTAACGCTTATTCAGCCGGGTTTTTTTTTGGGTATATTGGGCCCAATCCGCCTCCCCCCTTCTTAACTCCGAGAATATCAAAGCTATGACTTAGAAGGCAGAGGGCGCGAACAAAAATGTTACCTTTCAGTCCTTGGCAATAGTTGATGCGTCACATGACGTAGGAATTACGTCGTGTTCTCAAAAGGCAGACATCTTGGATGCGTCATCTTGGATTTCTTGATTTTGTCCAAAACCTCCGAATGGCACCAAAATTAACCAAAAAGTATTCAAAGTCGATAAAGAACACTAAATGATCTAAAAATGGAAAAAGGTACTGCAGTGAAGTTAAAATTTTTCATTAAAAGCGGAAACTTTACAAATTCGTAAAAAACTAACTGTCTAAATGTAGTTCCCATTGATGAAAGATTGTGATCTCAGCTAAATTTAGGAAAAGCTTGGTGGCTTTAGCTTGCATATTGAAAGTGTTATAAGTGACAAATATCCAAAGTCCGTGTCGGCAGATTTCGCCGGCCCGGTCTGAAAAGGGTTAAGCGGTACCGTTCTGAAGCTCTTCTAATATTCTGTTTCTAACTTTTGAGTGTGTAGATGAAATCCTAAATTCTGAGTACTCAAATTCATCTGAATAAAAGATACTCCGGTAGGACTATTATTTTCACCTTTTCAAACTTTTTCTCTGTGGAAATGTAGCCTCTACACGAGGCATATGATGCACAGAGAACAGCTCGTTTTTTATCTTGCCGCACTATAACAGGAACTAAATTTTTTTCGCGGCAAACGCTTGCACCTAAGCGATATGTAGTCGCGCGTATGAAATTAATCTTAGCCAACAATATTACTATTCAAAAGCCATTCCTTGATAATTACTCTTGAAGCACACAGCAGCCGACCTCGTCGAGGAGGTGTTGCAGTTAAAGTACTTTAAAATTGTCACAGCATTCGATACCGCCAAGGAAACAAATGTTAAAACAAAAGATGAATGAAAAGGATTCCTTAAAGTTGTTCATGAAGAACGCCGCTTTCGACCTCGTCCAAGTGGTCGCTTCATGGCGGGTATTATTCTTTTTTAAGGTTATTATTGAATAAAATGCCGACAATGTTGATGATTTTAATTTTAGCATAGTGCCTTCGTCGCCGACTAGTACACAAAAGCCGACCTCGTCGAGGAGGTGTTGCAGTTTAAGTACTTAATTGTCGCAGCATTCGATGTCACTCGCCATGAAAACAAATGTTAAAACAAAAGATGAATGGAAACGATTCCTTAAAGTTGTTCATGAAGAACGCCGCTGTCGACCTCGTCCAAGTGGTCGCTTCATGACGGGTATGATTCTTTTTTAAGGTTATTATTGAATAAAATGTCGAACAAAAGAGAGAAGGTAGGCTAGAATTGTTACACTACATGGGGACGCGTATATTCCAAATGACAACAACATCAGATATTGGTTTCATCATTACTGATACAGATGGGTGGTCACTAACGTTTTTAACTCTTAAGTTTATTGCTCGTAACAACTAAGACTGAACAAATTCTTTTTCCATTATCAATCTTATTTTATCAAGTCTTCTTTTGTTGTTAAGACATTCTAAAATCTGGAAAGACGTTGGGCCGGGCCATTACATTTATCATATCGTATCAAGCGATAATGAGCTTGTCAGAAATCGTACTTGTCCGAAAGTCTATATGATAACAATATAACATGTTAACCTATACTATGTCTTCCGACAGTCTTTGTCTATTTAAGTGCATGAATTTGAAGTGACATGGTAGAATTGTTAAACTAGAACATTATCTTGTGCTGCATCGAAGGCGATCTTTCCACAGTTGAGTAGGGTGTACGTTTTTTGACTGCAATGTTACGGAAGCCTCTTTTCAGTCACTGCGGCACTAATTTCCTTTCTAAACACAAATTGATCCTTCTTTATAGCCCGAGGACGGCTCCGTACACTGGACAGGAATGCTGACTAAACAAAAATAAACATATAAAAAGTTTAATAAATAAATATGTAAATAAAAAAATAGGAAAATAAATAAGCACAAGAAATTGAATAAACTAATAAATAAATAAATAAATAAATAAATAAATAAATAAATAAATAGGAATGGAATCTTGAAATCTTGCTCCAAGGATTAATATCCTTTCTATGCCAATAGTAAGGTAATATATGGTGGCTGCACTAGCGAATAGAAGCCAGAGCTGCTGTCTTAATCTATTGAGCAGGTTGCATTGTTTTCAGGGCTTGGTAATCGCTAAACCACATCGAAAAAAAAAGCGGAATCTCGCAAATTCTTAGTAACTTCTATGTTAACTTAAAGTTGTTAAAGTCATATGCAAGTAATAATATTTTCAATTTTGAGAACAAAAAGCTTTCTTTAACGACCCGCTAACTTGTTTCTACAACTTACAATTGCCCATTCCTTTATACGAGTACTTGCAAAAGAGATGTGCATTGTTAAGCGTAAACTTAACTGAGTAAAAGTGGTGTTACGCTTCAATACAATACATTGCAATACATACAGTATCATTGCTTGCCAACTGTTCTAGCTAAAATGTCAGCAGTCTTTTTTTTTAAATATATATTTCCATTAACCCACCTTTTTCACAATGTTGAACAGGTTGTTTTGCAGGAAGATGATGACCACACGCCACAATACAATACATTGCAATACATACAGTATCATTGCTTGCCAACTGTTCTAGCTAAAATGTCAGCAGTCTTTTTTTTTAAATATATATTTCCATTAACCCACCTTTTTCACAATGTTGAACAGGTTGTTTTGCAGGAAGATGATGACCACACGCCACCATACGTTGAATCCTTGAAATGTCACTGATGTGTTTGAAGACACCGAGCCAAATATATACAAAGATTCGGCTGACATTTACCAAGAAACGACGAACAATCCCAGAAAAGCAAAGATCAACCAAGGACATATTATTAGGCTCTGTGTTGTAAAACTGTATTGTTTCGATTTTTTTGAGGGGGTCGTTGGTGTCGTTTATGTTATACCACGTCTTGGATCGTTTGATAAGTGAGATTTGATTCCACCCAATAAAGATATAGTGTTGATGTCATTATTATTTGCTGTTATTTTGGGAAACAGGTAGTCGCTGATCGTCTTGCAACGACATGAAAAAGCGACTAAGCGTGAAATTCGCATCTATGTAGCTTCAAACCGCCCTTAGGGGGTTAAAATAAGGTTTCGGCTCGTTTGATAGGTGAGCCAAGAGTTGCTGATCGGATTGCAGCCAATAAACATACAGTGTTGACGTCATTATTATTTACAAATGTCTTGGGAACAGCTCTTCCCTGAGAAGAGACACGCGAACACACGAACATCCGTGGAATACGAACCAACTGACTTCTGACCGATTTACTGTAATAAATAATCAATCTGAAACCGATTTTAATGAACTCTCGAAAAGAGCGTTATCAGTTTACCTTCAATTTTGGACACGTTGCGTTGAAAGTCTTTTCTCTATGTTACAATTCACCTGTGGGCGACTCTCCCTTCCCCTCAGTGTTGAGTGAGTAAAGTTTGGTTGTTGCACGTCACTGCTATCAACATTGGGGAAGCAGACAGGGAAAGTATTCCAACAAATATGTCCGAGATCTTTGGTGATAGTGGTTACCCTCAATTAAGTTTGCCACGGTAAAATGCAAATTCAGTAACGTCAAATCCCGGTTTGCAAGCACAGTCGGGATGCCTTTTAGGAGATGTGGGATGCCTATATCTAAGACAACGTCTAAACGGAGTGATCTTTCATTACTTACTTAGTGGGCCAAAAACTGGGTAAACTCACTAGCGGTTGGGCATATAATAAGACGTTTATGATATACCTTCCCAATAAACTATGTAAATGACGCCGTGCCACGTTGCGCACAGATTTCTGGTAGTTGAGGTAAAGATCGTGGATAGCGGGAAATATAGACCTTGAGAATGATGTTTTATTCAGTTAGTGACACAGGCGGCTCGGAAAAAAATCCGAGTTCTCCCAACAGACCTTATTCAAAAATTACCCGCCATGTCTTTTATGTTTGTCCGAGAAGTCAATAATATCTATTCAATGATGAAATTTGCAGTGTCTTGGTTTTAAAGGCGTTAAAATAAAAAAGCTATTCAAGGGATGGTATCCTTGAAAATTTGCGTGTTCTAACTTTTGATCCAATCTAGTAATCAGTGGTACGATTTGTGTCGGAAAAGCCCTTATTTCCCCCTTCCCCTCCCCCCTCTTACTCCACTCCTCCTCCTCACACCGTTCTGGACCAAGATGAGTCGCTTTATCTTCTCATTAAATCGTACTCATTTCCCTAAGCCATAGACGGACAAGTCGGACAGAGACGAGTTTGGACGTAAAAGTCGTTCGATTTTTTGTTATTGTTAAGACGCACAAAAAATTGGACGACTTTTACGTCCAAAATTTTGTTTCCACACAATGACGACTTGCCCGTCTGAGACTATTGGTCCAATAATGTATTCCTTCTTTGTATTGAGAAAACAGCCAAATAATGAGCTATCAAAAGAATATGTTCTTGGTGCATATTTTAAGATGCGACAAGGAAATTATGTGAAAGTCGCTTTGCTTAAGCTTAGCTTGTCGCACGCTGCAAAATGGCCTTGTTTGTACGCGTAAGTTCATTAATGTATATACAGCTATTTCAATTAAGGTTGTCGGATCCGACTCAAGCTTACGCGACAAGACCGAAGGGTAGTGTGGGTAGTTGCAAATCAGACTTAGTTTAACGGTTGTCAGAAGTTGGTCGGGAACTTTGAATTTCTTAGTACAAGTAATAAATTAGCACCATCCGATTATTGTCAGCGGTAATCCTGATTTGGCTTTCCATTTTCAGTTGTTAGTTCTTGCATTGAAATGCAAAAATTGATGTTCCATATTTTTCACGATGCTGTTTTTCCAATTTTTCTAATTTGCATACCATGCACGTGCTCCACGTGTACCCACATATTTAAAATTTGCATCCCGTTTTAACCCGTAAACAAAAAGATGAGTGTGATTCAAAATTGTTTTGAACGAAAACTGTATCTGAAAATAATTCTTTCAGGTTATTTGTTTAATTTTTATGCTTTAAAAACTCTTCCATATACTTTGCTATCGTACGGTAACCAAGGTACTACTGATTTTGGTGAACTTAGGCATAAAAATCCCATATTACCCTGCGGTCTTGTCGCGTGGGCTTAAACTTTCATCTGACAACTTTAATTGAAATAGATGTATACAATCGAGACTGGAAAGGATAGGAAAGACACAAAAAGCCGTCGTTACACCAGACACTGTTTAGTGTAGAAAATGTTTGCCTCCAGGAGCTGCGTTCTCCACAATATCACAAAGAAATTAAGGACTAATTACATGCACGACACCAAATCCTCCAAAATCTCAACAACATAGTTTATTGGTAAAGGCTTGATTTACCTTGGCTTGGAACCCAGTTCTCTCACGTTTCCGGCACGATCCGCCTCGATTAATTTACATTTTCTTACTGTCTGTGATAATATAATGCATTGCACTCAAACTAGCTAATATCTGTCAAATGTTTCTTTAAAATTAACAACAAACAGTAATTTGATTTACAAAACTCCTGGGTTATGGCAATCAACTTAAACTATCCAGTGTCTGGCAATTTGGTAAAATCGCACGGAAGACGTATGAGCAGATATGGTGTTCTTTGAACTAAAAGTATCAACCTAAACCTAAAAGTGGAGGGAAGATTTCACCTCTGCATCCGAAGATAAACACACAAATAGTAACATGTCATCAAAAATTATTTTAATGCAGCTGAAAAGACCATAGTCCTAGCAAGGAACAAGTAACAGAAACAAACCTCGTTATCACAAGTAATAAGAGAGTAATTATAAAAGGGAGCTGGCTAATATTATTATTAAAAACTGGATTGTGCGTATGGCTTTTGTAAGCTATCACTTTAACTGACTCTATCTCCTTAAAACGCCCTCCCTGTTGGCCATTCGTTGGTTGCATTAACGAGTTTTATAACAGTACAAAATGCAAAAGTCAGCGTAAACGATATTTGGATAAGGAAAAGGATAGTTGTTGGAAACGACCTAAACATTTTTACTTTTTTACCTGCGGATTTTATTTTAAATTTTTTTTTGCTGATATTTCCTTCTTCGTTGGGGCGCTAAAATTTCGGACTTGATGCCGGTAAGAAAAGGGAGGAGACCAAAACTTCATTTTCGGCAGTTTTCTGTTCTTATCCTCAGCAGCTCTTTACCCATCGAGTACACAGATTTTTCTCCTTGTAAGTATATGTCATATTCGCATTTTTTAACCATTCTCCATTGATGTTTAACTTCAAGGGCACTCTAACGACTTACGAACTTAACTTTGTAGGTGAGATTCTTCAAACCGTTGTTACACCTACTACACTGTACTTCGCATGGAGTTTTTGTTTTCTAAATATCAGCAGTATCTACCATGATCTTTAAAAACATGGTGTCATCCCGAACATAACCGTGAGTATTAAGCTCCGACAGGGAGCAGAACAGTGGACATCCACTGGCAATGTTTGACTCTCGTCTTGGCCTTTGAAAGGAGGAGCTGCTTGGATCAGGCCTGAAGGCGTCGATCACGTGTTCCACATTATCCTGATCCAACAACATCATGGTGACCTTCTGTCTAAATGGCCAGCGGAGTAACGGGTCAAACTCGCCGCGCATGACAACAAAGAACAGGGACAGATGTGTTCCTCGACCCACGCCATCCCCGTTCAAATACAACCGGGCGCACATTTTGTATCCATGGCGACTGGTGTAGAAACACGGGCTGTAAATGGAGGTTTGTCTTCCCGACAGAGCATCGTTTCGTCGGCGAGCTACCTCGGTGACTTTCCACAGCAGTGTGCCATCATAGGAAGAGAATTGCTGTTGATTGACGTATTCCTCCATGTCTGCCAGGGCGACATTTCGGAGTGCTAAATGATGTTCTATGGAATCCATTCGCCTCTCAAGTCGCCTTCCGCTGTCCACAGCACTATCCATTTGACGCCGAAGTGAGGATATCTAATCAATCAATCAATCAATCAGTCAATCAATCAATCAATCAATCAATCAATCAATCAATCAATCAATCAATCAATCAAAACGATCCTCAATCGATCGATCGATCGATCAATCAATCAATCGATCGATCGATCGATCGATCAATCAATCAATCAATGGATTGGTCGATTAGTCGACCGATCAATCAATGTCTCAAGGAATGATCAATCAACCAATTCAGGGACAGGCCGATCAATAGATAACCAGGATCCTTTTTAGGACTTATGACGTCATAAACTTTGAGCACTGCAGGATGCTTTTAATTAATGACTGATGCAGTAAGCAAGTACTGATGAAAAAGTGTCTTATCTAGAACGAACAGATACATTTTGCCACAGTTGCACACAGGAAAGCGAAAAATTCTTTTTGGCGACATACGAACAACATTTGATCTTGGCACTGGTTGCTAATTCTTATCACAAACTACATCTTTCTCTCGTTTCGTTAAAATCTTGTCTAATAAAAGAAGACTGCCATAAGGTTAAGAAACCCACAGAAAAATAACCGCAATGAGAAGAAAAATAGCGGTACTGAGTACAAAAACCTTATAGTTTTGTATCAGGGTTTCGTTTTGTCGTTCAAAATATGGCAATTATGGCTTAAAATGGCAGTTTTCTGGCTATCCTCCCACGTAAGTGGTTTAACCTTCAGAGGAATTCACGAAAAACATGTGCATTGGGTAAGACATGTCAAATTATTTTACTTTTACTATTTATGCTACATGGCATTTCTTACCTCTTGTTTAATGTCGTTCAGCTCGCGCCCTGTCTCGGTCATCAAGAATTCGATGTTACTACTCCCGTTTTCAACATTCGTAAGCCTTCTAGAAATGTCTTCTGGTAAATATAGGGACTGTAGAGATGCGTGTTTTGATGTCATTGGCAGGTCTCCGTGTGATATAACCTTCCCTTCCAGCAAAGCGAGTCTCTCCTCATGATCTCTCATTTTCTGTCTCAAGTCTGTTGTCTCATTTATAACTGTATCTATCTTTGATATTGTGTCGGAAATGACCATCTCTGAACCCCTCATCCATTCACTATTGACACTACCAGTGTATACACTACCGCCACTGTATGCACCGGCAACTGCACCGAGATGGTGTTTCACTTGCTCTTCCAAGCGAAGAACAAAAGCTAAGAGAAAATTCAGGTGAAGAACTAAGCACACTTGGCTGTGTCTCTTCGCTTCCGAGAACTTCATCTTCTGTGAACAAAGCAATTTAAGTATGAACAAGGTACCAACATCTAAATTTAGCACATCTTTGACCAAAAAATATTCATGATAATTCCCCTTTAAGGTGATCAGCTCCAATTGAAGAGCCACTTCTCACAGCTAATCCTTGTGGCGCGACAGTAGAACAAGTACATTGAGGTACCCTTAGTGAGCGGCAGTTGGACGATTAATAACCATGCGGCAATTCTGTATTACTAAACATTTCTTTCTTTCTTGGAATTTAACTAGGGACATAAACTACTGCCTTTCTAGGCAGGCAGATTTCACGCAAAATCACCAAAGCAAAAAAACAAAAACAAAACAAAAAACAAAACAAAAAGCACACACAGAAAAACATCGAAGCTAAAATTGTTTCGCATTTGAAGGTATGGGAAAATTGAAACAATAAACTTATACAAACCTGTCTCACACAACAACCAATTTGTTCAAACTGACAGTTTCTCTCCACTGCTTCACAGTCGCCATTGATTGGACTGACATGATTTTCCATCTGTGTGACAGATATTTCCTTAGTATAAAAACGTAGTTAATTCGTAACATAGATTCAGTTAATGAACACACAGTTTCCTGACATTTATGAAAATCTAGAAAAAAAAAAGAATCATTATGTATTAAAAGTGTGAAGATTCCTTTGTTGGGGAAACATATCATAAAGGAGAAGTCTCATGTTATACTTGTTGATGTTCAAGATTAATTTTCCTTTATGACATTTATGTATAGTTAGGATTTGTTTTGGAATTCATTCGTATGTCAGCAAGGCCGCCATTTATAATTTCTTAGCTTAAGAGGGCAGCAGTACGTTGCCGAGATACCTTTTAAAATTTTTTGTTAGTTAGTATCAACTACTAATTTAGCCATTTGTGTGGTATTTTATATTAGTAGTTATATCGTTGCCGTGTGTGTTGTAGTGCTGGGGAAATGGAATGCTGTAATGCGATTTTCGTTATGCAAACAACTCCCTATGTTTGTCACCGACAGGTTTGAAACACAATCTTGTCGGAAGCAAACCGGTCCGACAAGCTGAACAACTGTATGTTGATGTTTACTGACTGGGGGAGTGAATAGGCAATGAAACATTACGTTGCAGATGATCCCCTCGTCTTCAGTTCGAGTCAGTGTAGTTTTGACAAATGGTAGGTGTGTCATCCATCACTTCCAAGTAACACGCCCTCAAAATAATCGATCGACTGACCGACCGACCGACCACCGATCGATCGATCGATCCATCCATCAATCAATCAATCAATCAATCAATCAATCAATCAATCAATCAATCAATCAATCAATCAATCAATCAATCAATCAATCAATCAATCAATCAATCAATCAATCAATCAATCAATCAATCAAATCTAAATTGATTATGATGCACATGTATATATTGAGCAAGTTATTTCAGGAGGCTACCGCACGAGTAAGGGTTTAAACATATGGTTACCAATTGATTACCTCTCCTCGTGGAATTCCTTCCTTGCCGCACCCACGACATTGCACGGGATACATTTTGCAATCCTGTGCTTGATGACTCTGGAAAATGAAAAGCTAAAATCACGTTACCCCCTTAAAGGAAATTTTTCATTTTGATGCTGATCAAAAAGAGGACGTTTTTTTTATTCGAAATATCAACAGTTCGCAGCTCAAGACAAAAAACCTTGACAACCTAGTCCTTATGTCATTCTCTTGAGGTCGAGAAGTGTTCCATAAACCTCCGAAGATTTTTTTTATGTAGAGCACATTTAGTGTAATTGTTTTTCAACTGCCTGCTTTGATAGCTTCACAGCGATGGTTATCATCTCGTCTGGTCTTTAAGAATATTGTAATTTCACTCTACTTCCTCTATTTCTCGTATTAACATCTTCAGATTCCAACTGGCGGTCATTCACGCACACTAGATTACATTTGGGACTATGGTTTAAGGTTTTGGACTATTGTTTACTTACTAAAATATACATTTTAGCCTGACCTTGAGTACAGCAGCTGTAACCGATTCCCCGCATGACGGACACGACTGTGGGCGGTAAGGGCACTCCTGTTCTACATGTCTCTGTAGATCCGATCTTTTGAACGACTCAGGGCAGTTATGGTTAGTACAACGCTCTCTTTTGGAAAGACATGAAAAGAGGTGTTTCTAAAGGGAACATAAAGGGAGAGTAAAGCAAACCAATTAAGCATCTGAATGTACATATTGGTATTTTTATTTTGTCAAGTCAAGATTACGGTTCATGATGCATTTCCATACCAGGTAGGTGAACTGATTACGAAATGCTAGTTATGGGTGTTTCTTGCATATGGTAATAAACAGATAGAAAGAGCGCTAAGTAACAACATGATACAGAACAGTCGAGGAAGAGCTTTAGCAAGATAATCTTAGCTGGAGCCCAATTGATTCAGCATTTTCTGTTGAGAAGGTTATCTTCAAGGCGATATGGTTCATGTCGCATTTCCAAACCAGGTAGGCTAGGTGAACTGACTACAAAATGTAAGGCAGTTACTTGCTTGCAGCACAACTTTGCGATCTAGCAGATCGATTTATTGGCAAGAAGCCATGCACTAGAGCGAAATTCGGGATAAAAATGAATAACTATAGTATGTGCAAAAAATGTCAAATCTCAGCTGGTGCATAAAAGAACATTCTTCGGTTTTGCAGCCCAAAATGTGGTGGTGGTGGTGGTGATGATAATGATGATGATGATGATGATGATGATGATGATGATGATGATGATGATGATGATGATGATGATCATGATACTGATAATGATGATGATGACGATGGTGATGATGGTGGTGGTGGTGGTGGTGGTGGTGGTGGCGGTGTAGGTCGTAGATGTAAGAGATTCGGCAAAGGTGTCTGAATGAGGGGTAACATGAAGTTCTCATAATCTCGTGAACTGTTTTAGAAAGGTGTATTTTTATTTACCTCCACATTCCTTACTTCTCCTTTCCACAGGCAGCCTTCGTTTGAATTGGGACACGCAATCACTAGAGAGAGAGCTTCGCGCTTCATAAAGTTATCAGGAAAGACCTACGGTAAAACATTAACGTTTGAGCAACGCAAAAGAAAAAAATTTAGAGACTACAAAGAATTGCCTTAGCTTAGAAAATGCTACAACGGTCATCTTCATGACATCTGGGTTAAAACTCAACAGATGGTGACATTGACATCATCGTTACTATGTATAACATTTGTTACCTCATTATCTGCAAATGGTACTTTATCAATGGAGCAAATAAAGCTTCCGTCATCCCTGTTACACAATGCAAAAAAAGGATTTATATTTTCGTGATGGGGATGCTTTACTTTTGGATAATATTGCTTTAGAAACACCCTATTGAAAATACTTAGTGTTTCTCAATATTAAACTACAGCATTAATCTGCACATGCTTTTAGGGAAAAAATTCAAATATTCAAACATAATTAGGCCTTGGAAAAAGCCAGGCACAATTTGGGAATTTCACACCAAGGGTGATGAACTCCTGTTCAGTCGCAGCGTACATTTCATCTATACTTTTGCGGTGGTGCTGGAGGTGGTTTTGCAATGACAGATAGAAAGAGAGCGAAGAACTACAACGACTTGACGCAAAACAGTCGAGGACGATCTTCACAAGCACCTTCTTAGCAAGACCTCAGTTGAGAGGAACGTTGAATATCGGCTAAAGAAGAGCACCCTCAGTGCCATCCATCATGCTGCCAGCCAGCACATTCGCGGGGGTGAGCTAATCCCTGACCTCACGTACACGTTTTCGTTCGTTTTTATTTGAAAACGGAGATTTCTAGCAACGGGTTTTCAAACGTATTTTCCCACGTATTGCCACGTATGCCATTAATCGTTTCATTGGGTTTTCTGTGATGTCCATAGGAGAACGATTGAGGGAGACCCCATCCACACTATTAATGCGTCTTAAAAATGCGTATTTTCAAAAAAGAAAACGTTCAATTGTCACTGAGATGATGGCAAATAGTGGCAGCATTTTGAAATGTCTTCGTTTTCATTCGTCCACAGCAAAACGATGCGCAAAAAAATCCACTATATTGAAACCGTTTTCCAAAGTCGCCGTTTTCATCGATCGTTTTTGTAATATTTTAGTGTGGACAATAAGCAAAAACGCAAAAAAGTATCCTTCTTAAACAGAAACGAACATTATACTGCAATGGCTCGCTTCTTACCGTTTGAGTTCTCCAATGCATGACTTACAGTACACATGACCACAACCAGTTTGAACAGGATCTCTGAGAATGTTACTACACAGCGAACAGAAATATCTGTCGTCAATCAAGCTTTTGTTGTCTGACGATACTGTGTAACCTGGCATTGAACAGGTGTAACCAGTTCAGTCTTCTAGTTGTTGATATCTAGAAATAATAATAATTTTTTGATATTTATATAAGTGAAATGAGTGGTGATGCGGTAAACAAACTAGCTAGTTGTGTCTCTATATATTTACAAAGGATTTTTCTTGGACCCCGGAAAAGACACAGGGAAGGCCATTACAACTTACGAGTTTTAACAGCAACGAATTATATTTTGAATTATATTTGGGCTAACTAGGACAATATTTTGCAGTCGGAATTATGGTACGTTCTTTAATAGGATTATAGTTGTTGAAAGAGCTACTTTATAAAGGTGTTGGTATTTTTCACTACTTTTTTTATAATTTCCATTCCCCCATATCTCAAAGGAACACGATATTTACCTTAATTGTTGTCTCCTTTCTCGTATGAGGAAGTTAAGGTCTTGTATGAAGGTTGAGCGCAAACTAAGAAGATTGGTGTAGTTAGAACCAGATCCATATACTGTTCCAGCATATTAGCGATTATTATTCAACTGCATTCAGTAGAGTACAAATAACACCCAAAACGAGTACAAATATCCCACGGTATTTGTACTCCAGAAGACCGGTTTGACAGGTTTTCTACAAATGCCACGTCAGGCTTTAGGCTTACAAGGTGAACGATGAAAAAATGGCCGAAACGCTCGTTTTTCTGGAAGAAAACAATGAATGCTTACCAAATTTTGAGGTTTTTAACGAAAACGAGATCCTAGAGACAAACAATGACCTAGACGACAGTGAAATTTCTTTATTTATTGAAGAAAATCGAAACGTACTAAAATACAACAGAAAAGACAAAAACTGACCTCAAGTCCGTTAAAGAAACAAGGGCCATTGAAGAAATTCCAGCCGAGGAACTTAACAATCTTTTATGTCATTTGTTGGTCAAAGTCAGGAAACGGAACCCATCTTTCCTCAGGAGCTGTCTTCAACAAATGCACAATTGTTGTCGGTCAGAAATCTCCACCGCTATCTCTTCCAAAACGACCCGTGGTTAGTGATTCGGACGAAGATGACTGAGCTTGAAGTGCTGTTTAACTTTGTTTGACTTGACTTTCGAGTTCTGTTTGTTCTGTCGAGTTCTTTCTTTTCGTAGTTTTACTCGGTGACCAAGAACATTGTTGTTCATCTAACTGTAAACCCGAAAATAATTCAGTTTTGCCTTGTTCCATCTTTGTTTTCCTTGCAAGTTTGAGTTTGACATAAAATCCCGACGCTTCGCTCGATTGACACAGGTTTGACAAGTTTTCGTTTTTGACCAATCAACAACAACCTCACGTCAAGCGCGCGAAACCTGACTCCGCTGGCGCGCTCACTCGCTGCTCAGAAGTCACGTTAGTTTGTCACGCAACTCAGGCAGTTTATAAACCACTTTTCCATTTTGTAGCTAAGTTGAATAATAAATCCCTTATTAGACGGTTTAGTGTGTAGTATCGTGGGATATTTTTACTCGTCTCTTGTATTTTGACTCGCCCTACGGGCTCGCCAAAATACGGCGCGACTCGTAAAAATATCCCACGATACTACACACTAAACCATCTAATAAGATATATATACTGAACCCTTTGGACCAACAGTGCAATTGTTTATCTACCAAACCTGATTTGTTTTTAAGCCTTTTAAGTCGCTCTTAGTAATTCAGTATTAAAATAGTTCTAGACAGAGGGCTTCTGATAAGACATAGACTGATTTGCATAGAAGATGTTTTTCTATATGCAGGTGAAACTCCCGTTTTAGGGAATTCCCCAAACATTTGCAGCTAACGAAGCATTTATTTCAATAGCCAATCGTAACAACGAGTGAGTTCTGAGTCAAAAGGCTCATTGGACCATAACGCTGTCAATATTTCTTGGTAAATGTTTCATTTTCGACAATACCTGGGCATCACTGCTAAAAATTACAATTAATTCACTTGCCAGCAAAGTCGGCTACCACTCTGTATGTATGTAATAGTCGATACTATACTTAACAAAAGCGCCGACAGCTCAAGTTACGAATTATGTTTTGTCTTAAGAAATAATAAGTAAGAATTCCGCAGAAATTGTCTTGTAGTGCAAAATATAATGTTTCCAATTCAAATCTGTCCTTTTGGTCGATTTTCATGCGGACTTGTCAAGATGTAATTGTCCGGCACGTCAAAACGGTGAATTTAATCTGGGGGGTTTAAAGTTGCTCTTACTTGTGTGACTGAACAGCTGTTTACAGCCGACGCGAAGAAAATACTGTAAAGTAAAAAAAGCTGGAGGAAAGAACCATGTTAGATGCTATCAGCAAACGAAAAATTTTGCAAGCCGTGTTGCAAGAAACCATTGTGGCTATAGCGAAAGTTCGCAATCCATGTAATTACTGCAAATTGACAAGTGTACTTTAATAAAACACTTAAATAGCTTACCTGAGTTCAACTTTCCTTTTTGCTGTGGACCAGTGAACCCTCCTAAGATCGCTTTCTGACGAATGAATTAAGCAAAAGACAACCGTTCAAATTTATTAAATTCACTCTGGTCAGCACCGCTATTTAAACTACAACAGTCAAAGCTTTGAGAAAGCTGTTTACATTTGAATAATTTTGCCACTTGCACTTTTTCTGGATGAAAGTCACTTAAGCTAGCTAAAATATTATTTACAGTTCATTGATTGCCACACAATAAATAGTAACTGAACAACATTGCACCATCAAAACGAAAGTCACGTAATTTGAGTTTCTGACTCTAGTCATTTGATAGACGCAGGCACCCGGAAGTTCGTGAGGGTCTAACAACCGCGAGGTTTCCGGGATTAGAAGTGGCTGAAGTATGATGTACCTCTGTTACTGTAGACCAGGGCTTTTTTAGAAATTTATTATTTACATTCCCAAAGCAAGACTGCAAGATATTGTAAAGCCAGAGTTAGGCCCGTTTTGTTCCATCAAGTAATTGCAATATCATGTACGATTTTAAAATTAGAAAGATTCTCAGGCTAAAAAAAGTAGAGGAATTTGCCGTGATCAACTCTAATTGCTGACGCAATTTTAGTTTCTTGTCAGCATTCAAAGGCGCTGAATTTGTTCACTGTGTGCATTCTTTCTCTTCAGTATACGTCTTCTTCAAATATTGTATCGCAGAGTGACGGACCAAAGAAGAAATTTAAGCCTTACACCATTTTCTAAATTCTGCACTGATAGAACTTGCAAATCAGAAACAATAGACTGAATCTTTCAGTTTGAGAAAACGACGAAACTATCAACATCCATTCACATTAGTGGTTTAGGTATTGTCGGTTGTGAAAGGAACCATTTCCGCTCTGTAGAACGCCCACATTCCAATCTGATAACTCTACAATCAAGGAAAAACCTATTACGTTACTGCTTTCTGAGGCTTCCTTTCGATTGCTTCGATTCTGAAGTCGTTTGCGAACCTGCAAGACGGGCAGTTTGATGTTCGCGAGTGACACTGTCCAAAGGGATGGAAAAAGTTAAATCGACAATTTTCAGAGACAGCAGTTTCGAGACAAGTGAGATCTGTCTAGTCGTGTTCAGTTTGTACTTGCTCACCTTGACTTTTACGGTCAGCTAACGTCATACGAAGTTTGACTCTGATGTTACCGGGTCAATCTTTCAGACAAGAACCGAAGAACAGACCCATGTTGCTTTCAACAAGTAAAAGGCTGCTTCTTGAGAAGTTGCTCCATTTATCGCTTTCATTTCAGGAATTATGTATGATGCAAATTCCTGTTTGTCTGGTAACTGATCCGTTGAATCGGGGAATCCCCGAAATTATTTTGACTAGATATAGAGTGGATTAACAAGGTCAAGGGAGGGGGATGTACGGGTTGCAACAAAGGACTGTTTCACTACGTAATGATCGGTTTTCACAGTGATATAGAAAAAAAACCTGTTCGTAAACCTCCTTACATCTGCAGTTCAATCACTCGTGCGTTCTAGATTTATAGATTACTAGTAAGTCTAGATTAATAGAGTAAGTCACACCCTATTTTTACGTACGTCTAAAAACATCCTTTGCAACTAGTACTTTTTGGTAACTTTTGCTATCTGTGTAAGTATGACTGTATGTGAAAACTCGACGTAAATTATTGATAGCGAATGTCGCTTTTCCTTATCTTTAACTTTGCTCTAAAGATTGTGTCGGATGGTTCTCATAGTACCGAAGGCAGTCCAATTCACGCTAAGCTAACCAAGAACCAAACCGTGTATTTCGCTTGTGAAATGGTCTTATTATGGCTTATTAAGTCCGAAATCTATAGAGACGTAAGAAAAACTCCCTAGACTAAGCTATGGCTGAGTTGAAACGGCTCATTGCAGTTCAAGAAATTTTTAGAGTGAGGCAACGTCAGATAAACGAAGGGTATTTTCGAAGCTGGAGTATTCTAATGGGGAGGGGGAGGGGAGGTGTTGGGTGAGTCGCAGATTCAGGATTTAGTGCGTCATTGCCTATGTGGATAACGGTCTAAGCTTCCGCGAAACTGTTTCCTTGTCTTCAATGCTGGAGTTCTATTAAGGGGGGGGGGGGGGGGTTGAGTCACAAAGAGAGTGAATTCTTAAAACTTAAGAGTGGCTGCCTGTTAGGATCCAGAATGCTCCGTCAACGACCCATTTGGCGAATGCCTCACATTTTACCCAAAGATACCCTTTGGTAAATTGTTCTCAAAAATCACATTTAAAAGTTCGAGCGATGTTTTAATTTTCAGAAATTCACAAAAAGTTGAAAGTGCGGCCAAAGTGCGGTTTTTCGCCTGATCAAACAACCAAAATTAGGTCTGAGGACGAAGCATCGCTAGGGTATAAGAATAAATTCAATTGACGTCAAACGTGACACGAATTAGGAACAACTATTCTTATACATGTTTCACTTTCAAAACAGTTCAAATCTGTTAATACTGAGATTTTACGAGCCATTTTAAAAACACCTCTATGGAGCGCTAATAATGGCGGCAATATGTAAGTGAAGTTTAACGGCATTAAAATGGTCCTGGTACCTCGTTTTTCGATAATTTTACTTTACAGCCAGAAGGTATCATTATTCAATATTTTCCATGCAAAATTTCAAGGTCAAACTCGCAAATCTTCTCTGTAAGAAAATCGAATATTTATGTTATGCGTTCTGGCCAAATCACACAAGATCTATAAATAAACTTGGGTTGATAACCTTCAACTGCGCCGATAAAAATTCTAACAATAATTTAAATCTTAGTGATTTGCCGATTGAACTAGAGAATTTTACCTGCTTAGAAGTATAAAATGCATTCGAATGTTTTAGGAGCTCTTGAAAGTCAAATTTGAGCTGGAAATCCCTCCAGTGTAAATACCGTCGGCTTGTATTCGCCTAAAGTGAATTTGTCAACAAGCGCTGTTGGCATTTCACACCGAGAAGGTTTCCAGAATTCTCAGCCACTGGGCGTTATTTTCAAAATTTCGCATTTCAATCCGTTAGACACACAATCGCGAAATACTTAATAAGTTTTCGCAGTTCGCAGGACTGCTTAATCGAGTTGAAACACTTGCGATCATTTCAAGAGCACTGTCAGTATCATGTAAACAAACCATTGGACGGAATTCATACAATTATCTCGAGAGAGGTCAGGATGTCAAGAGCTTTGGTAACGTAACGTTTATATAGCAGGAAGGTGATCCAAATGTCAGTGTTATAGCTAGAGGTAGTGCGAATTTCAAACCAAATTCTGCCTATATAACTACAGAACAAAGGAGCAAAACTGTCCGACTCCGAAATGCACAACATTTAAGGCTACCTACTGTACCTACAATGTAATTATATTCTGAAGCAGCCACAAGAAACATACCCAAAAGACGTACATCTACCTCAATGCTACAATACATCAGATTCCACAATCCCAGGCTTTCTGGTATATAAAGCAAAGCAGGAGCCATTTCAATCTATTTTCTTACGTTACGTCGCAATTTGTGTTGTCAGGGTAAGTGTTGTTGACATTTGAGACTCAACGAGATGTCACGCAATCCCACATACTGACACAGGTGCAGTGGTGAAAACATGTTCCTTTTTTCCCCCTGAATTAGCTTTATGGTCGATGTACGGTTAAACTTTATTTCCTTTAAGAAATATCATGATATATAAGTATCATAAATAAATCAAATAAACTTTTGTGGAAGGTTATTTTGCAAGAAAAAACTGTAGTTTGGAATGGATAAAATTATTCTTTCTTACGGGTGAGGCTGGAACGTTTCCCCCGTAGATTGTGTCCTAACTTTTCTCTGAGCAGGATTTTGTTTCCGAATGTGAGTCGTGCGGGATGCTTTCTTCTTTCTAAAAGTAGTGTAGAGCGTATACGCTAATTGTTATCTTTACATGACATCCAGGGCATCCCTCTCACCCTTTCAAAAATAAAATGGTCCATCCCTTACAACATATCCATTTGCCAATGACAACGAGGAATGCTAACACTTGTGGAGAATCACTTTCTGCACGAGCACTTGCTAGCAATGTCCTCTAGAAGCGCCAAGTATGGAGCCTTTTTGCGCACAGGTGGGAGAGGCACATCTAGACCCAGGTCTTCGCACACGCGTTGCAGCATCGGCAGCTTGAGCTGCTTCAGGGTATTGCACATTGCCATTGCACACAGGTCATAATGATCGTACACGAGAGGATGCTGAAGCTGAACTGTTTCTATAGTCTCCTTTGCCTGACTAAAATTAGTTTCCTCCAGAGCAGCCTGAACATCCATCTCATCAGGATCGCTTTGACGTACTGCGAAGGACGCGACCTGCGAGCAGGACAAGAATTCAGATGCCTGAAAAAGACGAACACCATCAGTACTGCGTGCTCGTCGCATTTCTCGTGCCACTACCTCAGCGTCAACCTTGCGGCCTGTCGTTTGGCCAATGTGAAATTTCGCCATAAGATAGGATTTTTGTTTATCACTGAATCGATAGGACTTCTTGGCTGCCCTGATAGCCCATCCCTCCTTTGGTATCAGAGAGGCCTCTTGGTGACTTATCGGGGCTTGAATTGCCGGCAAAACGCCAACCCCTTCCTCCAAGCAGGTCTTGTATCCCATTTTCGCTAAATCCATTAGCGAATGTCTCTCTAGTGACTGCGTACACTTTTCCAGAGACAAGTGCTTCTCCAAAGCAGAGAGCCTTTGAAAGACACGTACGCAGCCAACTTGGGGGCAGGAATACACAGCTGTCGTCTCGCCGCTATTGACGGAAACTTCAGAAGCCTCTTCAGTCGCAGAAGTTGATGTTGGCGCTGTCGTTCCCGTCGCATGTTTAAATGAGATGAATTCTCCGTGCGAGAATGATGGTTTTATTACATCATGTCCGGGACCTTCAACACAAAAAAAATAAAGAGCTATTACTTGCTACAGTCTTGCCATTTCTTGCACACAGGTTATCAGGGAAGAACCCTCCTTTTGCCTTGTACGGAAATAAGTTGCCATGTCAAAAATTACAACATTCAAAGGTTTCTACCGCGGAGCAAACGTTTACTCCAAAGATATGTCTGGTTAAGAACTGAATAAAACAACTATTTTGGTCGCGCTTGTTGGATATGAAGTGATTATAACATAACTGAACTCTCGTGGATTTGTTCCTGACTTGTTCTCAGCAGGAACCCTCGTCGTTAACAGACTCGCGAGACAGCCTCACGGCTAAAAAATAAGAGAGATGTCTGGGTCGAGTCGGAATTAATGCTTACTCAACTCAAGCTGTCTATTGTTACCTCTACTAACACAATAGTCTCTACTATGAGCGATAAAAAGTTGCATTCCCGGGAGCTCAAAACTACCCTGCAATCCAGCGAAACCTGGTTCTGACTTTCTTCAGGTTTAATTTACTCAAGGCCCAGTAGAGCCCTCTCGCTCCGAGAATAAAATATACCGATAGAAGGGTTTAGTTTCGGTCAGTAATGTCAGTAATAAGTAACTTTTCAATCTGAATTCGCAAATCGAATTGTAGGTTGGTTCTAAATTACAGGCCCATTACAGTTTGCATTCTTACCAGATGAGATCTTGTCTGGTTTGATTGTTCTTCCGCGGTCGATGCAATACGCGCGCCAACAGGTAATTGAATCGGGGCTAAACTCAAAATTGTTGAGTTTAGTTATCCCACTAATGGTTTGGGATTCGTCTGGAGTTTCGTCGATTGCGTCAAGGGAAACTACTCGCACCCCGTCCAGTCCCCCGTGCGATAGCAGCGCATTTTTCAGCTCGTTAGCAGTGCAGACGTCGTGGCCTTCATTAATAAAGGCTCTGACATGTGCTTTACACCTCGCAGCCAGCCAATCTGCAGCTCCTTTCCCGCCTTGAGGATCACTAAAATCAACGCGAGACACTTGTATTCCAGTGCTGGCTGATATTTCTGGACACACCAGTATCGTGCGAGAGGAGTGATAACACCCCGCGTTGTCTTGACGGAAGTAGGCTTTGTTTACTTCAGGATGCTCACTTTTCAGTGTGGCCAGTACATGGTGCATAATTGCTACCACTGCGGAACTTCCTTGGCTACATGACTGTATTATGTGGATAAATCCTTGCCACTTCAGTTCCCCTGCCATCCGCCGATACACAACAGATATGTGTCATGATATGCCACACTTACCAAACCAATCCGTTTGTGACTCTCTGTACCTCTGAGGCAAAAATTTCATCGCCCAGTCATTAACGATAAAAACTGCCTCAGGACCCAAAGCATCAATGACATCTAGGCGTGCCTGTTCTTGGTGGGTAGATCTGAGCAAATGGCATTTCCATGACTGGATGGCAAGCGTGGCAGAGTTGGCAAGGTACATGGCCTCATCTCTGTCATCCTCCGTGGCGAACGACAACTCTTCTATTGCTGAAGAGATGTTTTGCAGAGCCATGTGAAGGTTTTCACAATGTTCACACACTTCGTCGTGGCTGTGGTCGCACTTCTGCTGCAGGTCAGGATCGGTGTTGTCACTGAGGGCAAAAACACTACAGTGGCTCGCTATCGGAGATGAAGTGCTCACATGGACCTATAAAGGAACCAGAGACACGCCCTGCTGTTTAGTTTTCGTGGAGTAGTTTGTAATCCACAGATCTATTAATATAATAGGGGCAAAATGCATAAACTAACTGCGTTACTGTATGAATATAATAATAATAATAATAATAATAATAATAATAATAATAATAATAATAATAATAATAATAATAATAATAATAATAATAATAATAATTATAATAATAATCCTTAATGTTTGTGACGGTTAAATATAGAACAAAACTGACGGGAATATGTATTAGAGTAGGGCAATCTGCTGCAACGATTTCTTATCAATTTTCTAACCCTAGTCGGAGAGATTCTTCTTTTCTTCTTCTTGCACGAACTTGAGGCACAAGGCGGTGACTACGAGCTAAGAATTAGAATTTCGGATTTAAATACCGTATTTTCTCGATTAAACACCTGGGCGTTTTTAGAAGAAACTAGACCTCGTGGACCCGGCGTTAAAAAAGGGGTATTTTTCGGCGTTTGTTTGGTTTTTAATGATTACTTTAGGTTCAATAAAATGTCACCAATTTCATCTGTAGTCGATAAACTCCAAAACAAAGCGAGGAAATTGGGTGCTTAGTAGAGTGTAAAGTATACATTACGGGAACTTCCTTTAGCTGTAATGAACGAATTATATTGAAGCTGAAGTACAGCAGTGGTTCATAGACCCTTTTCTAAATTGCCAAAAATAATTTTCGACGCGAATCAGTAAGGTTCAGTTTCAAATAAACGCTGGACTCAAATAAACGCCGGTACATCGAATAAACACCGGGGCGTTTATTTAAAATTCGACCTTGTGGACTCGGTAAAATCATTTTCATTACATTCCACTTAGTCGTAAATGCAAATTTGCATCCTTAGTAAAAAGCTTACCTTGAAATCACCCTTTAGGTATAATTTGGCGGCCTTTAGCAGTTCCACATGTTGCACTTCCCACTCCTTCCCCAGACCGAGCTCACCCAGTTGGCGGACTAGAGTTTCGAGATCTACGAATGCACGCGCACCATCTGCGGCAAAATAGTCAAGACCTTGAAGAGACTTGCACACAGAGGCCTTGCACTCCGCCAGTACACGCAGCATGGTGCGCTCCCTGAATGGTTTGAAGCCCGTCTCTTGGCAGTACTGGGTGTATTGTCGTGCAATTCTCTGGGGTATCATCATTCTGATGACGTTTGGGACCTCAATCAGCTGGCCAGAAGAGAGCTTCAGCGTTTTCTGTCCGAACGGCAGATCTTGTACCAAATGAGGGCTCGTTATAAATGATAGAAAATGGTCAAGTTGCAGTCGATCAACCCTTATCCTCGGTAATGGCTGGTGCGTTAGAGGAGCGCCTCGACCATACTGCAAACGATGAAGGTTGGCCAGGGTATACGGATATCTTGTCAAGCCAGGTATGAAGCTTGAGATGGCCTTATAGCTAGCAACACCCGACATAATAGATAGGATCTGTCTTCTTGTCTCCCAACCGAGAGCTTTGTCATATGCCTCTGCTAAGGCCTGGAGATAATCCTTGGACGTCTGTGGCAATTCGTCCAGTTGAAGAGCTTTGTTCATGGCTGGCGACGAGACTAATGCTTGCCAAAGGGAACCTGGATCATTAGGAATTAGAGTATGGAGGACTGAAGACAGGATCTGCACTGTTCTTTTGGTGTATCGTAGCTTGGTGCTGTCACTGGCCTTATCCCATTCCATCCATGGTTGCGTAATTGGCTCGATGCTCTTCGAAACTAAGTACTCGTTCAACTTTTTAAGAGTTCCTGTTGTGGCTGGTGTGGTGGCTGGGGCCTCATCGCTTGTGCTGGAAACAAGACTCCCAGTAGCAGGACTCAGAAACGTCTCATCATCCCGACCTGACGTTAATTCAAGATTCTTCAACCCAGTTGCGAGGCTATCAGACGAGACGTCACTGTCAGTCGTTTCCGCACTTAAACGACCTGTCTCCGCTTGTACCTAGAACATGTCAAATTAATTAAGATATTGATTCTATCCTGTTGCCATGTTCTTGTTTGTGGTTATGTCCGTATTGAAGGTGTTTTTTTTAACGTAAGGACCTTTTGCGAAACTGGATTAAATCTACACTGAAATGCCAAGCCTTCGGCCTAGGTGCTAATGTAACACCCCGAAAGATCACAGGTAATCTCGCCACATCAGCTAGCCGAGTGAGCGCTATTAGTGTCGACGCGAGGGTGCCCTCTCCTCCGTAGAGGCCTCCTACAGTCGCGCTGGGTAGAAACGCGCGGAGGCTGGGAAGAGGGAAAAATTTACTAACAGGAGCCTCTGTAGCCTCCCACGCAATCGTTTTTAGGGGAGTCGTACTACTCTCCTCCCCACAAACGCCTGCTTACCCGAGTTCAACATTCCTTTCCGCCGCTTAGCCAATCACATTGTACCTACTCACGTCCGGTAGGTTGACCTTGACCGCAGGACGCTTTCGCGAGAACACATGCAGATAAACATGACGCGCGACATAAATTTCAAACTGTTAGTGAACGTCACCTCAAAATCGTTGAATGCAGGGATAACTAAGTTTCCGAAGCTTTCAAATGGCACATTGAACTTAGATTTTGGAGAAACAAATTTATTTAAGAGCGCGATTTGCTCTGTTTAGACATTAAATTTATGATATCGCGTTGCAACCGGGTGATTCAATAAACCTTATAACGTGATGCGTGGCATTACGTGAATAACTTTTTCCAAAAGCATTCATTGAATGCAGGAATAACTACATTCTCTGAGCTTTCAAATAGTACATTTAACTTAGAAATTCAGGAATATCTGCAGAAATCCGTCGAGGGATTTTAAACTGACTGATGAATTCATCGTAAAAGATATCTGACTGATTTTACAAAAACATACCTATACAAAATTCAAGACAGTTTCCAACTTTGTTCATCTAAGGCCTCTGCTAATCAATAGGCAGCCCCAAATTAGGGCTTATTATGACAATTCTAAATCGAGTAAATGTTTGGAAAGTTTAATGCAACTGAAACTGACATACATTTTTGACAGACTAGGAAATTAATCATGACCTCTGATCTCTTGAGAAGGTGGGCTGCAAATTGCAAATCTCACTCAAAATCCGACCCGTTCGAGTTAAAATTTATCTTTCTAAGGACAACTAGCCTTAAGCAAAGTGAAACAGCGTTTTCAATCGGGACTTGATCGAATTCCTACATTATTCACTGTTCCAAATAATCAAACAAATGCAGCCCGCTAAAATTTACTGACACGTCTGGTAAATGTTACGTCAACTCTTCAGCGGAAATGACACAGATCGACACTTTGAAAGCATCAAGGCCACGACATAACTTCCCTCTAGCGGCAAAAACGAAAACAAAACGAAAAACTATTCAAACTCACGCTTTTTCGAGGCAAATCTCTTCACAAACTCTTTCTCTGCTCGCCATTCTAGTTGAAGTCCCGGATGTTGAGAAAAATTCTCAAGAGGACACCTTTATACCACCGCCTTTGACAAGAATTTTTCTAAGTCTTTGGCCAGGCCAAGATTCAAGTCCAATTTTGCTCTGTCCGCTTAGAAAAGATCCCTAAGACCTACTTTTCGAGGCCAAAGACTTGTTACCACCTCGAGCAAAGCCCACAATATCAATCTCTGCAAATGGACCCGAGTCAAAGACCCGTTAAGTTCAAAAAGCAAAACAAACTGCAGGTAAGATATTAGACGACACATTACCAGCAAATCGTAAGACTTTTTCCATCACTAGGCTTCATGATGCCTTCAGGAAAACTTTGCTCAAGGCAGCCAACTGAAAATCTAGATCTATTCATTTCAATCTGAGCGAAGACCGCTCCAATTCAAAAATGTCGTTAACTTGCGTAGGAGAGAGAGACAGAAAGAGAATGGGCCAGAGTGAAGAGAAACCCTACCCGGGGAGGGAGGAGGGGGGGGGGGGGGGTAGAGTGTGTCCGGGAGAAAAAAAAGCCTGAATAGCCTAACACTCTGTTCTGTTCATTTTTACCGATAAATGCTTTGCGATTGCCGAAAAAAAAAATCCAAAAAAAAAATAAACAAACAGGAACAGCACGAACAACTCAAGATCAACTAAAATTTCTGTGGGTATGTTTTATCAAATCCAGTCAGATATAAGCTCTGTGTATTCACAAATAGCGATTGTAAACTAAGGGCCTGTTAACATGGAGGTGGGGGACCCCGGGTAGGTGAGGTAACCCGCCCAGCCGTGGTCGAAAAATAGCTCGCGTTTACATGCAATCTCATCACCCCGGGGTCCCGGGTTGAACTTCCTTGAGAAAATGGCGTAGTCGCTAAGCACGTAAACACACAAAATGGCGGGCGAATCTTAGGAGATTTCTTTGTTTTTTTCGCAGCGTGATTTTCGTTGGCAGAGACATCGGAGGCTTTTCTCTTGCTTTGTGTTATCGAATGATCTCTTAAAGCATCAATTGAAATTTGAATACCTTTAGATTCTTCCTGATTGCCATCTTGATTGCGGCGTTCGACACTAGGCAAATGAACCCGGCGAAAAAGCTCTCCACGCTGATATCCTCGAGACTGAGACATGTTGTTGCGGTTCCAATATGGCGGGCGTTTGGTTGTTTTGGTTCGGACTTGGCGGGCAACCCGCCTAGGCGGGTTACCCCACCTATCATGTAAACGCGATCGAGAAAAAATGACAGTTTATATGGACAGGCGGGTTACCCCACCTAGGCGGGTTACCTCACCTACCCGGGGTCCCCCACCTCCATGTAAACGGGCCCTAACAGTCCCTTCTGCTCAGGGAATGTCATGCGAGAAGAAAATGCGAACGTGCGTTGTAATAACCGCCTTGACCCTTCGACGCGAAGATCGTAGAAACGTTAGCGGATATGCCAGCCAACTTGAGTATTTCGCTGCTGAAACGCACTTGGTTGTTGTGCCATGTGTGATATTTTCATCTCATTTATCGGTTTATCATCTCGTTCGGTCCTTTGCCGTCTTACTCTTTGCCTTTTCAAGTCGTAGAAGTCACGTATTTCCCTTCGCATTACATTGCTCCATCAGTTTGAGAAGCGCTGAAGTCCTCACTGACGATGAACTTGATCAAGCAAGCAAGATTAACAGCGCTTTGTCAGAGAATTCGAACTTTTTCGAAAGATGACGGAATAAAAGCGTCGCACAAGAAACACCTGCGTCTCTGAGGAAAAACAATCGTGGGAAATATAATACAGAAGCGTATGTTATAACAACTAATTTGATTGTACATGGTCAGACAATGCCTTAATGGTGATTGGTTAGATTGTCTCGCAAGTAATACAATGGGAAAGGAATGTTGAACTCGGGTAAGCAGGCGTTTGTGGGGAAACGACTGCGTGGGAGGCTAGAGCCTCTGCGGAGGAGAGAGGTAAGGGTGTGTAACGGTCACGCGACAGATAACATTTGCTACTTACCCCTGTATGTGGTTCAGATGCCTCCACCTGAAATGGGGTTTCCTCAGCAATCGCCTCAACGCGAATAGCAGCAGCCTCCAGCGTCTGGTCCGACATGGTCTGCCTGGTCAAAAACTCGTGGCACGATTTGCAAATTGCTAAAAACAGCAAAATATTTCACTTTAGGTAAGAACACACATTAATTATAACATTTACGTTAGCTTCATAAGAGAAAGGAAAAAACCTGAGAAAATAACTGCGTTAACACTCTCGCAAGCACAGCCAGCTCAAGTAGCTTAAGATAATTGATTGGGTGACCTGTGCCACAGGAATATGGAAGCTACTATTCATCACCAAGTATTCATGCATGGGGGGAAAATTCCAACACCACTAAGTATAAACCGATTGCGTAAACTTACGAGATCCAACTGGAATGAGTGTGTTGGTGTTTTTGATGATATATGCTGACTGCCGGCTATTTACACGGTGGCTCCCCTTGGCATTCCCGGATTTATGCACCGCCAATTCTGCAGGAACTGCGCAAAGGGTTTTTCTTGTCCTCCAGCGGATTCCAAATTCGGCTCTATGGCGTGGGCAAATGCTTAGGGCATAATGCTTTTCTTCCAAAGAGAAAACCCCTGAAAGCATTTGTTTTCATATAATTAGGCATGCACGTGTCAGAGTTCAAAACATCACAAAATGAGTTTTCGTTTTGTAAAAGGTACTCACCGGCTCTGGCTAACAGCAACTTCATTTCAGTACCCACTCCTTCATCATTGCTGAGTTTAAAACTCGTTAAGTGACCGATTACATCTTTAGCACAGTCTTTGAGCGCCACGCATTCCAGCTGACCAGGATAATCACTGGACTGCCGGCAAGAGGTAGCGTTACTGAGTAATGTACTATAGCTACAAAGAGCCATTGGAACACGAGAAACAATCACGGCAAAGCAAACCGCATATCTAAAAGTGCTTCTTCGTGTGTTCACGTGCGAAATGACACGAAATGTACACAATTTCGCAAGAGGGGTGTGCACGTGACCAGGCTATCTGCGCTACGTGGGGGTTGCGTGATTTATCTGTATCAAATGTCAAACACCTTACCTGACCTCACAGCACGTAATATGGATTCCAGTAGACTGAATATGCTACCAGAAAATAGATTCAAAAGGCCCTTGATGCTCATAACAGAAACCTGGGATTGTGGAAGCTACTGTGATCTGCTGTGATGTGGCATTGAGGTAGACGTGCGTCGTTTGGGTATGTTTCTTGTGACTGCTTAGGAATATAATAAGCGTTTTTTAAAATGCTGTACATTTGTTTAGCGACGGACAGATTTCCTTTTAGTTTTGTCATTATATACGCGGAATTTGATTTGAAATCGTTACTACCTTTAGAACACTGACATGTGGATCACCTTCGTGCTATATAAACGCTACGTTACTAAAGCTCTTGACATCCTGACCTCCGTCGAGAGATTATCGTTTGTTTACATGACATTGACAGTGCTCTTGAAATGATCGCAGGTGATTTCAGCGCGATCAGGCGCAACCACCCGAACTGCTTAAACTTATAAAGTATTTCACGACTTTGTGTTTAACAAATTGAAATGTGAAACTGAAAAAAAAAACGCGAATTGGAAGAGAGTTCGGAAACCTCTTCGGGCTGAAATGTCAACAGCGCTTGTTGGCAAATTCACCTAAGGCGAATACAGCCCGACGGTACTTACACTGGAAGGATTGTCAGTTCAAATGAGACTTTCAAGAGCCTCTAAAACACCCTAATACGTTATTTCACTTGCTAGTGGGTAAATTTTTCAAGTTTAATGGCAAATGGCCAAGATTTAAATTATTGCTAGAATTTTATCGGCGCAGTTGAAGCTGATTAACCTAAGTTCATCTAAAAGTCTTCCGTGATTTGGGCCGAACGCATGACATAAAACATTCGATTTTCTCACAGGGAAGCTTTGCGAGTTTGACCTTGAAACTTGGCATGGAAAATATTTAATAATGATATCTTCTGGCAGTAAAGTAAAATTGTCGAAAAACGAGGTACCAGGACCATTTTATTGCCATTAAACTTCACCTGCATTTTGCCTCCATTATCAGCGCTCTATAGAGGTGTTTCAAAATGGCTCGTAAAATCTCAGTATTAACAGATTTAAATTGTTTTGCAAGTGAAACATGCATAAGAGTAGTTTGTTCCTAATTCATGCCACGTTTGACGTCAATTGAATTTATTTTAATGCCCAGCGATGCTTCGTCCTCACACCTAATTTTGGGTATTTGATCAGGCGAAAAACCGCACTTTGGCCGCACTTTCAATTTTTTGTGAATTTCTGAAAAATGAAACATCGCTCGAACTTTTCGATGTGATTTTTGAGAACATTTTACCAAAGGGTATCTCTGGGCAAAATATGAGGAATTCGCCAAATGGGCCGATGACGGAGCATTCTCCATCCTAACAGGCAGCCACTCTTAAGGAAACCAAAAAGTTAAAGCTGAATAGACAATTGTGTCAACTGTTTCTTAGTCAATAATCTAGCAAATTCCAGTCGTCGAGCAGATTCCATATTATTAAGTGCGTCATTGAGATGTGGAACAACACTGACTGTCTTAGCTTCTGCGAAACTGTTTGTTTGACTTTGATTCTTTCCTTGTAATTTAAATAATTATTCAGACGCAAAATCAATAGAGCAAAACAAGAAAGGCATGTTGATGGTTTTCCTTAAAGCTGAGTCAGGCTGTTCTGTTGCTTCGCCTGAAGTGAGACCTAGCGTTTCTAAAAACAATAGATGTTTTAATATTGCGGTACTTTTCCCTGACCTCTTGTTACAGAAAAACAAACTCTCCCGCGTACATGAGGTTATGAGTCGATTATGAACATAAAATGCGCGCTAAATCTAAAACAGTGTTCGGAAGATCACTAATGGTCCACATAGCATAAATAGTGGATCCAAGTGCACATCGCTGGGAGATTTTTGTCAGTTCCATGGGGCAACTTTATAGAAAACAAACGAGACAGTGTACCCTGCCATTACTTAGCTATAGTAGTCAACAGAACTGAATCTGCAGAATTTTTTTGCGCCCTGTTCGGCCACTGCCATCAAAAGCGGGATATAGCCATGAACCAGTCTGGCGGATCAACTACGGAATTCTTGTCGGACAAGTAAGATTATATGAGAGGGTAATAAAGACATTCATGTCCTTGTCAATCTGAGTGTCTAAAGCCCGATTTACACGACAACCGTTTGGGTACGGCACTCCTGACTTTGGCACTCGGGCCCACAGTTTTGGTCCACCATCTGTTCCGTTTACACGACAAAATTAGGGCGACCCTAATTTTGTGATGGGTACGCTCAAAATTAGAAACGGCACCTCCAAATTACTGAGTACGTCAGTCAATTTGACAGAGGTAAACCACTACTTCATGTAATTTCGTTCTTCGCAAATGTTGTTAAAAGGAGTGACGGGCCTGCACGACTCCCACGCGCGTGTTTCAGCCTTTTACCGCCTTTACCCTTCATTAGCAGAAAATAAATTTTCATTTTAATTCATAAAAATTCAATAACCTTGTGGAATTTCGTTTTCGTCAAGGAATTTTTATTTTAGTTATTCGTTGCTTCATCAGTAAGGAAAATGTGTAAAGTGAAATTCAATAACATTTAGAGATTTTCATTTTCATGTTGTAGATAGTCTATAGTGTCTTTAGAAAATGAATAACACGTATTGTATCATCGTTAGCATTAAGGGAATTTTATTTAAAATTCAAGCTGTTATAAATTCATTTTACAGTGTATTTGGAACGAGCAAAAAAGACCAAACATGCACATGCACACTGTAGATGTACAAACAACAGCATTCTTTTTCAAATTTTAGACACGCTACGAGGACAAAGCGAGTGCCGAATGAAGACGGTCTGGGAAAGAACTGTGTACAAAAATAAGACTATACATGTATGTACTAAGAAGACTTCGTGGCTGAAGTTAAGCGTAAACTGGAGTTCAGTTTGCCAGCGGGGCTGCTGCGAATTACATATCATACAAATATTAGTCACGATGTTGAAAACAAATTTACCAGTATTTTTGCGATAATAATAAATGAAATTTCCTACGCATAAACGACGTTAATGATTTTCTGAATAGGCTAAAGAGTGTGCATAACATGAAAATGAAAATCTGAAAACAATACTGTATTTCATTTCACACTTTTTCCACACTAATGAAGCAACGATTACATAAAATGAAAATTAGTTCACGAAAATGAAATTCCACAAATGTTATTGAAATTTTCCAAATGAAAATGAAAACTTATTTTTAGGCACTGCTGGGTGATGTTGCGTTACAAAAGGGCAAGATTTTCTTGTTTTGTTTTTGTTTTTGTCGGCGGGCTTGATTTCTGTCTTCAAAAGTAACTTCTGAGAGGGCTGTTTGAATACAGTTCTCTGGGTGTCCTCTCTCAAGGAGATGTGTTTTGAACTTTGTGATGCTCTGTTCAAATAATGTTTCAGAAGAGTTAGTTCTAAGCAGTCTTAGAGCCTCTCCTTTGATGAATCTTCTTTTTACTCCTGTGGGTGAGCAGGTTGAAAAATGGGTGTACTGAAGTGTTTCAGTGGGCTTAAAGTGGGTGCGTACATCTAGCACCGACTCAGTTTTAAATCGTTCGCCTTTGTAAACAATCCAAGAAGTTTGTTTCTGTTTCGAATATTTCAGCCGTAAACTTGATAGTTTGATGGTGTTTGTTAGCTCGTTCAATGAACTGTGTGATTTCTTCTCTTGTGGTGTTCTAGAGAGAGCAGATGTCGTCAATGAATCTTTTCCAGACGAGCGGTTTTAAAGCGCTTTGATTTAACATCTCTGTTTCTACCTTAGCCATGAAAATATTTGCGAAGGCACTGGGAATATCGCGCATGCTCGATAGAAATTATTTCCAGTCCTTCCAAAAGAATCACCGAGAAGCGGTCGAGAACCCATTCAAATTCGGGCACGGCACTCCAAACAGGCGGGCCGAGACTACCTATTTCAGGAGTGCTCGGCCCGCCTGAATTTTTTGGCACCCGTGCCCAGAAATATGCATTTACACGACACAATTCAGGAGTGCCGTGCCGTAAATTAGCGGCCCGCGTGCCAAAATTTAGGGGTGCCGTGCCCAAAACGCTTGTCGTGTAAATCAGGTTTAAATCAAACTGATCAGGAGCGCTGTTTGGGCCACTGGAGGCTAAAAGTAACTGAATAAGTTACGGCAGCATGTAGTCGCGATCGACTGCAATGATAGGCGAATGACGGTGAAAATAGTCTAACTGGCTTGTTATCACAGTATAAACATAATATCCAGATGAGTTCCAATTTGTTTAAACCTTTGAACTAGAACACCTACCTTTATAGGATTTATATTATGTGTACTTTTCCGACTTGTACCTCAATTTGGTATCAGTAAAGTGCTAATTGAAGCATCTTCCGTTTCAGGTTTCTGAGTATTCTAAGCGTATTTCTAATATTTAAGCTGTTTGGTGCCATTTGATGAACCTAGCCAATAGACTTGCAGTATTTGATTTAAAAAAATACCGTGTATATAGGGTGCATTACCACGACAAACAGGAAATCTACGTTGATTCTTATTCCGGTTTTGCTTGACTGGGAATTGTAACCAATAAACATTTGTGTTTGTATCGGCCACAGCAAGGAGGGCTGCAGATTACGCCTTACAGAAAAAAAAAGCACATTAGAGGTAAAGCCTAGATCGCAACCGTTTGCGAAATTTTGTTTAGTGGCTACAAAATCTCACGCCACTCATGACGTATTATAAAGAACTCAACAATCGATGGTTGCACGAACATATGTATTACGGTCACTAAATAGATTACGCTTTACGAGGGACACCCCTGCACTTCCCTTAGCAAGGTAGGAATTGAAATAGCATGCACGTTGCGCACGTAAATGGCCTTTGATACAACCCTCAGTTGACGAATTAATGGCAACTGGGACTACCATGTAAAACAGATTGGTTGTAGATTACATCCAATTTAAATTGCTTGCTTGCCCGGGGAACAACGACAAAACAAAACATTTGAATTCAGAGAACCACACCACGTAAAAAAAATATGTACTTTAATTTGCAACATATCAGTGTTAATGGTCGCCTTGTAGTACAGGAACGGAATAACGACACCGATACAGGGGAGGCTTGCTAATTATACACGAGACTTAACCTATCCATTGACATTGCCGCCCTACACTCTACAGAAAACACTAAAAGAAGTGCGAACACATTCTAATGTTTTAAAAAGCTCTAATTTGAGAGTTCGATGATGCAGTTAGTCTACTGTTCTTTTAAAAAGATATACTGTATGCCGTTAATTCTACTGTATTTTAAAAAGAATGTTAACAAAGTACATTATTGTTCAACTCTCGGTAAAACAGCTGACATCATCCTGCCATCCTAAAATGTCTGCTTTAGTCAGTTGGCCTCCGTACACTGAACAGGAAACTTCTCTGTAAAAAGGAGTAAAGAATAATCTTCTTTAAAGCTTTAAGGTTCAAAATAAAATAAAAAATCTTTACACAGTGAGACGCATATTAAGTTTTATGTTAAATTGCTTATCCGGGACGAACTTCAATAACTGTGCTGAAAGCACGGAAATATCGAATAGCAAAATAGCTTACTACTGTATTTCGGAAACTTTCCGAAAGAAGAAATCCCGAAAAGGACGAATCACGAAAAAGGACAAACACTTTTGTAATTCGAAATACCACGCCCAGAAATATCGACATCAACTAACCGAAATGAAGTGACCGGGGGCGCGTTTCTCGAAAGCCCCGAAAAGTTTTCGGCCTCGAGAGGCCATTCGTAAAAATTTGAACCACTCATTCTACAAAGCTGTTATTTTAGCTTGTCTTTAAGATAAGAAATGTTTAACTAAGAGCAGAGCTTCATGCTTAGAAACTTCTTTGTTTACAAGATACAGTGTGAATTATCGAAAAGTTACGGGACTTGAGAAACGCACGTCAGGCACCCTGATGAACTCGTGCTACTGGTTTAGTTTTTTTATTAATTTTATTTTTAACCACAACACACACTGTTACAGTATGACAGAAACAATAATACGAAACAATAAATTACACTTACATATAAAAAAAAGTCCTCAATTAGTGAATTTTTCACACGTGCTAATAAACAACTTCCTTATCAACTTTTAAAAAGAGTTTCTATTAACTTGTCATAGTAAGACTGTGGCATAGTGTCGGGATATGAAATTTCTCATGTAAAATATTCTATTGTATTGTATTGATTCTGTAACCGTGTCACTAGCTTTTCTCTTCCGATGTCTTCTCTCAGGTTTTCTATATTTGTGACGTACCTTCTTCACAATGTTCCTCTGGCTCTCTTGCAATCACGTAACGAGTCCTTGTAAGGTATGGGTTGCGATTACGGTTCACGGCTATAAGAAAAGACAAATAAAATAGGTTAATAGTAGTCCTTTCACCGGTAAATGGTGAGATCTCACAAACAGCAAAGAGAAACCTTATTGTTATTAATTAAATATAACATTACACGACATTAACCACACAAACAAAGAATGCAAAATAGATAGTCAGACAGACAGACAGTCAGACAGACAGACAGACAGACAGACAGACAGACAGACAGACGGATAACGCGGACAGACGGACGGTAACTCAGTCAAACACGGAGTAATATTTGGGTTATTGAATTTCTCTTTGCCCAAACCATTGCGTTCTGTAGAAACTACATTCTCTTATCTTTCAAGTGGCGATTCAAACTTAGAAGCTTGTTGAGAAAAATAAGAGAAAAAAGGTATATATGCGAGACACGGTTATTAGGCACATGTTTTGATCACGTTCCAATTGCAACCCGACGGTTTGCTGAAGTTTTCAGTAAAACGCGGCACAATTGATGTGCTATTAATGATCGTTGATCTCCAGATCGTTGTGTACAAAGAAAGCTGCTTCCCTTAGTTTTAAAATTGCATATAAACATAGCAATCTTTGAAACTAATGTAGAAGAAAAAACCACTGGCTGGGAAGTATTAATAAGTATGCTCACATCGGCAGTACCTCTTTACCTTTATGTGCTCACTTTGTTTTGGGAAGATTAGAACAGAATTGTAAGCTCTGAGAACAACGCGAGTTAGGCGAAGAATTGTTTGAAGTTTAAAATACTCTATAACAATAATGGTGGTCTCTAAGGATTGTGGTGTCGAAGAAACATTAATTTGTGATATCAATTTAGAATACAAACCATTTCTAGATTTTTGCGTCACAATTTGATGATTCATCTCCATATGGGTTGTACCCGTTCGCTTCTAGTACCGTTTGATAAAAGGCCATGATGTCAAGCCCACCGAAATGCCAGATAGTCGGCAGCAAGACTCGCAACAATTTTACAAACATATGTCGAAAAATCTGTCGATAAAGATGGTTGGTAGGAATGGGATATATCTTTCTTGAGTAAGTCATGAAACTCTTTTCCGAACATTAAACTATTTATGAATCTCCGCTTGAAGGTAGTGGGGATAGTAACCATGCTGTGTTGCTAGGACAACACAAATTGAGGAAATGCGGACAAAAGCATAGAAGAGCCTAGGTTTTAGAAAACATGACCAGCTTAAGCCAAACATCAAACTTAAAGGTTAACATTTGTTTTATTGGTTTAATGCGTTAATACTTATTTTTAAGGATATCTTTTTAGGATATAGTTTGATCTTATCTGATCCACTTTAATATATATAATTAGCAAAATCGATACGTTTGCATGCGCAGTTCTTTGGATTTCCTGTAAATCTTGATATGCATTCATCGCGCAGAATGCCTCTTTTTCTAGGGACATTTACTTCCAGTTCAAGAAAGTTTGTAGATCTGTCATATCTCGCGTTATTATTCATAGACGTTGCCATGAATGCACGGCGATGCTCATTATCACGATGTAAGCGATTCCGTGATTGCATCTATTACAAACATTTGCTTGTTTTTAGACTGACTGGTATCGATCACTACGATCAGTGCGCCTTTTTAATTAGCAATCGCATGCAGCGACCAAACAGAAACCATTTCTTGTGGCTTTGAATTCCCTTGATCTCTCTCTATTTGATTTGCTTTGTTGAAGCAAATCAAATACTATGCTAGAGTGCCCATAAACTTCTCACCATTTCCAGATTGCTTCGCCGTTTATTTGAAGATGGAAAATCGGATCTTTTTTATCAACAAAAGGAGGTACGATATGAGTGAGCAACAGATTGATCGGGTTGTCGAAGAGCTCTGAAAAGAGCGCCCGATCATTGACGTTCTCAATTTTTTCGTTATTCATAGCGCGATCTGGCCGGGAGTTCGAATGAGTCAGCTGGTGCACTGTGATCGGTTTTAAAATTCGCAGCAATTCTGAACTATTTTACAACTGAGTGGTTTTCTTGAATGGGCATTGTATCAGTCTTGACAACCATTGTTATTCACTCGTGGGCCTAACACAGTAGCTCGCGATCGCTTGCTCACGATGCGCCATTTTCAAACACAACTCCTACCAGCAGTTTTCAAAGTGAAAGGGATAGTGGTTCTTTTTGGCCGATTTTAAAAATTAAAACGGATCTGTTCGAGAAAAGGTCCATCTTTCATTTGCCGCACGTAGGTTTTCTCGAAGCAGTTTAAGTTTTCTGAAAATCTCTTTCGAAAATGGACTTCATACTAAAAGAGCCCGTTTTTGCTGTATTTTCAAGTTCAAAGGGATAGTCCTTACTCGTGTTCAATCTTTTTCGTTTTAGGCCTAAATTGCAGATACAGCATTCTTCTTCAAAAAGCCGCTCGTAGGTTTTTAGGGTTTGACTTCTGGAAAGCAGGAAGACAAGTTTTATAGGCGCTACTTGACCAGTTTGAGCCCTTCCTTCTCTTATTTTGAGCTATTCATAGCCCAGTCTCATTCAAATTTGCCGCTTTACAGCCTTATGAACAATTAATGATGTCCACGCATTCTGCGCGATCTTTACCAAATGAATTCATATACCATCCATTCATATACTACACTGTTAATTCAGAAGTTCTGTTTTAGCCCCTAAAATGGGGCCGTTTCGGTGAGTAAAATACAGTGCCTTTTTGGGGGGCTAACTTGGCTCCCTATTTTAAGGCCATAATAGCCTTATTTACAGGGGCTGGGCCGGCACCAAAGGGCCAAATTGGGCTTCACTGTGGGCTGTTTCGGCTTTCAATGGGGTTAGTTATGTCCCATTGTGGCTGAAATAGCGCCACAGTGGGCTGAGCAGCTCCAGGGCCCTCAGGGGCTAATTTGGCATTTTGGGGCTGAAACAGATCTTCTGAATTTACAGTGTATGTCATGTACAAAAGATCACGCAATTTTCAGAGTCAGTCCTTCAGATAAGAACCGAAGAACACACCCATGTTGCGTTCAACAAGTACAAGACTAATTTTTGAGAAGTTGCTCCACTTATTGCTTTCATTTAAGTTAATGGCTGTGATTTATGCAAATTCCTGTTTGTCTGACAACTGTTCCGTATAATCGGGGAATCCCCGAAATTATACTGAATATGATGGAACAACAAGGTCAAGGGACGGGATGTACGGATTGAATAGGCTACATCTTCTGTCAAGCCTGCCCTAACGACAAGAAAATTATTAAGGACGGTGGGTCCTAATACAGAGGTATTCTGGCAAAGGTTATGACTGTGGGGAAAAAGCAGATCTTAGCAAGACCTACTGAAATCTAAAAAGAAAAATGTGAGTAACCCCGCATTTTTCAGAAATAACCATAATTCTTAAAAGCTTTAAAACGCAAAGAGTGTATGACATTTTCTTTCCAAGGTTACTGAGCTCAATTATCTCTGAAAAATGCGCGATTACGCCCAATTTTCTTTTTGGATTCTGATAGCCCTTGCTGAGATCTGCTTTCTCCACATAGACATAACCCGGGAAACAATACTTTGGTATTAGCGAGCAAATTCGTTAATGTGCACCTAACCCCAAAATATTTTTTCCAATAATATAAAACTTTACACGTATTCCAAAACCATTTATCCGTTATTTGCAGATTTTGACTTCTTTGTGAGCTTCAAAACTTACGAAAAACTAAGTAATATATAGATTTAGCCAAGCCTAAAAGCGGAGCCCGCCTTTTTGTTTTGTCTGTTTTTTGCTTTTGTTTTTTGTTTTGTTTTTTTGTTTTGTTTTTGCTGGCAGTTATTAATTTGTGAAAATACTCTCATCCAAGTCGTTTTATTAAAAAAAAAACAAAAAAAATTGTTGTTCCCGCTGAGTGTCGAACCTGGGTCGTCGGCGTGAGACACCGGTAACTAGTCGACTAGGCCATGGGCCTAGTTTTCAGAACTGTACATGGTACATTGCGTGCAACGTTTCAAAATCAATACAAAGAAATTGAGAATCGTGATAGTATGTTGTACTGTCCAGTCAATATGACCCGGCAAATGTCTTGCGGATATTGTATGTGTTTTTATAATTATTCTCCCCCCTCGGGCCAGATACGTCAAGCCCAAAAGATCGAAGTTATTGTTGGTTAGTCGACCATGACAACATCTGGTCTAGCCCGGCAACAAACTAGGTAAGAGTCGCACATGTGAAATTCGAAAATCCGAGAACATAAGTTACGCAATTTAGGCATAATAGTTTCAAGAGTAAAATACTTTGTAGCTACAATCGGGGACACAATTCCTTGAAACACCCGCTCCCCCATTTAATGTTGTTCAGTTTGAAGCATTTTGGTGTTGGAAACGACATTATAAAGGGGAACATGGGGATGGGAGCTAACTTCGACAAACTGTGTCAAGGTTTTTCTGGGCCAGGATTATAGCTGTATATAGATGTAGTCTCTTTTTGTATCGTGGTGTCGAAGAAACAGCATGTTATGATCTTAATCTGGAATACAAACTACGTTTAGATTTATCTGTATTACCTTCGTCATCCATAACAGGTTCTCTGTCGTACCCATCTGCTCCTAGTGCCGTTTGGTAAAGGGCTGCGATCAGCCCACCAAAACGCCAAACACTTAGCATCGAAACTCGCCAGAATGTAACAAAAACATGTCGAAAAAATCGGTAAAAGCAGTTACTAGGAATGGGAGACATCCTTCTTGGATACGCCGTGAAAAGTTAAATTGCAGTGTGCGAGTGACTGAAGTCAGTGTTTTGGAGTTCATATAAAGAATTTGTACCTGAACCAGAACCTGAACAATGTATTACGGTTCACTGGCCACAGCCAATCAGAAATCGAGGTGATATATATAATAAGAATCAAGTTGTCGTGAATTAACTAATAATTGCACTTTTGGTTTTGGTTGTGGGGAGGAGGGTAATACGACTCCCCTAAAAACGAACATATTGAAAAATCACTACTCGTACTCAATTTCGTAATCGTAGTCCGTCCCGAAGGTCCCTCAACTAATATCAGCATATCAACCACAACTGGGTGTAAATATGTTGGCAGAGTATTACTATTACATGTACACTAGAAGGGAAGAACCCATCACATGAACACATGAAACGATTCCGGTCCTCTTAGGGATTCTACGTGACAGCTCCTGAACGTGTGAATTATTTTATTTCCAGCAACTTAAATAGTACTTGAATAGTTTTAGTCTTTTGCGAGTGCCTTACCACCAACACAGTGCTCAATGGGTTCCTTTACTACCACGTGACCATGTCCGTTAGTTTGGTTCTGCTGGCAGCTTACAACTATAGAAGTTAATAAGGAAGTCAAACGCCGTGCTGAAAACGCTTTAGATTGAAGCAGAAACTCATGAGGAGTTGAAACGTGTAACTCGCTTTCAATGCTCGTGAATATTCATTTTTCAAACTACCATATTTGGAAACCCTTCGCTCCAGTCTACGATGCTGCAGTTCATTTCGCTTCCGTTGAAAATTGAACTTAGAAACGATACAAATGCGCAGTTGACTCAAAACTCAATCACTAGTTACATAAAAATCAAGAAAGAACGAGAAAAAAAAAACGAGAAAGGAAAAAAGGGAAAATAATCGATCACATGACTGAAAGAAAAATGCGCCAAAACCGTGTTGCAGCGTTTCTTTGCAAAGCTGAATGGATCAATGAAACTGCTCCGAAGTGAACATCCGAGAATAATTCTTTGAAAAAGTCTTCCAAATATTGGCTCTAAAATGTAGTACAGGTTTGACGTTTCCTGAAAAATTGTTGTATTCATCGTCCAAAGTGGATTAAAGCTACAGTATGATTTCAGCATTGAAGATGGAAAGTGGAAACGAACACAAAACGCAGTGGTTACAGGTTCAGAGGCTGCGGACGGAATGTGTCAAAACAACAATGATTCAAACATTCAACTTATTTTGCATTACAATCTCTTTATTTGAACGTTTGGAGTTGCTTGAACTCAGAGCTACATCAACTGCAGGTAAAACGATGTTATTTTGTGTAGTAAGCTTATAAAAGCCGAAAAATGTCGTCCTTTCTTATTCAGTTAATTATTTAGTTTGATTTTGGTAGCGAACAACCGAAAATGTGTGACGTGTGACACTTAAATATTATTAAGCGGTTATCTTCAATTTTACTGTGTTAAATATTTTAGCATCATGTCTTGATATTTTGGTGTCAAAATTTTTCCTTTTAAAACGTACCTTTTGTGAACATTTCTTGATAGTGCCACGGTGAAAGAAACCCCGGGGGGGGGGGGGGAACTTGGGTCAATTTTTGCTAGGTATGTGCCGCTGGCCTCTCGGAACCCCTACCCCATTATAGTCCATTCTGTAGCCAATTATAGACCCCATGTTAGTCACTTTTGGGCAAATATACCCCAATTCCCTACTTGCCGGAATTTACTTACCCCTGAAATCCAGCAAATGTGCGACCCCATTCTAGTAACTCTATTAGCTCCTATTAAAAATGCAACCCCATTATAGTCAATCCAGTCGTGAAAATGCGACCCCATCCAGCGGCACATCGTCATTAGCATATTACTAGGAAGCACCTCCCCCCGGGGAAAGAAATCATAAACGCAACGCTATACTAGTTTGGTTTGGTTTCGCAGTCTGATCTACTTCTAACCCCAGCGGTTTGCTCGATGTTGTTTCATTTGCCAATTTTGTTGCCTGAAAAATTTCCTGCTTGGTCTACGAAACCAGTATTTCTTTTCGCTTCGTCGTTCCAACGTTTGAAAGCTTTGTCGGCTTATTTTCCCCCTGTTTGTCAGCCATTCTTTGAGCAAGCGGGCGAACTTGGTGTGAAATTACGTCACGTCGTTCACAAAATTGATTGGTCAGTTCTCTTTCTCCTCATGTTCCAAATAAAGTACTTGCGAAAATGAATAATTACAAGCATCAGTCAAAACCTACATATGCGAGCTACACGTTTCAAGTCCTTATGAGTTTCTGATTGAAGACAATACGGATTCTTATCTTTTTAAAAATGATTTTTCTCTCCCTACTGATCATCAGAGACATCAATTTCACAAGATAGTGTCCTTGCCACTAGCACACCCATTGAACCGAGGCAACTAAGTGGATTCGTATCAGGCTAAAATGGAAAGTAAACATATCAACCCAACGCTTAATCTCGGCCAGATGTATGCTCTGAGGGCGTCTGAAAAGCCTCAGAAATTCGGATTTAACTGTGATGGAAAACTCGAGTTTTCATTGGATAAATAAATGCACATCCTTTTTAACATGGGATAATTAATTTCTGTTGCTTTCCGGGGGAAAAATGTTTCGCTTCGAGAGCAAAGTGAGGTTATAACTCACATTTTCAGAACTGAAGCCAGTAGCTGCTCGGACATTCAGAGGAAAACAACATTTTCTGCGACTTAGTTTTCCAGATAACGAAGCCGAACAGATCAACCTTTGTTAGTTAACACAAATATCCCTTTAAAGGGCTTTCAAACAATCTGAAATCTGAGAAATTAGTAAGTAAACGATATCTTGCTTAAATTTTCTCGTTGGTTGCCCCTGAACAAAGCAAAGGCAACCAAGGACAATTGCAAGGAGCACTTCAGTAGCTTTTACTATTCTACTGATGCCTTACTATTGTCAGAGTGCTCAATGGTTTCCTCTACCACCACGTGACCACGTGAAGTCAGCATCTTAAAGATGGTGACCGTAACAAACAAGCATTTCCTTATGGTGAGCAGACACGTGATCAATACTTAAACCAAACAGTAAATTTGAGCCCTTTCTCTTGCGAGCCTCACGTGCGTGCTCGTCGACTCAAATGGCAGGGTTTCATTGGAAAGAGTTGTAATGTTTAAATCCCGATTATTTTGTGAACTAAAACTTTAGAGCTCTTCGACATAATAGGCTGGTGTTGTTTTTCTTTTTGCAATAAATTGTTTTATTACTTTGACACTTCAGAAAAATTTAATCTTTGAAAGCAAGACAAGATGAGTTACCATTCGTTTTTCGTTGGTCTGGTGTTTATTTATTTATGTCTAATTCCATTAGATAAATTGGAACTGAAAATGAGCAAATCAGTTTATTTGTTGTGACTCAGTGAACTACCACTGACGTTTTATGGTGTCCCTGTGAAACGTAGTCAGTTATTTTTTGAAAACGAAGAAAAACGAAGTAGTCTAGGTTTTTTGTGTCTTAGTTACCTTTGTCACTGCGTTGAATTACTGGTTCTCGGCTGTAAGCTTTCTGTGCGGCTTGAAAAAATCGTGCAATCACATCGCCAAGACCCCGAACGCCAGACAGAACTCGCCTCAAGAAAACAATTGCAGTTTGAAAAACTGGTTGTCTGTCTTCACCATAGTTTCCAACTGTACCGCTAACAAAGTTGTTAACTTCACGAGACCTGTCGAACGGCGGTAATCCAAACGTACTCATGCCTCCGTCCAAACTCATAGCTGTTAGCAAGGTGCTTTAAGCTTTCATCCTCGGAGCATCTGAATGACAGATTTACGTTCCGCAGCGCGTATTTATACCCCTACTATACGTAACTTTCAGTGGGCCTATTGTTTTCGTGAATTAAGGCATATCAGTCTCCGGCTTTGTTACGTTCGTCTGCAAGCTCAATTAATAGTTAATGATTAATGACTATCCTCATCGGCGGAAAGATTTCACTTGTAATCTGTAATTTGCTGACTCGTGAGGACTAAATCCTGATATTGTGAGTTCGATCACTCTAGCCTGCGTCGCAGACACTCTACACCGCCTGTATAGCATATCGCCGGTTTCGAGTTTCGACAACGCGTGGGCCGGCTGCAACGCAGGCTAGATCACTCAATCAGGCTAAAAAAAGCGGAGTTTTTAACGCTGTTCAAAAATACGTAAGTGGTAAATTGCTTATTGCTGTCGGAATCACGCTCAGTGACTCGGTGTCAGAATTCATTAAGCTCGACTTCTGATTGGCCGAGTTTCGTGTTTACAAGTGAAGTCTCACCATTTCGATCGCCGGGGAGTGACCTGGATTCCTTCGCACGTGACCTTTACCGCCTCAAGGAACAAATGCAAGTAGGAAAAAAAAAATAATAAAATCGGTAAAAGTCGTGCGAAATCCCGGCCATTCTACCATAGTCTTAATCGTTTCTCACGTAAGTTTAGCCTCCCACGCAGTCGTTTTTAGGGGAGTCGCGGGGTATACGCAGCAGTTGTGGCTACACGGACAGTCTGTAAAGAGCCTATATTTTTAATAGCATGACATTGCTAGGGATTTTTTATGTTCTGTTTTTATGTTGTCTTTTTTGTGTTTCTAGCTATTGCTGGTTTTCGCGTGACGTCGTAAAACGTCACGTCTAAAATCATAAATCGCGCGGTCTTCTGGTTTTATATCCGCGCCAGGTTAAAGACGACTTAAAAATATATAGAGGATATTACACAACGGTGCGAATTTTTTACCACGAGAAAATAAAATTCATATCAGACGTGCACTAAGGACGAAATTTTAAAGTACCCTAGGTGCTACAGCTACCGTACTTAACCTTGCAAGTGGATTTGAAATTGGGAACCATTCTCCCTACCTTTCCAACGTGTTTAAACTCAAGAGGTAAATTGAAAAGCGGCCAGTGGATCAATGAAGAGCTATCGAGACAATAAATCTACGACGAGCAATTGTTGTGATAGATTCTTGCATCCTGTCTCGGTACTGACACGACTATGTTGGTGAGTTTGTTCAAAACATCGGGAACCGTGAGCCATTGCGTGGGGGGCGCTTCATCCACGCCATTTTCTGTAATACAGGATTTACCTTTCTTCCGAGTGCGGTCGTTTATCTGTTTGCATCGCTGCAATCTCAAGACGAAGGATTTTGCGTTTTACAACATAGCTTTATTGATATTAAGTTATTTCATATCCATATTTGGATGCTATTGCTTTGTTTAGTGGGGAACACTTTGTGACAGTGCAATAAATGGCCGCTAAAGAGCAACTGCTATGCTCCAGACAGACAACTCGCCGTAGCAGAGCGCCGTGAGCAGAACAAACTGATCAAGCCGAAATCGTTGTTGAGGCTGTTCAGGAAAGCTAGCAACAGCTCACGGGAAAATAGCGTGCTACGTAGTTCGTTTTCTGTTAGACTGTTCGTACAATATCTGTGACGAGAAAGTCTTGTGTTTCAACTTTAATTAAATTCTAACGGTCGACAAAGGAGATCTAGTCTCCTTTCTCTGTTTTCTCCGGGGCTGAATTTCAGAAGAGCAAAACGCCTGAGGGTCTCTGCATAGAATTCCAGTAACCGGGCTGGCCTGGCTAGCGGGACGACTTTTGTCGTCCGTTCATATCAGCCCGGTTAGCGGGGTGAAATTCTGTAAGTGATCGCGTTCAGAAAATATTGACCGAAGATTTTCTTCGAAGCAATTCTGAAAATTGTGTTATCTTTACTCATTCAACATCAAGAAATCAATTTTGAAAAAAAAAAGTCCTGAAAAAGGCCGGAATGATGTTAACTTCGCTCTCCTTCGAAAGAAACAGCTAGAAACGCACGCGCATTTTAGTTTTTTTTTTCATCCCGGTACCCGGGCTGACCTACTACGTGTAGTCGTAGCTTGATGACCCAGATCGTAACTATTCAGTTACAGTGGTTATCAAGGCGTTGTGGTCGTAATATTGCATTAATAGGTATTAAATAAAGAGTAGGTTTGTGAACAATTAGTATTTCAGGAATTTTGCTTTCGTTGGAGCTTTGCTTCAAGAAATCAACATCACGCCACACCAACTGATTTCTTGAAATTACGCTGCGAAAAGCAAAAAAAAAAAAAATTTTTTTTGATGGCCCTAAAATAACAATGGAAAACTACATCCTCTGCCAACAGAAATCAGACATGATGCACAGTGATCACATCTTTCGCGATAAAAGGTTTTTGCAGTCAAACTGGACTTCTCTACTAAAACGATTGCTGTTATGTTTGAAATCCTGACAGACCGCTTGTTCAATACCTCTTATTGGAATATTATGTCCACAATGCTTGACTTTATACTTCTTGATTTATTACTATTGCTTGACTACAATTGCTTGGCTTATTGGTTTCTTTGAAACTGTGGTATTGCGTTGGCGGGAAGTGAAACACTTGGAATTAATATTTATACCTAATCGTACCTGTTTGGTACGCTTCGGCGGCATATCAGGAGAGTTTGGTCGAGCCGTGGTTCGTATTTTGGCGAGACGTAGTCGAGCCAAAATACCCATGGTGAGACCAAACGAGCTTGATATGCTGCCGAAGCGTACTAAAAAAGGTGCGATTAGGTATTTACCGTACCCAAATTCGTCCTAAAACCCGGCTTTTTTTTTAGTTACCGTTTTTTAGTTACCGTTTTTTGTTTTTAGTTACCGTGATCAGTCAGGCGTTGTAGAGCGACACGTATGTACACTTTTCTGGTCGTCAATACTCTTCTCCAACTCCTCATTTGCCATTTTATTTAATTCTTTTGTTTGGAGTTTCATTTTCTGAATCTTGAAAGTCCAAGTTAAGAAAGAAATTTGGAAAATCCGGCTCCATTTTGAAACCAAAAAAGTTTCAGCGCTGTCCGTAAAGTTCACTCGAGCGCCCGCCAGTGTAGCCGCTTCCACTTTTGGCGCGAAATTGTATTTTTTTTTCTCTCTTACCGTTAAACAAATTACTTTCTCGTTTAACAAATGTAATAGTTTTACGTTTCGTTGTATTTCTGTTGTAATTTTCGCCTTTAAAGTCTGCAAAAAAATGCAAGTTTCACAAACCGTCCATGATATCGTAGGATATCAGGTCAGTGACTTGATATCGTAGAAAATCATGACAGTAAACAAGGCTTCTGATCGGCTAATTCACAATTTGGGTACGGTAAGTACTGAAAGCCGACGTTTGAAGCATTTGAAGCAGTTTTATTCGAAGCAGTTTTATTTTAAGTCCTTACGTATCAAAATTCCTCTTGAAGATATTAGGATCACAACGCTTGACTAACCTCTTAAACTGAGTGTTTTCTTTAACAACTTCCAAAATGCTAATTGTTCTAAGCTACTTTTCCTTTAATACCTCTTAAACCTCTTAGACTGAATGGCCACTACTTATATCGATGAAAACAATCGGCAGTTTTATTTACAACTTCCGACTAACATTGTTCTGAGATACTGTTTGTTTAAATCCACCTTAATGCAATGATAATTTCACAACGACCAACATTTGTAACCATTTTAAACATAACTATAACAAAACTCTCGAATCTGATTGGCTATCAAAAGACATGATTTAAGGATTAATGGGACAGTTACTTAGTGGACAGCTTACGAGTCGTGGGTGAGTAATTGCACAGTACGTGCAATCGCACATGCTGCAACAAGTTTTTAACTTTCCTAAAATTCTAATAGTTCTAAGCTTGTGTTCTTATTGTTGTTCGTCAAAAAAGAATGGAATTTTAGTGTTAAGCGTGGTAGGGGAGTCGATAGGGTGGCGTACGAGATATAAATGAAAAATGTCTAAAATTACGCCATTAATCAAGAGTGTCTCGGATGCAAAAAGGTTTCCGCTTGATATGGAAGCTCAGCCGGTGAAATGTTCTTGGTAAATTTGTCTGTGAGAAGATCGTCGCGCATCAGCCTTTATTGTAAGCTAGTTCAATCCACGGAATAAAGTCTATCAATTGATGCCCCTTGCTTGTAACTATGCTCGGTATGAAAGCTATAAAATCCAAATGAAATTGCAAGTCGGAGAACAAAGAGTACGAGTGGAAGAACAAAAAGAACTATAGGGGAGGATATACAAGGAACTATAGAGAAGGTAAGCGTACGAAAGGAAGACAATTACGACTCAAAGAGAGAGAGAGAGAGAGAGAGAGAGAGAGAGAGAGAGAAAGTGCGATGCTGAGAACAAAGACTACAGAGCATTGACCAAGAATAAAACGAAAAAGACAGAAAAAGATTAGGAACGACAGAGAGGGAAAACGTAAGAAAGGGAAGACAAAAATCATGTGGAGAGCAAAAAGTACGAAACGCAGAACAAATTTAAAACTTCAAGACATTAACAAAAAATAAAATAGCAAAGAGAAAACAAAAATTAGGAAAAACGTCAAACAATATTCAAATATTATAAAAAGGACGACAAGGAGGACCATGAAAAGGTACAACGAGAGGAGCAAAAATTAAACGAAACCACAGGTGACAAAAGATAGGACAGGAACAGGGGAAAAGTACGACCGGTAGGAAAAAGGTATGGCGTGGAAAAAAAAATCGAGTACAACACGAAGGGGAAAAAAAGGGGAAAAGTACGACATGTAGAGGAAAACATACAGCGAGGCCAAGAATGATACAAGACAGATAGGGCAAAGTAGAACAAACGTTTTACGAAATACTACGAGAGAAAGAAATAACTTACGGCAGAGATAAGAGAGAGAGAGGGGGGAAAAAACAGAGAACAAGAAAGCACGACAAAGAAGTACGGCACTAGTAGAGCAAAAAGGTTAGGATAAAGACGACAAAAAGTTCCGACAAAGTGGGAAGAGGACGACAGAAATAAAAAAAGGTACGACAAAAAAGGAAAAACAAAAATAACGACTGAGGGCTGAAAAGTACGACGGAAGGAAAAGCGACTGAGAAAGTGTAAGACAGAACAAAGAAAATGCAATGGTACGGACAAAACGACGTTAGAAATGTGGGACAAGAAATAGACATCGAGGAAAACAGTAAGGCTAAAAGAAAGAAAAAAACGCGACAGAAAGCAAAAAAATAAATAAATAAATAAAAATGAATAAATAAATAAAAAAATACGAGAAAGAGGACAAAACGTATTAGCGAGGGAGGAAAACGTAAGATACTAGTCAATGAGGAGCCAAAAAATGGAATTAAGGGGAAAATGTGTACGACAAAAACAAAGCACAACAGAGAGGGAAAAAATGCAATGTAGGAAACGAAGACAAAAAAAGAGAAGTAAACAGGAAGGACAAACAAAAGTTACGAAATGGAAAAAAAAAGGTGTTAGCAGGAAGCAAAACAGTACAACTGAGTTGAAAAGAATACGACAAGTGGTGAAAAATATGACAGAGGGCAAAAAGTACGAATGTGAGAACAAAAGTTTGTACGGCAGAGAGGAAAAAATACAAGAAAGAGAAAAAAGTTCTAAGGTAAAAAGAAGTAAGAAGTAGGGGAAAGAATTTTAAAGGGTGATTAGTTTTGGTAGGAAACACAACGAGTAGAAGAAAACTAGAAAGAACAATAAGTTACAGAGGAAAGTAGTAGAGGGAAGGGGTCGGGGACGTTAGAAAGGCCAAAATGTTTAGCAAGGAGGACAACAAGTACTTATTGTGGGGCAAAGAAGTATTAAGAAACGGCTGTGAGTAGGGTAGGAGGTCAGGTGCATATGGGTGGACAAAATGATATTACAGGGAAAAAACGGTGGACGCAATGGACAAAGAGGAGAAAAATGATGACAGGGAGGAGTCAAGAGAAAACACGGCGGACAACATTAACAGAAAAAAATTGATACAAAAATGAAGATAATGAGGGGCAAAAGAACGTTGTAATAAACGAGGAAGACAAAGTAGAACAGAGAGGGCTATTGGTGGGCGCTGGGAAAAAATGCTACAGCTCGGTTAAAGAAAACGATAGGCAAACATGAGCATTACGACATGCGGGAAAAAAATTTGGAAGACAGGGCAAGAAAAAGGACAGCTATAAGCAAATTTAGAATAATGAGGACAAAACAAGCGTAGCAGGATGAGCGCGCGCACGGTACTGTACAATAACCAACTGTACAATATCGTGGGATATTTGTACTCGTTTCACGCGCTTTTTGAATAATAACTAAAGGCCGATCTTTATACTACCAAAAACTTTTGGCACGGCTCGGTTACAAATGGCACGAGTACCAAAAAAAAGGAAGCACGATAGCCTCGTTTACACATCCTATTTTCTACCGTGCTAAACACTGAAATAACGTTTTGGTACGGGTACCCGGCTCACGTTTGGGGCCAGCGTGCTTAAATTTTACCTAATACGCATGCGGAGGCTTTCGTTCCAACATGGCGCGCGTTCCGTCTTATCCCAAGTCAAGTCAAGGCATCTCGCGATAAAATAAAGAGACATATCAGCTACTTTCTAGGAGAGAGAAGTGAAGATGCAGCCTTTTTATAACAAAGGCAGCAATACTCGCATGTATTTAATTTTCCTCGGCTAATTTCTCAGTTACAACAATTTGAGAAAACCATTAAAAGAAAAAGAACGTACGATTTTCTTAAGAACTTGCGATTTGTCACTTCCATGTTGTCTTGAATTAAAATTGTGCCTAAGCTTGAGAAAAGGGAACTGACCAAAGGAATAAAGACGCGATAATCGTTAAGAAAAAAATGGTTCGGCTCGGTTGATCGTTTACACTACACATTTTATCCGAGCCGGGTCGGTTTTTTGGTACGCTTACCAATTTTATCCTAGTCGGACTACCTTTTCAGACGGTTGGAGCACGGGTAAAATTTGGTTCGGCACGGTTGAAATTTGGCACGGGGAAAGCCATTTACACTGCAAAATTTATCCGAGCCGAACCATTTTTTTTGGTACGCGTACCATTTTTATCCGAGCCGTGCCAAAAATTTTCGGTAGTGTAAATCGGCCTTAATACAGTTGGATAATAAATTATTATATTATGTTTCTAGTATTTGTTCGTGTAAAATAATCACATAATTAAAATTTTGGTTGCAAAGTGATTATTAATAAACCCTCCATCTATCTACATCCATCTAAAAACGATACGACATCGAAACAAAATTGAGTTTAAAAAAAATGAGGAAAATAAAAGGGAAAAATGAAAGTTTCTGCGGGGAGAACTAGAAGTACTGAATGCGAAGTACTGACGACTGTTGGCTACTCTATACTAACTGGGGCCTTGACTTCTTGTGGTTTCTGTCAGCCCAGTGCTTTAGAGCTTTGATACCAGAGCGATACCGATGATGAAATCGCATGCAGGACGCATAGGGGAGGCTTTGACTACACCAGTAAGGCAATGGGTGTTAACAAAAATTCTTGCAACCCGGACTTTCCTTATACTGTATTGTTTATGACAGACACCCAGTTAAAGTCACCAGTTGCAGTTTAATGATCCGCAGAAAAAAATATCCTCCTGCAACCAGTGTCCCTGTATACGTCAACTGTCTTGTCACCGACTTTCCTTTGCAAACCCTTGATTTTATGAGTTTGTTTGAGCTGTGAATAGTTTCTACAATATCAAAATCAAGCTTGTCACGATCAGTAACAGCAGTGGGCAGATTTCTTGCCTACTAGCAGACGGTCTTAACACTCTACTGACTTCTTCACTAAGCAGTGAGCCTGCCACGCAGCCATTTAACTAGGTTCAGCGCATAGCCACTAAAGGGAAAACATTTATCTGAATTAACCCTGCTTGGCACAGCTAAGGCTGCCTCAGAAAACACCACCTACTGAAACTTTAATTAGGGCTGTTCGCCTATCAGTACTTATGTAACAATATGAACCCGTTGCTGGCAACATTTACGTCATTTAATTTCATTCTTAAAGAAAAAAGTCATCTATTCAATTAATAATAACTTTCTTAAATGCTTTTCAATGTTCCTTAGAACTTTCTTAATCTTTGTGACGTATGTCTAGAAAAAATACACAGATTTCGTAATATTCCCGTTGACTTGCCAACCAGTATTTCTGTTTTCTTTAGTTTCGAACCAACAAAACCTTCAAGTAATTATCCGTTAAAACAGCCTGGATACCTCAGAACCCACCGTCACCAAGTTTGGTGGCTTTAGCTTGCTTATTAAGACAATTGTAAACGTCTCAAGCCGGTGCGGAAAAATCCCCCTCCTTCCTCGCGGTCTGAACGTGGCTGAAATGCTGCTTAATTTTTTTTTCCGATATCTCCCTTTGGACTATGACTTCGAGGTATCTTTACCTGTGTATTGCTATGATTTCCTTTCAACGTGGATGATCGATTAGCTCACGCGTCTCTCTCAACATGGATTGACTTGAGCTTAGGATGGCAAGATGTACATTGATCGCCTTTCAACATAGACGATTAATTTATCTCATGCCTCAGATCCTTTGGGCTATGAAACAACTTAATAATTTTATGACTTCCTCTCAATTTAAATGGTTTATTTCGTTTATGCTTTAATTTAGATATAGGCTATGGTTGACAGTACGTCTCCTTTTTATATAAGTGATTTTTTTCTTCTTTGGGGCGTTTATTTACTTATTTCTTTGTTTACCAATTCGTAGTAGTATTTATTTCGTCTGAATCATAGATTGTTGATTGTTTTATTCCATTGGATATGAGTGGTCGAAGCATCTCCAGTACTTTTCGTCACAATAACCGGTCAAGTACCAGTTATCTTACGTCTTTCAGTCATTAAGCCATTTACGCTCGATTGTCAGCAATAATTACACCTGCCAAGCAAACCCCAATCTAGCTAAACATAGCACACTTATTTATAGTACTGAGTGAGGCCAACATTTGCCACATCTTCCATAATTGCAGTCAAGGATAGTTAAAAATAAATTTTCTGGGTTTCAGCATGAATGTTCAGACAAAACGTAATTCATCTATATCCCATCGATCGAAAAAATCGGAAAGATCAAGAATCCAATGAATACGAGCTAAAATTGGAAACTAAGATGTTCAGGATTCACCGGTTACGTACTCGCATAAAATATTGGACGGGTCCAGACATTTTGGCGCCTATAATAAAGTGTCTTTTCTTGGGTCTGTTAGATTGGACTATTATAGCGTCTAAATTTAGCCATCAATCTGCATATCCAAAAATGTTTTTAGCAGCTAATGTCAGTTGGTCAATAACTAGGCATGAATTGGTCAATCAGATGGAAAATGAACTGGGAAAACACAATTTAGATTTGACTGTGAATTTCAAGGCAAAAGAGCCCAAAATTGACCATTTTCCCCGCTAAGGAAAGGTAAACAATCAATTGATTCCCAAGCCAGTTTAAGCAAAAAAACAAGTGTTGAAAGCAGAATTCAAATTTGGTGGAAGTCAATTCGTAGATTGCCGTCCACCAAAACAGTCAACTTTGTTCGCCAGTGTATTGAGGGAGGTGGGTCGCTTGTTATTGATAACGGCTGAAATAATATGCATTATTATCAATATACGCGGCCAAATAAGAAACTGCCTTCGCGAAAACACGCGTGAGTGGCGGGCGATATTGAATTTGACGGGATGCAAACGCATTTACGGCCCTGTTTCTGATTGGTTCACGGTTCATCATCCGATGAATATTAGCCAATCAGGTTACGTTTATTGACGCGGGAAAACCATTCAGGTGCGAACAGCTTGCGTAGTGAACGTTTGCCGTTTGGAGATTTTATTTTAAAATGGAAGAAGTCCCAAATTTTCAGCTTTTTTCTGGTCAAAACTCGGACTTAGACAACGAGCAACTGGATGAAATTGAGCAAAAAGCTTAAGCGAAAAACACCAAGAGAGCAACTGAGTGGGGAATAAAAAAGTTCGAGAAATGGTGTGAGAAAAGAAAAATTACAGTGGATCTCAAAACAGTAAGTGCAACGGACTTGAGCGAAATTCTGCGAAAGTTCTTCGCTGAAGTGAAAACAGAGGAAGGGCAAGCATTAACTCCAAGTGCATTGACTGGAATTAGAGAGGCCATTCATGGCCATCTAACCTGTGCTCCACTCAGCCGAAACATAAACATTTTGCAAGACAGCGAATTCATGTCTGCCAACAAAATGTTTGAAGCGAAGGCCAAGCTATTTACGAAAGAAAACAATGCGAAACCAAAACACAAATCATCCATTCAGTCAGGAGACATGCAGAAATTGAATCGATACTTCATGGAAGGGCAGAACACGGACGGCGTTTGGAAAGATGCGGAGAAGTTAGTTGAGTTTATTTGGTTTTCGTTGTGTTTTCATTTTGCTCGCCGCGGCAGAGATGGATAGCGGGAGCTTACAAGGCAGTCATTTGAAATAAAAACTGATGATACTGGAGCCCGTTACATCACCGAAAAACTTACTGAACAAACTAAAAATTACTAAGGAGGCACTAAACAGTCTGAGCAGTCATACTCGGATTTTCTTATGTACGAAACTTCAACTGCACTTGATCCAGTGGCTGCGTTTGAATTTTACCTCAGCAAGACTCATCCCGACTGCGAGGCACTGTTTCAGACTCCAAACAAAGCTACCACCAAGAATATAAACTTTGCAAGCACCCGACACTGGTACAGAAATGAGCTTATGGGAAAAAATACTATCAGCAATTACAAGATGATGGCAAGGATTTCCATCAAAGTAGAGTTATCGGAGCGGTACACGAATCACTGCATTCGTGCATCGACTGTCACTTCTTTGTTCCAGCGCGTGTGGACGCAAGGAAAATCTGTGCAATCACAAAGAACAAAGATGAACGGAGCCTTTCCCACTACATCAGCGAGACAACAAGTGCACAAAAAAGAGAGTGTTCAAAGATTTTAAGCGACACGTTTCAGCCACAACTCGCTGTTCAGCAAGAAGCTTCAGCAATCACAAGGCAAAATGTTGCCGGCCCGTCAGCCGGTCCTAGCTCAAACTTAAACCCACAGTCTCTTCTCCAAAACCAATTTATTTCCTTGGCACAGCCGTACCAAAATTGCACCCAACATATTCAGATTGGAGCAATGAACATTTATCACGGAAAGTATGAAGAACCGTCGCCGTCAACCCGTAAACGCCGCCGAATAATCGAGAGCGATGATAGCGACTAAAGGCTGTAACTTATTTAATGAAATTAGCAAAGACAGTCTGAGTCCATTGCCTGTCAACGGGAAGACTATTATTTTTTAAATATAAACTGTCTTTTTGCTAATCATTGTTACCAATCTTTTTAAAACTAGATTATATTTGACTTTTATTGTAAACAAAAAGGAATTCTATTCGGCTCTTGTTTAGCTGATCGTATTGTAGCAACAACTTTCTATACCATAGTTTCATGCTACATCTCTGTTAAACATTTTTTTTCTTATTAAATGAATTTGTACGATTTGGCCTTGGGTATTGATAGTAATGATAATCACATGACTTTTGTCGGGCATATAGTTTATTTGTGTCCCTATTAGCATCATTTGCACCCTCGCTCCGCTCGGGCGCAAATGATGCTACTCGGGCCACAAATAAACTATATGCCCTCCAAAAGTCATGTGATTGTCCTATTAACACTTTTTACCTGTTGAGCATCATCTTTAATTAAGGCGTGAACCTACAGAACAGTTGTAAAGGGCAATTCATTTCGTGACTGAATACGTTCAACCCTAGTCATGAGTATGAGCGTGTATAACGAGTTAGAGCACGAAAATTTACCTGTATTAGCTTGTCGGGGCAAAACCGTCGGTTGTTTTTAAGATAACAGTAATATTCAAATTTCTTAATTTGTTTAGTCTAGCAACATGCCTAATAACTCGAACTTTGACTGCATAACCACGCTTGATAACTTTGAATTACTTGAAAGAAAAGGGAAGTTGTTGCTAAAAGCGAAATGATTTGAATTACTTTAACAAGAAAGCTTTTTGTTCAGAATCAACTCTTTTGTTTAATTTATGAAATTGAATAAGTCACATTTCTAGGTAAATGCAATTTTTGTCCTTTACATACCTTGCCGAATTGCATTACTTTTTCAAAAACCTAATACGCTGACGTAACCGAGTACGGCAACGCTCGCTTGCTTTTACAGCCTGCTTTATGGCCTCGATATCTGTAAACAAGGGTGGTGGTTTTAGTTATATTGCACAGATCAAAAACAACTAACGACGTTTGATGAAGATTTTTACGTTTTCGTTGTTTTCGTTATTGCAGAGCGATGGAATTTCTTTAAATCGTCCAGTTACCATGATCCCTGTTTTTTTTTTGTAATGTTTTGTAAATGAAATCTTGTCATCTAACTTCTAACTGCATATTTTTTCATATTCTGCAGCTTCTGCTATGATTTTATCAATGACGTGTAACTTTTATAGCCAACTACTATTGTTAGGATTATTTTAAAAAGCTAAAAGAGATCTTGTATTGAAAGGAATCCTGAAAATAGTGTTTTAGTTATGTATAAATTACTCTACCAGTTTTTTTGAAACTTGTGGCTGCGGATTGCTAAGATAGAAATGGAAGCTATGATTTGAGTATTTGATTATTATTGTTTAATTATTATTTAATAGGAGAGTAAACTTTCACAGTGTACTAGTCGTGGGCAAATAATTGGACAGTACGTGAGATCGTGCGCGCTGCAATGGGGCTTGAAATAAATATTGGACTTTTCTGAAATTCCAATAGTTCTAAGCGACAATTTGTTAAATTAACAATGGTAATTTAACAAACTGTGTGGAAGACGAGATGTGAATGTAAAACGTTTAAGTACATAGGCCATGCAAGCATGGACTATGTACTTGCATAAAATGTTGGACGAGTCCAGACATTTTGGAGCTTATAATAAGAGTCAGGAAGTCTCGGGCTTTGATTAGATGGAACTATTAATTATATAATATATAATTGCGTCTAAATTTAGCGATCAATCTGCAAATTAAGAAGTGTTTTTAACGGCTAACATCAAATGGTCAATTAGACACAAACCCACAAGGGTCAATCAGATGGAAAACTTGACCGTCAAACAGCAATTTTGATTTGATTGTGACGTGAGTTCAAAGCAAAAGAGCCTTAAAAATGACAATTTTACTCGCTGAGAAAAGGTAAAACGTCACCAAAATTGATTTCCAAGCCAGTTTTAAAGACAAAAATGTCGTTAAAAGATACTGAGTTTCTAAAAATAACACAAATTTCACTGCGCCTTATAGTTTCCGAACTCAGTGATGCCAACTAGCTGGTCCGCTTACCATATTTTTTTGCAAATTATCATCAAGTGAAAATATTATGATCAAGTGAAATTTATTTAGTTAGTTAATTTAATCGGTATCCTGTAAGCGAAACCTTTTTTTACCTTCTCTTAGTGGGTAGATTTTACAGTTCCTTTTTGAACCAACAAATGTAAAAGGTGTTTAATTTCGAGAAATTCGTTGAGCCCTAGTAGTAAGACTCCAGAACGTGCGTGTCAAAATCAGAGTGACGAGTTAGAGCAAGAAACCTTAGCTGTCTTAGTTTGTCCGAGCAAAGCCGTCGGCTTTTCCTAAGTTAAAAGTAAAATTCAAATGTCGAGTTTGTTTAGTCTAGCAAAATGCGTAATAACTCGATCTTTGACTGCAAATCCGCCCTTGATAACTTTTAATTACTTTGAAAGAAAAAGGAATTTGTTGCTAGAAGCAAACAAAGATTTGAATAGCATGGACGAGAAAGCGTTATGTACAGGAGAAAATTTGTTGGTTTAGTTTGTTACATTGAATAAATGACATTTCTACGTAAATTCATTTTTTTTCTTGTATCAATACCTTATACATGTAGACCATGCCAAATTATATTTCTGGTTGAAGAACCTGTTATGTTGACGTAACCGAGCCCTGCAACTTTCGTCATATAAACTCCACCTATTGACTCCAAATTCACTGGGAACACAAGGGAAGTTGCTAAACACAATAGCTAAAATTGCGTGACGGCAACGTTGTCAACAAGCCAGAATAAAATTATATTGAGCACTAGGCTATAAATACTAGGTTGCCAATTCTCTTTAAGGCTCAGCTTTTTGCAGTAGAGGAGGGATTCGCTTTCTGCTAAACTCATATTGTACTGGTAAGTTAAAATTATATTTCTTCAGCCGGGGATTGAGTTGAGAAGTGAGTTGTTAGCGGAGATGCTTTCTGCTAAACTCATATTGTACTGGTAAGTTAAAATTATATTTCTTCAGCAGGGGATTGAGTTGAGAAGTGAGTTGTTAGCGGAGATGATTGTGATTTTTATAGCGTTGTTGGGAAATTCCAACGATCGAATCGTACTGTATTATTATATACTCCTGTTTTAATCATCAAATTAAGGGACCCTTGAAGAACACATTAACTGACTAACAGGTCAGTCTTTTTTAACCAATAACTGCGAATAGCGCTGAGATTCCCATATTTTGGAACGCTCTCATCAGCCATTCGACTTACATGTAGGACTCGAAATCTAGAGGGTCTAGAAGGGGCTTGTCAAACTAAGATTTAACAGTCGAGTTACGAGGCTTCTTCTGCGTAAATCGGCCTTCAGCTTATATTTGGTTTGTAGCTATCTCATTTATGCTTGAACTGACCGCACTCACGCGAACACAGAACGCTTTTCGTGGTCAACTGGGGAAGCATTTCTTTCTCGATGATTTTCAGGTCAAAAGAAAATTCCTTTTTATAGAATGCTGAAAGGCCTTGATATGTCAACGAGGGTGATGGGTTTAGTTATATTGCACCGACCAAAGACAGCTAACGACGTTTGGTGAAGATTTTTACGTTTTCGTTGTTTTCGTTATTGCGGAGTTATGAAATTTCTTTTGATCGTCCAGTTAACATCATCCCTGTTTTTTCCTCTGTAACGTTTCGTAAACGAAATTTTGTCTTCTAACTTCTAAGCGCATATTTTTCCATATTCCGCAGCTTCTGCTATGATTTTACCAATGACGTGTGACTTTTAAAATAAGCCAACTGACTATTTTTTTGAAGATTTTTACGTTTTCGTTCGGTTTTCGTTATTATTGCAAAGTGATGGAATTTCTTTTGATCGTCCAGTTGCCATTATCCCTGTTTTTTTGTAATGTTTTGTAAATGAAATCTTGTCATCTAACTTCTAACTGCATACTTTTCCATACTCCGCAGCTTCTGCCATGATTGTGTAACTTTTAAAGCCAACTGTCGACGTCAATTAAAAGTAACGCTGCTTCGTATCAACAAAACAAATTAGAATACGTGTAAGTTCGCATTTAGTCGCTAAGCCGTGAACGCAACAAAAACAGCACCGAAGTGCCCTTGTTTTCCATGCTCATGTAAACAATTTTAAGTTTAAAGGGGCTCTTTCTACCATTTCTAGGATTACTTTAAATAGCTTAAAGAGATCTTGCCCTAAAAGGAAACTTGAGAATAATGTTTTACTTAAGTTTAAGATCACTTTACCAGTTTTTTAAAGACCGTAATCAGATGTGTTTAAGGTGGCTGAACATAGTTTTGGAAGATTTGAGAACAAGTCAATTTTCGAAGTTGGTTTTCGTATAGTGGGCCGTTTCCATGGCAACGGAACAGATCAAATAAGACTTAAAAAGAGAATTTTTTTCCCTTTTGCGAAAAATCCACTCAATAGATTTTTATTTAAAATTGCACACATGTAAATGGGCTCGAAACATCTTTATGGCAGAAACCACACATGATTCTGACAGAGAGCTTTTTATTTATTTACAAAAATGATGTTCTACTTAATTCTGAGTCATATTGTTGATTTCCTCTGTCAGTTTTTCATTTTTTTGCTTTAGGTGTCTGATCCGTTACATTGTCTATAAGCATGTAAAAATTTATCAATTTCTAATGACGGGATTTTGAAAAAATTCAATTTGTTTACATAACGAAGCGCTCACAATTTTCGCACATAGTGCGCATGCGCAGCATTTGGTTGGTTCGAATGTTTATTTCGCCCAGCGCAGCGTGTTCACGGTAAAACTAGAGAGAAAACTAATTTAACTTCAAGGTTTAGTAGCCGAAACCGTAGGCAAACGAACTTTAAAATGATTAAGAAGTACACTTAAGGCGACAACATCGGCAGTTCCACGAGGGCGGCAAGACGACCTGTTTGTCGAAGTTGGCGGATTTGCGAGTATCGCAAGAAGACCTTGCTCGCCATGTGCTTTCCACAAGTTGTCAAGGTCGTTCAGACCAAGTCCGGAATCGGCCAGTTTTTTTGCCAAAGACATTTTAAGGACTCCAGAACAGATGACATCGTCAAAGGACTTCAGCAAACTGAGGCTTTTGTCAAGGTATGCAAGATCTTTCATTGCTAAACTCAGCGTGGTCGTGTTGCTCTTGTTGATGATTTCGTCGGTGGTTGTGCCAATGGAAGAGTTGAACAGGATTTTTGTCAGAGCTTTCACGTCTTCAACTGCATCGTGGACGTCAAAATCACTGTTAAAAAGGTGTTTGTACACAGCTGCTTCGTTCAACTTGACATAGGAGCCGTCAGCTGTTTTCAGAGCTTCGCGTTTATCTTTGACAAGATTACGAAACAGGCTTAGAGTATCAGCAAAGCAAATATTTAGATCTTTCAATCTCTGAATGAGCTCTGGACAGTAGTGAAGGATTGTTCTCAGTAATACCGGTGTGTCAAAAGTGTTAGAGTTATGGCCAATGAGGACCACGTTCATTGAGCTACTGTGATCAGCCGGTACGTTTAGTGAACTGATTTCTTCGAGAAAAGCAACAAACGATTTCAGACATTCATTGTACGTTACAGTTTCCAAGAAGACACCGCCACGATGGAGAACTTTTCTACCACCAACCCACGTTGTTTGCAATTTATTTACCCTCGTAGCATGAGGCGAAATATTTTTTTCTGGTAGTGTATATTTTACAAATTTTTGACCTTGTTTGGTTTGGGCTGCAAGTTGTAATATTTCGGCTGCCTTTCCACCACAGCTCGTTTCGATGTCGAAAACGACGAAAACAAAGTTTCTGCCACTAATCTCACCAGCTGGACATCTGACATATTTCTTGAGGGGTCGACGAGTAAAACAAGGTACGGTCTTTTCAATTTCTTTGAAAATTTCTGGCGTGACGGTTGCTTGTTGTAGTATGTCAGGGTTCAAGTCTAAAGCAATTCCGCTTTCATAAGTCTTAAGATATTTCCTCCCGGTTGAGCTCCGATTTATTTCTTGACTCTTTTTTTCAAATAATTTTTTCTTCGCTGTTTTTTAAATTCAACAGTAGCCTTCCTTTTCTTGTGTTCTTCCCTCTCATTGTCCATCGACCTTATGTTTTTCTCGGTGACTGTTCCAGGTTCAATGTTTGCACATCGCAAAGTATCAGCTAAATATTGTTTACCAAGGTTAGTTTGTGCGACGGCAGCAGCAACTCTTTGATCTGAGCTCTCGCTTCCTCCGTAAAAATGAACCTTGGGTACCTTGGAACCCACAGTGCTATGGAAACTTTCATTGGTTTGGGAAGATGCATTTTCCACTATTTTGTTAATGACAAGATCACTGGTATAGATTTCGAATAAATCAGTTAGAAGCTTTTTTAAGTTTTCACCTTTCAAGTCAGTGCCATTAGGGAGATCTTTGTGTTTGTAGTTTTCTGGATTTGTTTGCCACAGACACCAGCTTAAATTGTTGTCTTGACAGTGTTTGTGGTCCCCAAAAGCATGGGGAACAATTGCAGCAAGAGAAATTTTTAGTTTTTGGGGATCTCCTTTGTTTTGATTTAAGCAGTAGCTAAAACATTTCTTGAAATATTCAATTACTTTTGGTATAGTGTAGACTCTCCAGGGCAACTTTTTTGCTCCTTGCTTATTTTGTGTAAATGATTTGCAAGTATTCTTGTTGCATGGGTTAAGTGTCTGACCACTTTTCAACATTATAATCCACCTCTTCTCGAATTTTTGCTATCGTAGAACTATCATCATCTCCAATAAACACTGAGTATTTCACTCCGTAATTTGGTGCTTCACTGAACAGCTTTACTCCAACTTGGGCTTCCATAGATTTTGAAGAACCCTTGTGGTTTACACGACAGTCATGTTTCGCAGGTTGTACACCTTTTGACTTGGCGTTGTCACAAATTCTGCAAAATTTATTAGCAGATGCAAAACTAATGATCTGTTTAGTTTTTGAGCCCATTATAGCTCCATGTCCAGTCAGAGAATCGTTTGCCCTTCCCCTTTTTAGCCATTGCATGTCATATGACACGGCCAAAGGTAACAGACCATCCTCATCAGGAACCTTCCCACTTGCTTGTTCTATTTCAATTTCATTTTCCAATACCATGTCGCAGGAATTTGCTGCGACAGCTTCTACGGCAACACCTATTTCCCGTTCACGACGTTTGTAGACACTTTTGTTTATTGAGGGTACGTCAAGTGATGTTAAGAAACTTTTAATGTGGCTGTACCCTATGCCATTGTCAATTGCTCCAAGAGCAATTCTAGAATTGACGTCGTATAGCTGAGGCCCACGCTTGCCAAATTAATGCTGTCTTGAGGTTTTAATTTTGTTGATATTTTTACAGGTTTGACAAACCACTGAGAAAATACTTGCACAGCCTTCTTTTTTCTCTTCCACTGAATTTGAAATACAAAGAGGTCCTAAAAAGGAATTAAGGGTAAAAATTGTAACATTTGATAATTGTTAAATTAAAATATGTTGACAAGCCAGTATTTCAATTGCCTATCAGTTGTACATGTATGTACCCTTGGGGCCCCTGTTGTGCAGTCATGCCAAGGGGACAAGTTACACACAAAGGGACTGGTCCCTTCAGTGTTTGATAAGTGGCATGGATCTATATCTTTTGTCTTGGGGACTAGTGGCACGAACAGTGCACATGAGTTAGGACAGAATCAAAACTATAATAAATTGTTTCTTAACAATAAATAGGGCTTCTTGAATCCTTCCCTGGTACTGTGAAATTAAATTGAAAATATTTTTTTCAATGAGTTTATGACTGAGAGTATATAAGAAATAATTTTAGTAGTGTTAGCCACTTTAGCAGGAAATAAATAAATAAAATAATGAAAATCAGTGTGCATTTGTCACTTTACTTGCACAAGTTTGATTGATTGATTGATTATGTATTTTGATAACTAGTTTTATTGAGGCATGGACTGAGGGTAGACATTCTAGGAATTGATAATGAAAATTTGTAGGCTCTTTACCAGATTTGCAGTGTTGACAACTTTGTAAAGACTGTTGTAGTAGACCCATATCGACAATTCTGTAGCCTGATAGTTCGACTGGAGCTTTACATTCCTGATTATTTTCAGTACTACAAGGCTGTAAATGAAAACAAAGATAAACATTTTCACTGAGTGAAAAAAAAAATTAAAGCGCCGGTAATAAATATGTAATCAATGCCATTTGCTGTTATTTCTCGATCGTTACCGTGGATTGCTGTGCTTGTTTGTCTCTTTCTCGAAGAACTGGTGGGTCAAGCACGAGAGGTGACGGGTCGTTTTCATCGCCCTCTTCTGAAAACAGGCGGCGTTTGCACCTTTCTGCTCGAGCGGCTTCAGTTCTTACTCTTTTTTTAGCTTTTTTCGCTGTCCGTGACAGATAAAACGGCTGTTTTCCAGGCGTTGAAAATTCGTCACTTTCCCCACAGTAAGCGGTAGATCCAAACACCAAGGTAAGCAGGACACTAGCGAGGGCTCCACGGAAAAAGCTTGTGCATATTATTTTCGCAACATTTAGTCACGCAAAGATCGCGACTCGTATCACGATTATCGCACGGAAAGCTGAAGTCAGCTGTTAGAAATGGCCATTTTCCAAATAATAGCCGGACAGAACTATCAACTGGCTGTAGATTCCCTCTTTTTGGGAAAACACAAAACTTTAAATCACATTTTACGAGCTGGCGAGACAGAGAGAAAAATATTTTTGCTGCCGACTTGGCCGCCATGTTTGTTTTTATTTTGAAAAAGCCGCGCCGTGTTGCGTAATACCGCTGGCCACCCAGAAAAACTGTGTTCAGCCACCTTAAGGACACTCGTGGATGCGGATGGCTAAGATAACAATGGATTGCAATCGAAGAAAAAAAAATTGTTAGTTTTTCCTTTGTTTCTTAGAAAATTGCCAGAAGCTAATTATGGTTGCCTATCTCTTGAATATTTTCTGTGCGAGAAAAATGATTTATTTTATATTTAAGTAACCTAGCCCATCTAATAAGATTTTCCTCTACCCTGAAGAGCCATAAAATAACAATTTAGAGTCATTGATCTTTCCTCTTGTTAAGTTCACTTTTAAATATCAATTTAAGCCGACCGGCAGTTCTAAACAAATTAATGTGTCTCAGTCAGCGTTGCTTGACTGTGAACGAGCACGGTAACATATTTGGATGCTGATAATTTGTATTTGCTAATATTTTCGCGGGGGTATATTTTCGGAAAGTTTATTTTGTCCGAAGTCAACGTGTACGAATTGTTTGGCATTAGTGCATTATGCTAGATATTTGGGAGTCACGCGACCGGTGAAATCGAGGCTAGTTTTCGAATGATGGAGGGAGAAATTTAACAGTTGGGTTGTTGTTTCAAGCATCTTTTTTTCTGAGTTTCAAAAATCCACTACCAGCTTCTCAAAAAAAAAACCACGTTGTTTTGGCTAGTTTCTCACTAAAAGATTAAATAGTTAAACGACCCAGAATGACTAATTCCGCTGGTCGACGTCATACAAAAATAAAATTGTAATATTTAGCGCTTTATGTAACTTACATGCGTCAAGTGGGTTCATTTTTTTCCTCTCTCCGACAGGAAACGGCAAGCTAAAGCAAAACATGAACGCTAAGCAGCGCTTTTCCTGTGGTGTTGGAAACGCACTCAACGATCTGTTTCGCCAACTGTACTTTTCCTTTACATTATTATTCCTGATGAAAGTGGTTGGTCTGTCGGCTTCTCAGGCAGGAGTTGCCGTTCTAGTTGGACAGTTAACAGACTCCTTCGTGTGTTCCATAAGTGGATACTTGGGCGACCATATAAAGATCCCCTTTATTTCCAAGATTATGGGGCGCAGGAAGTCATGGCATTTAGTAGGAGCGATATTGATGACTTTTACAATTCCTCTTCTGTTCAACCGATGTCTGCTATGCAGTGAATACGAGGGAATTAGCTGGCTACCTCTGGCCTACTACATTACCGTATTGGTTGTTCTATGTACAGGGTATAATTTGGTGGAGATCAATCATCTTTCAATCATTCCTGCTGTTACTAAGACGATAAAAGAAGCTACGGCCCTAAACGCGATCAGGTTAGATGGGGAGTAAATACTGTACCTGGGAAGGGGGAACCCTAGTTTTTGAGGAGTAGGCAGGATGCCACCTTAACTTGTTGAAGTTTGAGTAAATTGCTAGCAGCATCTATATTTGGCTCGCATGAAGCCTTAACAAGGCTAAGAGAATAGAAAGCAAATCAGTTTATTCTTCATTCTTTTCTCAACTAACCTTTCGTGGTGACTACATTTCGGTGTACATTTCAGGTTTCTCTGTTCTTAAACGTTTATCGGGACCATAGGGTGAATTTTTTAAATCCATATTCTGAGTATTGCGAAATTAATATTTGAGTAGTAACACTATGTACTAATCTGTTTGTAACAAACAACCATTTTTTTGTCTGTTTTTAACCCAGGACTGTCTTCAGCTTCTTGAGTGGCATTTACGTTTACCTGATTGCATGGGGCCTTCTGGGTCAGGATAGCGGAGACGATGTGGGGCCCAGCAGCCTAGATCAGTTTGCGGTATGTCTTCAAAATTTGATTGTTGAAGATCTATAATAGAGCTATTGCTGTACTTAAGTTAAAAGTGATGTAACAAATCTGAACGGCTAAGTTTCAGCTGAGCGGAAGCCGGTTGACCATAGTGAGCCTTTGTTGATATGTCTTCTTGCGTACTTTATCTCGATAGCATCTCTCTTGGATTGCCACAGGAACAGGTGTCATTTTTTCGATCGTTTTCTACGTCGGTACAAAGGAACCAAATGGCAATCGCCCACTGCGAAAGATCAGTACACTCATGGACCCTGTGGTATGTGGAAATATGTAACAAAGTTACGTTGGTTAACATTAAGAAGGTGTCATTTTCTTAGCAGGTTGGATTTTCAACATGCGATGAAGAGAATTTGAAACCAGGAGTCCTAATCATTCTATGCGAAAGACAGAAAAAATCGATTAAGAAACAAGTTTACGATTGTCTTAATTTGCTAGGTGAGGCGAGGCGGACGATGCTTGACGGTAAGGGCTCAGTTATGATCGGGTTCTTGATTAGCGCCTGGGAGTGCTGGTGTTTCAAGAAATATTACCCCAATGATAGCCCTGCGATGAACTAGTATCCCATCATATGAGCAAAAGGGCTATCCGGTCATTTTTGAAATAGCCTTTGTCAGCAAATCCGTAGACACGACGTTTCTTCTGTTTTGTGACCCTTCGATGGTGTCTTCCCTGAGTTCCTCTTGTTCACTTCGTGCAACGTGAAAGTGGAGAGCCAAATGGGTCTCAGAGTCGTTACAGACTAAACTTAGGACGGTTTAACCGCACCTTGTCAGTCTGTTACGGTCTGTATGGAATACTTAGGAACATCGTGTAGTCCTTCATCAAACAGTTTGCCGTCATATACATGTGTCTTTATTCACCATTGCAAAATATTTCACAAGAAAAGAAATGCTTATCAAACGCAAACTAGTTTCAAATTTTCTATTTTGTAGAATGTTGGAGGACCCATTTCAGCCAGTCAGTCAATTTATTCAATGGTTTTTCAAACGGCTGATGGTGAGTTTACGCCTACGACAATTACGTTACATATGCAAAGTATAATGCTGAAGAAATGCGAACAAGATGACTTATCAGTTCCTACGTATAATAGGCAATACAGTTTTTGTTCGGTGGAGAGACTATCCTGCAATCAATCTAACAGTATGCTAATAATTTCGTTTGTTGGTTAGTTTGTCTCTTTTAATATAGTAAGTTACCTGACGTACATAAGACCCAATAAGTCGTCTCAACAGTATCCATTTCAAGAAATTGAAGAAATTGTCGTTATTACGACTATTTTAGATGTCCAATTCGAGCTACAATACTATGGTGATACAAAGTAAATGTGTCCTTTCGTATCGCCTTCTTCTTGCAAGTAATGGATCGATATTTCGGTTTCGCTTCTTTACGAACCGCAGATTCAGTTTAGCGTCTTTTTAAGCATATAAACTGTGAAGATCATCATTATCGCACTTTAAACCACCTTTTTTGTGGTTTTGTTTCAGAGAACAACAGAGAATCTGCCACCCTTGCTCAGACACTTACTGAGATGCTCATGTCTTTGGTGAAAAGCGAAGGAAGTGTAGCGGAACCAGAAGACGAAACAAAAGAACGCAAAACTGAGCAAAGAAAAACAAGCTTACTGCGACGATTTGTCAATGCACTCTTTCTGATTGAAGATGAAAGCAATGGTGATGGCTCATCTGAAGAAACACAACTTTCTGAAGTCAGAACAGAAGATTGCACAGAGAAACCAGCAGGTGTTTAGTTGTGATCGTTCTATACTAACGTGTAGCTATTGTACGCACTGACCATGTAAATTACAAATTTTTATAACTGCAAATTATAGCCGGCTAATCATGATTCGCCCATCAAGATTTGCCAATAGTTAAAAACAATCTGACGAAAATTTGCACATGGAATGTGCCAAAATTAATCCCCGGGCATAAGGCTTTTCTTGAATTTTTCCAAGACGAATTATTATCTACGCCTGCCGTTTTCAGAGCTGTGTTCATATCCCTTAGACACATTTTCACTCAAGTTGTATGGGAATCGTTTGCTATGGTTGCGAGACATGACGTCATACGAAGCAGGTGGTCAAGCCATTTCTGAAGAAAAATGCGTGTTTTTACCCTATTTAGGTGAAAAAAGCACAAAATGTTGACAAAAAGCAACAAAACGCTAAATTACGTCATATTCTACATGTGCAGCAAGTGGAAGTAGCAGGTAGTCAATCCATTTTTAAAGGAAATGCGTGTTTTTTTCCCCATTTTAGGTGAAAAAAGCACAGAATGTTGACAAAAAGCAAATAAACATTGAATTACGTCATATTCTACATGTCGAGCATCCAAAAATGCAACTTCCTTCGTTTTTTGACAATTTCTAATTTTGGGTAAAATCCAAGATGACAGCCAAGATGGCAGCCATCTTGGATGACGTCACAGGCCCCCAGCATCGCTGCAACCCATGATATGTACCTCACCTTGTAGAGCACATCACAAGCTTTCTACTAAAGGTGAAACTTTGCTTGTACGCCAGAGGGTGAACAAGGGGTGGTGGATCATCTTCTTTTCCAGAGGATTTTTGTCAGCATCTGCCGTTTTCAGTAGCTGTAGGCTATCCCTTAGTCGTATTTTGGCAAAGGTTTGGTGAGAATCGTTTGCTATGGTTTCGATATGACATCATGAATAGAATGTGGTCAAACCATTCTTCAATTAAAAAAAGTTTTTCCCTTTTTTCGGAGAAAAAAACAAAAAAAAACAAGCAAAAACAAAACAAACTGTCAACTAAACGCAGCAACTTTTTTTGATTGATTGTGTCATGTTTTACATGTCTAGCATAAAAAATTTTCAATTTCAAGATTTTAAAGAAAATTTTGGCTGCCAGTTTGGATGACGTCAAAGGCCCAAAGCAGGGCCATAACCCATAATAATTACCTCATTTTGCAAAACACATTACAGGCTAACAACCAAAGGTAAAATCTCTTGGAATATTTGAACACTACAAAAACCCAGGAGGCCCCGTCAACCCTCTTCTCCCTACCTGTACTACGGTGATGGATATAAGTTAGCTTGTACCTCCGAGGCTTAACGAAGGAAATATTAACCTCCTGAGATACAAACAAGCATAATGAAAAGAAAGATTTGAAAATATCCTCCGCCGATTTATGATTATGTGAGAATGATGAACAAGCAAATCATAGCCGATAAACTTTTGCTTTAAGTTTCTCCAAGAATTATTAGTAATTTGAAAAGCTATTATCAAACACTTGAAAGATTGTTTTATCGGGTATCCACCTCGAGGTCGGTTAAAAAAAGCGAGGCATTGAGCCAAGTTTTTTTAAGCCACTTCAGTTGGTTTTTGGATATCCTAATGATACACTCTTTCTTGTGTTTGATATATTACGTCGAAATGTTGGTCATTCCAAGAATTTACATAGGCGTAATTACATGGTAAGAGAGGATATTGTGTCCTTCTGGGCGCTCAAATGGATTATTTCAACCGTCTATTTATAATTTCATTTATTTTGAGAATTAGGCATGTGAGTATGTTTCGTTACATTTATCTATCCACATCACGTTTCACTGAATCTAAGCGTCCTGGGAGTGTTTAAAGTGCAGTCACCTTTTTTGTTAGACTGAATGTCTGACCATATTCAAGAGAGAACCTACGAGTACTTTTGTTATTTGGTTCTGCTGTTTGGTTGTGTGTACATATATTTATGGAATTACAATTCAGTTAATGTTACCGTTTATAATATGAAGATCTGATAACTCAAGTGGAAAAGCTCGACCAGCATCGTAAGAGGAGTCTCCTCATGCGTGTTATTGACGGACTCGCTGGCACGATGCAAACGCAACCACAAAGGAATGCCGTAACCGAGGAAGGAGATGAAAATAAAGGTGTGAAGGATGACGGCGACAAAGCAGAGTGCAGTACACGGTAAGACAAAATTGATGACTCAGTGACAACCTTAAGTAAATTTAAGCTTTTGTCCAATCCTTTAAGGACTTCACGACTTGGTTACACTACCCTACATATGCAGGATTTCCCCAGTATAACTTAAGTCATAGTCCCCGGGTCCCAGAAGACCAAAAAAAGTCCGGTTTGAATAAGGTTAAAATACTTACCTGGGTACATTTTCTTAACCATACTGGGTTATGCGGAGAGACGCCACTTTTTCGGGGAAACCTTATACTTACGTAGTTACTGTTGCCTTGTCTTACCGCGACTAATTGACCTTTTTACTCCCAAGATAATTGAAGATCAGGCCTCCAATTCAGTTGTTCCAATGATTGCTCAAATTTACTTTACACTAAACGTCATCACTGTTTTCAATTAGTTATGTGGACGCAGCTGCTTCTATACCTCTTCCGGTCCATCAAGTGTCAACAGGATTAAATGTAAATGAAGTGCAATTCATCTCTTGTACAATGAAAGCATTAACCTGAACTATTCGCTTTCGGGAACTGGTTGTTATACGGGAAATTCTAAAACCAGTACTTCACGGGTATCTAATAAAGATAAATTTAGAAAGTTGGAAATTAGAAATTTAGAAAGTTGAGATTTTAATGTTATCAAGTCTGCGGTTATGTATTGCGAAACTCGTTAAAAAAAAATGGTATCACGGCTTGGTATTCTTATGCAAATTCACCTGCTATCTTGTCTTGCCGTTCTAGGAGCATTTTATGTGCTAATAAAGGTACTCAATCATAATTTTTATTGCAGCTTCTATTTTGCCAGCAAAATTCCCGCGACATAGTCCCTCTAACATCTCGGGTGTTACTCGAGGTACCCTCAAACAACAGGCGTTGTAAACTAACATGACAAACAAACTGTTTTTGTAGGAAGGAAGACTTCAGCATAAACAGCGAGAGAGAAAAAGCAGAAGAGGGCAGTGAAAGCAGCTACAAGACAGAGCATACGGATGAAAATAGAAGCCTCCGCCGGCGAAAGAACGGAATGGAGGTCTCTTTAGAAGATCTCAGTGAGCTTGGAGTACCTAATCTTGGATACCAAAATGAAAGTATTGATCATGAGGAGAAGATCCATAGTAAAACTTGTAGTGAGTCCGATCCTGAGCAAGTGGAAGCGCCAACGTTGACGAAAAGGAAAAATAGCAGAAAACTGAGTTTTTTTGACGAACAACATGGATATGACACTGATGTAACTCATGACACAAAGGCCTCCAGATCATCTGAGAAAGCGAAACTAGAGACAATCACGAGAAAAACTAGCTTCTATGATGAGAAACAAAATCCCGGGGGAACAGAAGAGGGAGCACTCAAAAGTGTAACCCTTGAGCCAGAGCTATCTAGATCTCCCGAAGAAAAGAATTCAGAGGAAACCACAGAAAGCAGACAAGCTAGTTCCTTTGACGAACAACAAACTCCTGAGACAACGGAGGCGGATGAAGATAAAGAAACCACTGAAGTAACGTGTGATCCTATACCTGCGAGATCCCCTAAGAAAAAGAAACAAAAAACCGTCAAAGATTGGTTGGTTGATCCTCACCTGTACAAGGTAAGTGAAGTTAGAGGTCGTCCTTTAATAGTTAAAAACCCCGACAGATTTAGGTTATTTTCATCTTCCTTTCTTTAATTATCGTGTGTGGATGTACTTCCTTAATTTTCTGTTCAACCTAATTTCATTCATAGACCTAAGACTTTTGTAACTTCTAAACCTGTCCAGGGGGCGTGGGACCTAAAGGCGCCGCTCAAATTTAATATGAATTATATGAAATCTTGAGTTGGTTTACAATATATTGAAACATTTTATAAAAAGTGTCTTTCCCTTTGCCATATTTCGTAACGTCGTATTGCCCGTGGATTTCCAAGAGGGTGGGAAGCAGATTTTTTCCTTTATATCGATGGATGGATGTTTTCCTCATGTTTTATGTTTTCCTGTCCTATCGATAGATTGCAATCATTGTCACTTGTTCACGTCTGGTACAAGATGCAGTCTATGCATATTTACCACTGTATTTAACAGAGAGGATGGGTTTTGGAAAGGTAAATGGCACAAAATCAATTATATATATATATATATATATATATATATGAAGAATTAAAAGATATATATTATGCCATTTGTTTGTTCGTTCGTTCGTTCGTTCGTTCTTTCCTTCGTTCGTTCCTTCGTTTGCTTCTTCGTTCCTTCTTTCCTTCCTTTCCTTCGTTCGTTCGTTCGTTCGTTCGTTCCTTCCGTCCTTCCTTCCTTCCTTTCCTCCCTCCCTCCCTCCCTCCCTCCTTCCTTCCTTCCTTCCTTCCTTCCTTCCTTCCTTCCTTCCTTCCTTCCTTCCTTCCTTCCTTCCTTCCTTCCTTCCTTCCTTCCTTCCTTCCTTCCTTCCTTCCTTCCTTCCTTCCCTCCTTCCGTCCATCCTTCCTAGATGTCTCTAAAAGAAAACGAAAAGTTCAAGTACAGTTCCTTGTTAGCTAAACAACCATCTCCGTTTTCATTTCTTTTATATTTATTAGGTACATGGCTATCATATACTTTCGTGAAAAAGGCTTTGTACATCACCCTACTGTGTTCCTTTATTTTACAGCAAGCTATTGCCTATTTCCCCATTGTGCTTCTCGTCAGTAGCGCTTTGGCCGGCACCTTTTCAAATAAGCTAAACAAGAAGATTGGATGCAAGGTAAACTAAATGTAGATTTTTATTGCCCGACTGTATTTTTTATCTTGATTTCATAACTCCTATAAACGTTTCCTTTTTTGGGAGAAACAGAGACCAGTTATAGTTATGAATTGTCATGATAGCGATCATGGCACGGAGGCTATGCGATGAATAACTAGCTAGGATTGATAGATTTCAACTTATTCAATGCTTTTCGCGTTTCAAATACAGCTCGTCAATATTCTCAGTATTTCTTTTCAATTTATTGACTTGAAATCCTTGATTTATCCTTATCCAAAATTTAACGCAAAATTATTGATTTCTTAATCCATTTCCAAGCAAAAGCCAGTTTGTGCCTGATGACATATGACTGTTCATTTTTTGTCTTCTTGGATGAAATTAATTCTCAAGGTTTCGCATCCATCCCGGATTAACTGTCCTTTTTTCTTTCTTCAGTGGACGTATCTCCTGGCTTCTCTCCTTGTCATTTGTGGATCTGTTTACTGCTACTTTCAAACTCCTTCCCTGAGACAGTCCACATATGCCCCCGTAATCTTGATAGGAAGCGGCATGTCAGTCATGTACGTTATGGCATTGGCGTTTGTCACAGAACTTATTGGAGAAGATACGGTCAGTATCAGTTTAATAATGGCAAATAGTGAGCTCCTGATGAATGACTTTTTAGAAAGTCTGCTCGTAATCATGTTAGAGTTCATTAAAACCATAAAAACAATATTATTATGTTTCGCCGTCCTATTAAAGAAACTCTATTTTTTTTTACTTTCCTATCATATAACATGCTTGAAATAACTGTTATGTGGAAACACCACAATAATTCCAATAGTGGGTGGAATAAATTATACCTTGAAAACCTTGAATTATTGTTTGAATGACAAAATTCTAATTTTAGGCGAGTGGTTCCAAAAAGAAAGAACACATGAGATCGCGGTGATTTCTTTTTTGTGCAGTGAAGTTAAGGTGACTAGATCGAAATAAATAACGCGCTCTATGCCTCTCTAAAAACTCTAATAACATTGCCATTTCTTACTCGATTGCCTTGAAACTTTCGCATTTTACACACAATTTATCGAGGAATAATACGTATGTCAACGCGTAGATGTACTGTTCGTTAATTTTGCGTGATTTTGCTTTTATTGAACACTACCTTTTTGATAAAATTGCTCATGGCGAGAAATCTGAGACTGACATGTTTTTTCGTGCGGCTTACATTCACACCTCTCTAAAATGGCATAAGCCGCTGATAAAAGCGGTGTGACACGGGCTCATAGTCACGATACAAATGGAAGGGTGAAACACAACGATGTTTACGCTTAAATAAAAGCTGCTGACCAAAGATACTGTCCAGAGTTTGAATAGCAACAGAAAAGGTAGTAAATTATCTTCCGAGCGAGATGTTTTTCAGGAAATTTGGATAATTTTCGGTGGAGATATTGCAGATCGAAGTTCATAGATTTTAGCCGTGGGATGTTTACTGAAATTTACCATGTTTTTCCTTCTGGATACCGCAGAGGATTCAAATCGGCGAATGTTAAATGTGCTTCGACCTGAAAGAAAGCGCCTTCGAGTTCACGCAAGAGATGGAAACTGGTGTTTAAGATAAGTTATAACGCGAACTGGAGCGCTTAAGCAGGGTATCATTTGGCCTTTTGGAGAGGACAGTCACACAAAGCTTGTTCAAAAGTTATGCTTACTGTCGGGTTACTGTTTATCTCAAAACCGCAACGGATACAACTTGCAAGGTGAGAATTAAAGCAAATTCAGTTGAAGAAACAGCATTACTCATCGAATCTGATAGAAACCGAGGGATGCGAATGTTTTGAGGACAGTTTTTTTCGATTTTTATTCTTTTCTCAGTCAATTGTCTGTATTGTGAAATGCCCTGATATTTTCTAAGTGTCAACTGTCATTGCGTATGCCTGTCTCGAATTTCTCGCCATGATTCTAACAAAACTGAGCGCTACGATTTGGTTTAAACTTTGATGAGAATTTGAGGCATTTACACATTGGCTAGGGGGGTGCGACCACACACCGTCAATGCACCCCCCTAGCCAATGTGTAAATTCCTCAAATTCGCATCAAATGAAAGGAAATTTGCGTAGCGCTTACTGTGGAATTCAGATAACAACAAAGCCGTATACAGAACAGAGCTTCGATAGTGCATCACTTTCAAAAAATATATTGTCCAAACCAAGACCGCCCCAGCAAAATAAAATAGCGCAAAGTATGTGTAAAAAGTTCAGTTTCATGGTCCGGTAGTTTTATTCAATTCGTCCGGTTAGTTTTCATATAATTCAGAAAAACGTGAAATTGGCGACTTCGTTATATTTTGGTGCAGAAAGTGAGTTTATAATAGCCGCCCAAACTTTTTGATCGTTGCGGATAACCAAATGCCGTTTGGAACCAACTATAACGATACATTGAACTTACTTTATCTGGAGTTATTACGCTTTTCAGTCAAATTTGGAAAGCGCTGGAGCGGTCCAAACTTTGAAGTCCGTCTGGGGTTGTTATTTTGACGTTCAAATTGTACCGGGATTTCTGTTCCTACGATTTTGCGGAAACTTGAAGAGTCAAGGTAAGATGTTATTATACGCTGATTCTAGAAGTTTAAACCAAATCGTAGCGCTCAGTTTTGTTAGAATAGCAATTTTTTCAAAAAAGTAGTGTTTAATAAAAGCAAAATCACGCAAAATTAACGAACAATACATCCACGTGTTGACATACGTATTATTCCTCGATAAATTGTGTGTAAAATGCGAAAGTGTCAAGGCAATCGAGTAAGAAATGACGATGTTATTCGGCATAGAGCGCGTCATTTATTTCGATCGAGTCACCTTAGTACCATCTACTGGCGATTCACTGTTTATTTGACTCTGATGATGACTTCACACCAGATTGTCGAAACGTCAGTCAATGTCACTGCAATCAGTCCTTTTCAGGACTACACTCATCAGGACGATCATTCTTCGCCGACTTACGATATGACTTCTGTGCTCAAACCACTTACAGTACCATAAACTTATGTCGCAGGTGGTAACAGGGAATACTGAGTTCAAGATCTTCATGCACAACCGATCGACTTGCAGGGAACGCGCGGGCTATTTTTAAGTTGGGGGGGGCTAACTCGATCGGGGTATGATGGGGGGGGGGGGGGGGGAAAGGGGGACAGCCTCACGTGAATTTTTTTCTTTATAGTGACTAACAATGCATCTAGGGCACCCAAGTGTGTCAGTAAAAGTTGTCGGTTAATACCCATCATATAGAACATGTGCAGTATAAATTGGAACATGGAAACACATGGAACATGCACAATATAAATTGATTGAAGTATATAGACCTATTAGTGCCACGCTTTAACACTAATTACGGTCAAAACGCCATCGCTCAGAGAGGCCCAATACTGTGAAAGAATGCTGTTATTGCCCCAGACAAGGACTTCGCGGATACGAACTATAATGGGGACCTGACAGAAAATCCGCTTGATCGATATTATCAAGGAGTTAACTTTTAAGGGGACTTCAGTAACAACGGCCAATTTTAGATGTACGGATTTTAATTATATACAGGCGATTTTGAAATAGGACGAACGATTTTACTGTGTATATATTTTGTATAAAGTTTAATTTTAGTTTTTATCAGTTTTTATTATTTTGCACGACCCCACAAGCTGCAGAGCTTTAATTTTAATCGGCGTGTTGAAATAAAGGCTGTCTGTCTGTCTGTCTGTCTGTCGTAAATGATCGAAGCTAAACTACAAACCAGTGATTAATAATGATGATAGTTAGTGTTTTCTCAGTATGGACTCTAATCCCTTCCCTCATTAATGTACTCTGAACGATAACAAAATGAACGGAATGCGGTCAGAATGTTTTGGTTTATCAGAATAGGAAAAATTGCGTTCTTTTAAGGATTCAGTGTCCTCAGTGGATATTCTGTTATTCCTCAACCGGATCAGGAATAACCAGGATAGTTCCAAAATAATGCGCCTGAGCCTGTTCTTGCAGCTCTACACACATTTTAAGTCGAATCCGGCAAGGTGCAAATCTTGACGTATTCAAATTTAAGATCTCAAACTCGATGCATTTTTCTTAAGAATTGTACAAGCACACCTGTCGTCATATTACAGAAGAAGGCCATCTAAGAAAGCTGAGCTGAGTATCATGAACTCATTTATTTCACCAAAGTCAGTGTGTCGGTATGTCCTGGCTGCTGCATGAATGCCTTATTTCTCATCGTTAGGAGCGACAGAGATCTTTTGGCAAAACACACACATTTTAAGTCAAATCCGGCAAGGTGCAAATCTTGACGTATTCAAATTTAATTAAGATCTCAAACTCGATGCATTTTTCTTAAGAATTGTACAAGCAAACCTGTCGTCATATCACAGAAGAAGGCCATCTAAGAAAGCTGAGCTGAGTATCATGAACTCATTTATTTCACCAAAGTCAGTGTGTCGGTATGTCCTGGCTGCTGCATGAATGCCTTATTTCTCATCGTTAGGAGCGACAGAGATCTTTCGGCAAAACTTTCGACAGTTATCTTAGTTGCAAAGTTTACATGCATATAGAGAAGCTTGAAGAAGTAACGTTGATTTTCAGCAAATATCAAAGCACGCTGTTGCCGATAATCCTATCTGGAGATAGACTGCATGTTCGTAATGCCGGGCCACACAAAAACGGGAGTTGGCAAAAATTCATACTGTTTAAGAGCAGAAAGGAGTCAATGAGAGTTCACGAGAGTTAGAGGCCAAACGATAGCGAAAATGTCAACTTCAGTCGATTGCAATTAAAATCTGAGCAGGTTCAAACTCTTCAAGATACAAAAATGAAAATGATGTGAACTGCGGGAAACAAATGAAAGTACAACTGCGAAGTCATATCTTCATTTCATTTCTTCAAGATGCAGTTCCTTGGAGCGCACACGAGTTTCAACTAAATAAGCCAAATGGGAGCAAGGCAATTTGAACTTTTGTGGGCGGAGTACTCCGTTTCTATTCCGTTACTGTTTGGTCCATATGAAAATTAGATCTAACTGGGGAAAACCACGTACTGGTTAATCCTGAAACTAACCACTGACCAATGAATTAATTTAATTTTTATTTATTTTATTTAATTTCTTTTGGCACCAAAAAGTGGGGGGGCTAAAGCCCCCTCAGCCCACCCCTCGCGCGGTCCCTGACTTGTCAACTAAAAGAAACGTGCCTACCAAAGAGGCGCAATACGTTTTAGTTCTTTCAATGACATATGATCTTATCTTGTACAGGAAAGTAGTGGGACAGTGTTTTCCATCGTCGTTTTTATCGTGAGGATGTCGAGTGGAGGGTTGTTTATGGCAATACAAGAGTTTTATCCTGAACACGAGTAAGAAGCGCCCTCTCAATTATGCAAATTAGATTAAATTAAAATTGTGTATGAGTGTAGTGCAGCTGTCAGACTTTTAAACACTACTGCTATACATTCCCTGCCCTTGACAAACAAACCTGCAAGTCGTGCTCTATCTTGAGTAAGTGAATTTGATCGGCAGAACTGGTATTGACCATCTTCCACATGTGGACAACGATTGTGCGCATGTCGTTGGAAAGAAAACCATTCATTTGGGACAAAAGTGGTGTAAATATAGTTTTCTTCTTTGCTTTGTACTAGAATGCAAATCAGAAAGCTACACTACGTCAGTCAAACAAATACGGTTTACATGATATGGAATAGTAACAGTAAGCGCCCCCCCCCCCGAAAAATAGTATGCACATCCAAGGATAGCAAATTCCCGGGAGGTGGGGGGTGGGGGTACTTCCGTCAATTTAGGATAGGCGTGTGCCGCAAAGTTCTTAAAGTGCCTATGAACTAAAAATTTTTTCTCCTAAATATGATAGTTTAAGACTTCCTCAGTCTAAATATGTAAGTTTTGCTGAGTAGAATCCTTTGCGTGGGATATTTTTCCAGCCACAAAGTTCGAATTTGGCACCCGAAAAGTGTCTCCATTTTGCGCTCGGCCAAAACGATCGCATTACAAGGCTGTAACGTTACAAATGGCGCAGAAGAGAAGAGTGTTACGGCTGACAAGAGGGTTTCCAGAAGAGAAATTACTTTGGAGTGACTCGTGGGCCCAGGATTGTAAGCTACGAGGGCAGGATTCGCACAATGAGAGCATCTGTGTGTCGTTTCTCAAAAGGAAACGAATAAAGGAGAGAAGCGGACTCATTTGAACCGTGTTCGACTCGGTAAGAATTCGATTCGACCCGCATTACTACAGAGCTGCTTCTCGGAAAAGCCGCAGCATTTGAATGTCGCGTTAATATATATAACTTCTGCCACTGTTGGATTAGTTCTACTAGTAGCAATTATCGCAATTCAAGATTAAAGATCGAGATAAAGAAGGTTTTCAATATTTGGTCCACAAAACTATTGCTATATGCATCTGTCCACTATTACCTAAAAGCATTCAAGATCTACAACGCATAACTGTGCTACAAAGTTTTGTTTACATTTCCGTTTTTTTGGAAACCACATGCAAATACGTTTCTCAAACTGGATGTTCACCATAGAGTTTGAAGGGATAACAATGAACGGAACTGTCTTGACCGACGACGAGACAAGACGTTTTAGTTAATCAGAGACAGCTTTAGGAATATTTATAAATCCCTCGTGTACATGTTTCGCCAAATAAAAGGAAGCAGTTCAGCTCAGCATTAGATAGATAGATAGATAAACTTTATTTTAACACGATAATAATAAAAGCTAAAAGCTTGCAAGTCACTCTGCTTCCACTGCATTTGATTTATGTGGTCCTCTTTAACCACACATTTCAAGCAGATTTGTGCCTCTCTTCTTGTTGACCCTCCTCCTGTTATCTCGAGGACCATATAATATGAAATTTCACATACCACACGAAACACCGTCTAATTGACCCTTGTGCAGCACAGCCTTGGTGATGTAGGTTTAATTTGAATTTATGGCATGTTATTTAATCATTTTTATTACTGAAGGGCAATGAAAATGTGTGACCTTCATTTCCCATTATTTAATTTTGTAGCAGGCTTTGTATTGGAAATTCCTCACACACTGAATTGTCTTAGTCTCTTCTTGACTCATTCCCTGTATAGTCCGGCAGATAAGTGTCAAATCAGGAGTGAATACTGCACTTTATGATAAAAGCATCAAACTTGGCACGTTAATACCTTACATCATGGGAAACATTTTCAAGATTAGAGGCAACCGGGATATGCTCTGTGTCAGCCAGGAGAGGGTGGTAAAAGTAGTGGGGGTAATTATTCAAAATGGTCGCTCGCCAGCGATACTTCTTGTGTGGAAACATACAGCATAATTGTTTAAAACAAAGTCTGATCATACCGATCTACTGAAATACGTTAAAAGATTGAAATAATGCTATCAAAAGTGGCATAGAAGGTTTCTGAGAAAGGAAAATTGAAAAGATAATTCTCAGGTCATAATTATGCAAATTAGAATTTTTAATTAATTCACGTTTGATGATTGCATAGTTGTAGCCACAGGCATCCCAAACTCACGATTCGAGAAATCGATCGAATAAATGGTTTATGTAAGCGTATGAATGATTTATGTAAGCGTATGAGTGATTTATGTAAGCGTATCGAGTGGGACGTGACTACTTGAAGTGCGCGGCGTTGTGTTACAATTTAGGCCGTTGGAAATTTGAGCGCTCTATAAGACTTTGTATGGAGTTTAAAATAACGTGGAATAAAAGCGCTCGACGAAATAAAATTTTACCTTCTTTTCAATAAAATAAAGAAAATGTACTCACCTTTCTTGATTTCTGTTGTCCTTTTGGGCTATTTCATCGTTTTTGAGGGGTTTTGAGGTTTTTGTCGTAGCCTTCATAAGACGAAGTCAAGGCTGGAAAGAGCCATTTCGAACGAGCCTTGCCGCGAGGCCGTTTTCTCGCCAAAATTCGAATCCGCGGCTTGATTTTCCCTTCCGACGTTAAGAAGGAAAGTTCATTTTTCTCCTCGTCTGGTCAGCTTGGAAAAAACTTCATCCTTTCCGCTCCAATTCGAACGATTTATGCATCACTACTGGAGCTTTCAGCTTTCCTGAGCACCTTGTTCCCGTCTTTTCGACTACGGCACAGCTGGAAATCAAACTTTGCGACCGCTCCAGCGTGACAACTGCGACTGACCGGACGGGTGCACAGTCAAAATTTCCCATTAAAAATCTTACTCTTTCCCCACGACCCCACGGGAGCATTTTGACGCCCCTCTGTAATGTACGACCAATCGCGTGACAGATAAAGCGAACACAGGAAAATCGAATTCAAAAACCGTTTCTTTGCGAATGGCTTGGTTTTGTGCCCATTTTCGCTGAGACGGTGGTGAATAGCATTTACAATTTCTAGCATCCGTTGACTGGACGTGCTAACTTCGTCCCAGATCAATACATCGCTTTCTGACACTCGTTTGACGACGACAATGTTGTTGGTAGACCTCTCGAGACGCTGCTTCCAAGGCAGACCAGCTACGCCAAGACCGTAGTGGGAATGCACGGTAGATGCTTTTCCAGGTTCACACACAGTACACGCAATTCCTCCTGAACATACCACTGCCACTTTCAAACCAACAGCATTAAGATTTGATATGATCTCTTCAGCCACGGTCGACTTTCCAGTTCCAGCCTGGCCAGTAATTAGTAAGTTATGGCCTCTAGAAGCCACACTCACAATCTGTGCTTGACCCGGTGTTAAAACGCTCATTGTAGTGTTGACCCTTACATTTTTCGACTACCACTGACAACCATTAAGTAGAAATTAAAGACAAAATTTTCCCTGATCCGAAGTTTGTGTCCTGATTGCCACGAAATGTTTGAGTTTTAGTTTGCACCTAAATTTTTCTCACCTCTAATTGATGTAACCCGTTCTGATAACAATAGAGCTTTATGATTACCATCGTAAAACGGCAAGTCGAAATACCAAAACAATTAACCATTTCCGGAAAGTTCCTGTGAAAAACTTCATTAAAAAGTAGCAATTTCTATTTTGGATGCTTAAAATGATAACAAACTAAGGATTACCAGTCGCACTTGCGGCAAAAATGGCAATATACCGACGCATTTTCCAAATAGAAAAAAGACAAATGATGACAATTAATGTCGATATAAAGTGAGATACTGTATAACCATCGCAGAGTAATTACAAACACAGCGCAAAGAAACGGATATGAGTTCGCGAGACGATTTTTCTCACCTTTAATTGATGTAAACCCTTCAGATAATAATAGATCGCAAACAACGAGGCTTTAGAATCGTCAGCTTACCATCAACCCGGGCATTTACCGGGACTTCCTGTGAAAACTGCATAAAAAAGCAATTTCTAACGTTAATGCACAAAATGACAACGAGCCAGGGATTTCCATTGCGGCGTACTAGCATCAATAATTACAACAGGCCGACGCATTTAGCAAATAAAACATGACAAAGCATGATATTGACAACTAATGTCCATTGCATGAAGAGTAGATTACAAACAATTTCCGAGCGCAAAGAAACGGTTTTTGAATTCGATTTTCCTGTTTTCGCTGTATCTGTCACGCGATTGGTCGTACATTACAAAGGGGCGTCAAAATGCTCCCGTGGGGTCGTGGGGAAAGAGTAAGATTTTTAATGGGAAATTTTGACTGTGCACCCGTCCGGTCAGTCGCAGTTGTCACGCTGGAGCGGTCGCAAAGGTTGATTTCCAACTGTGCCGTAGTCGAAAAGACGGGAACAAGGTGCTCAGGAAAGCTGAAAGCTCCAGTAGTGATGCATAAATCGTTCGAATTGGAGCGGAAAGGATGAAGTTTTTTCCAAGCTGACCAGACGAGGAGAAAAATGAACTTTCCTTCTTAACGTCGGAAGGGAAAATCAAGCCGCGGATTCGAATTTTGGCGAGAAAACGGCCTCGCGGCAAGGCTCGTTGGAAATGGCTCTTTCCAGCCTTGACTTCGTCTTATGAAGGCTACGACAAAAACCTCAAAACCCCTCAAAAACGATGAAATAGCCCAAAAGGACAACAGAAATCAAGAAAGGTGAGTACATTTTCTTTATTTTATTGAAAAGAAGGTAAAATTTTATTTCGTCGAGCGCTTTTTTTCCACGTTATTTTAAACTCCATACAAAGTCTTATAGAGAGCTCAAATTTCCAACGGCCTAAATTGTAACACAACACCGCGCACTTCAAGTAGTCACGTCCCACTCGATACGCTTACATAAATCACTCATACGCTTACATAAATCATTCATACGCTTACATAAACCATTTATTCGATCGATTTCTCGAATCGTGAGTTTGGGACGCCTGTGTTGTAGCTTATTTTTTCGCTACTATCGTCTCGAGCTTTACACGAGACGACTATAAATTATGTTTTCTAATTGGTAAAAGAATGCACATCACTGCATTATTTTTGCTGTGGGCTAGTATTATAAAATGGCCAGAAATGCAAAAAATCGTCTTGAATTAGGTCTTGAGTTATGGAGTTATTTTTCCTGGGGGCTGATAAATGGCCAGAAATGGAAAAAAAGTCGTCTTGAATTACGTCTTGACTTATGCAGTTAAAAAATGGAAGCACTACTGATTGTCCTTTTTTTTTTGGATAATAACTTATTGTTTATCCACTTAACCAACCACAAGAGTAACTAAAGAGCCACAGATACCTATTGCAAATAACTCCACTGTGTGAAGAGGATATGGTTGATACCTGGGTGGCCATCGTGGATGTTACCTGCATGCACAACTCACTTGTATTGCTAAAAGCATTGTGGAGATATACACATTCTGTATTCACGAATTCGATTCCGGTACTTGTATAAGAAAACACACTGCAACCGGATATACAGATTCATTCCTGAAAGCATTAATTGCCCAGGAAACCTTCCATGCACACCAGGTTAGCACTCGTACTTTATGTAATAGTTTCATGCATCGCATCTAAAGTACAAAATTCTCTTAGCGCGAGACCGACCTGCCCTGAGTTGTGCGAATACTAAGGGCGCACCATAACGATTCCAATAACACTTCTGGCAGACGGAAGGAGTTTGACGTCCTCGCCTGGGATAGCTTGATCAACCCATCGTTAAAGGACACTTCTGTTGGAAGACTTAAGAAGTAAAAAATGATATTTTACATCCTAGAATTGCAACGAGACACGTGTCCTTGGTTTGCACCTAGATGAGATAATAATGCTTAAAGTTGACAAACTATCGAGCGAGTTGTACTCTTAACGGATTGTGCTACTTCATACCGTAGACGGTAACTGGTTCCAGACGGTGTTTGAAGTTGGTATCGGCTAACAAACTGGAATGCGGACGGGATGTTTACTCGGTACTTTATGTAACTCGCGTAGCTCAGTGTGTCAAACAATAACAGGTGCATTGCATGCACCATGTACTAGATGCGGCACCATGCCGTGTTTTACGGAAAGAAGAAGGTGCATAGCTAGATCGCTATAGAGTACGCTCATTGATGCTACATGTATGCCCGCATTGCATATGCTTGCACAGACAATGTGCGCAATTTACAGCAGCACACTACTTCCAGTATCTGATAACAAGGTGAATAATGTACGAAAGACGTTTTCCAGAGAAGATGTTAGAAAACAAATTACTACTTCATCTGCACAAAAGTCCCTTCCGTAACCCCTCATTTAGACACTGACAGGATACCCAGCTGGCTATTTGTGGGCCTGGTGCTCTTTTAACTGTTCAGTCCAACAAAATTCCGATGTAATGAACAAAACGAATCAGTTAATCGAGAGCTGTAAAAGCTATAGACGAAGGAGTAAATTTGCCGATGAAAACTGTTTTGGAAATTACTGTCCTTGTGTCGTTACTTTGGCTGACTTAAACTGATGAAAATGGAAAATAAAAGGACAAGTAACTGAATAAACAGCGTGCGTAATGACGTGTTTCTACGGTCTTTTACTGCATCATAGTTCTGCAATGAAACAGTTAAACAGGTAAGCTTGAAAATGGCCACCGAAATTATTGAGGAGAAAACGAAATTGTGGTTAAATGATTCGACCAGTGTAGTTGAATTAATTAGATATCTAATTTGCATAATTTGACCTAAAATAAAACGATCTCCTGAATTCAGTTAAATCAGCCCGAAAAATGTTAATGTTTTGTTTTGATAGGAAATTAAACATGCAGACATAACTAAAACGACAATTCAACTCTGCATCAAGTTAATTTTGCTTCATTTTTCCAATAACTGTCTTTATAGTCTGAATGGCGGCCATATTGAAAAATTCCCCCCCCCCTTCCCAGCTGCCACAGCTCCTATCCAGATTGCCTCTAATCTTTAAAACGTTCCCTACGATACCTAGTATTAGTGTGACAAGTTTCATGCTTTTATCATAAAGTGCAGAATAGTTTCACCTATCTGCTAGACTAGTACCAAAGAAAGCTGCCACACAAGCCACCTAATTAGCTAACAGATAATCAATAATGAGTATTCCAAATGGGCCTTTTTGATCTCGTTCTCCACCTTTAATTTGTTGCTCCAATAGTAATAATAATAATAATAATAATAATAATAATAATAATAATAATAATAATAATAATAATAATAATAATAATAATAATAATAATAATAATAATAATAGTAATAAGGGGGGTTCTGTTACTAAATAAGTGCCCAAGATAATAAAATACATATATTCAAACATTAGTAGTGGCATGCATGGTTACGTAACAGAAGCCTGATGCAAACACGAGAGTTTTGGGAGAATTCAAAGGATTATGCGAGCTTGATCGAACACAGCCTCTTAGACATTTGTTACTGAAGAGCATATCTCTTAACAACAAAAAAGGCTAATACATGCATAATGTGTACAGTGTACTGGGAGGGTACTGTAATCAAGGGTTTATGGATCCAAGGGAGCTGCCTTAACCTCTCCCCATCCCCCCCTTAAATAAAAACAACCAAAAAAAATAATTAAACTACACACACAAAGAGGGCAATTTCTACTTGACATTTCTGCCATACTTCATGGAATCGGAATGGGTGTATGTTTCAATGAAAATGGCCCTTCAAAATGTACTTCCGGAGCAAATTACATATGCATCTCAGTATTGAGAGTGACCCAAGGGAGTTATTGTCATATGAGACCAGTATACAAAGGGAGCTCAGACCAGGCCCCAGTTGTTCAAAAGCTGGATAGCTCTATCCACCGGATAAATCACTATTCAGTGGATAAGTGTTAGGGCAACCAATTGTGTTATCCACTGGATAGAGATTTATCCAACTTTTGAACAACTGGGGCCAGTATAACTGGACAGGTATGGTTGTTTATTTACATGAGACCAGCATCATCAAAGTATAAGTGATCACATAAAGCCAGTAAGAACTCAGCACACTAGCTCTCACCTGCCATAGCATGTTTCCAAAAAATTGGTATGAGCCAAAATCCTGAAGCAAATTGCTGAACAGAAGGACAAAAATCTCAACTGGTCTAATAGGCAATTACTCAAACCAGTTCATGTAGTCAGTAGTGATGGATTATTACAAAGACAAAGCTGAAGTCACACTTGTCTGAGTTTGCACGCGTATCATGCAATGTCCACCTTTATTGATCACAATCATCATCCTCATAGCACACCTCCAGGTGGAGTAAAAGACCACAAATGAGTGCACCATACTCAAAAATTCTTATTTATTTGCTTTGAGACGCTCCCTCATAAATGGCTTGAAATTTACAACAATAAAAGCACTGCACTTCCATTTGAAAATCATTTGCAGCTGCTGATTATGATAAATTAAACACGCTCTTTAGAAATTACTACTGATGTCTCAGCCATTAGGCATGTTGTAATATTTCAAGCAAATTTTGGTTATGCTTATCTTCAATGTATAAAATACTTCCTGGTAACTAATAAGTTTATATCAGTGTTCTCTCTGCAAAAGTCCTCATTCGAAAGAGCCAAACAACTGAGTCTATCTTTCTCTTGGCGCGAAAACCTATGAAAAGATGAACAAATTAAGTTACAAACAAGTACACCGTAAACTTGAGCTTGTCTGGTATCGGTTTTAGTAAAATAATTGAAGTACATACAACTACGCTCTGAACAAAAGAAGTAAAGTCAAGGCTGCGTCGATCTCTCGTTATTAACACATAAAAGTACTGACCATTCAATTCTGGAAGCTTCTCCTTCAAGCCAGTCAAGCCAGTAGAGCTGAAAGTTAGCCAATCCCAACAATTCAATTCGCCATCTTGCTTCGCGCAAGATTGTTGTTGTCGTTGTTTAAGCTTTATCCACGGACGACAAACCCAAAAAGAGCTGAATCTTAGCGTTTTCCTCAGTTGTCGGTAGCTTTCATTGTATATCAATATTAGCAAGGAAAATGTAAGCTTCATCGCTCAAACACTTGACAAACACCAAAGAGACAAACATTCTGCGCGATTTGCGACGTCATACCGCCTGCTTCCTCAGCCAACTCGTTCCCAGTCTTCGGAGACACGACTTTGGTCATTTTGGGTACTTTCAACGGCAGAAAAACGGATTTTTGTTTCTTGCTATCCAATTTCTCTTGCCATTTCGGAATTAACACATAATGAACTACCAAAATGTGCAAAAAAATTTTTTAGTTCATAGGCACTTTAAACCCTGATCCTACTTCAGGACAGAAAATCGAAAGTTGATACCCTTTTTAAGGACCAAACCCGAAAAATGCTACCCTGTTCAGAGGAAAAACGATTACTAATAACTGCGTGAACAGGTCGACACTTTTATTTCTTTTCCGTGTAACAAGGGAAGTTTACATCAAGCATAGAATACTAGACTAATTCTAGTTCAATAATACGCTGTCATAACCACGGTTTGCGTGCTGCAATTTTAGTTGATACAAAAATAGAAACCCTGTCTAAGGATCACACCGAGATCACAGTTCCAAAAAGGCCTATTCCGCGGCACATACCTATGGCCCTGGATGTAGCTCATATATGGGAGTACCCCACCCCCACTGGCAGTGGGTTTTAGTACGAGATAGCTTATACATAGAGGTCTGAGCTCAAGATAGCAACGGTGTACTGCACTGTTATATTTTTTTGTCTTTCTGTTAGCTCTGGATCAAATACAAGCACAAGTGATTACGTGCGTCACGTGTTCTCGATGGTTCCTGGAATACTGGCACTCACTGGTTTCCTTTTGGTTTTGTTCGTCCAACCTCCGCTGTTACGCTGCAATAAAAAAGGTTGGGATTATGCAGGTGATCTTGAGGTGTTCATCAAAAAGAAAAAAACTAAAGGAAAAAAACAAAAACAGAAACAAACAAACAAAAACAACAACAACAACAAACGTGTTGTATTTACTAGCCCGGTTTCTAGCTCATACGTCCCGAAATTCTTGTTTTAAGATTAATTCTAAATTATGTAAACCTCTTAACCCTTGGTCGTACAAGGGGGGGGGGGGGGGGGCGGGGGCGGTAACTCCCCCATAAGGTTTTTCATAAATTTTTCCAAGACGATTTATTATCTAGAGCTGCACCAACAAAATGTTTAATTATATCATATTCTACATGATATTCTACATGCCAAGCATCAAAAAATTCAGATTTTTAACGCTTTTAGACAATTTCTAATTTTTGGTAAAATCCAAGATGGCGCCAAACTGGCGGCCATCTTGGAACACGTCACAGGACCCCAACTGCGTGGCAACCCATAATATGCATCTCATCTTGTAGAGCACATCGCAGGCTTTCTAATAAAGGTAAAATCTTTTCGAAATATTCGAATATTATGACATAACGAAAACCCAAGGAGGGGGTCCATCAATCCCCCCCTTGTATCACGGTGCGGGTGTAACTTTGCTTGTACGTCCGAGGGTTAAACTATTGTTTTTATTTTTTTTCCAGCACCTAGCGAGGACGTTGCAGTTCAAACAGCAGAAAGTAGTACTTCGTTTGACGTTGTAGTGATTTCCGGCTGACAAAAAAAGGAGGAGGGGGGGGGGGGACTGCAGGGATCGAATCACATGAATTTTTTTCAAGTGAGAGATGTAGAGATGTAGTAATGTGCTTTTAGATGTTTTCGTCAGACATGTTAGTTTCAGTAAAGTAGTGACCCTCCCAAGAAAATTACCCTTCTAGAATGGTCAAAAAATCACGGCTCTCTTTACTATCAAAGCCTTAGAAACTTGAAGCCATTGTGTAGAAGGCTTCGATTTTCTTGGTATATTCGACCACCTCAGTCTTACGCTTATTTTTGTGGCTTCCTCGGTACTGTTTCCGATTGTAAAAGAGCTTTTTTTTTCGTCGGTGATCCTAGACTGACCCCCTATTGTCAACTCACTTTCGATACTATATTCTTCTATTAAAGTTTCTGAACTGCAATTGCTGACTTCCAAGTTTAGCTGATTTAACCATATGAAGAGGGCAGATAACGCCGGAAACTTCCCCTATCTGTAATTCACTGGACGAAAAAATAGATTTACATGGGTGACAAAACAGCAGCAAATATGAAGTAAAGACCGGATTTGCGTTACTTTGGTCATATTTGCTTCAAATAAAATTTTGTATTTACACCATATTTACACATTAAGCAAAAACGGTAATGGCCGCATTTGCTTTTTATTTGCTCCACCAGGTGATGTTCGCAAACAGATTTGACACACATTTTCACGCGTACTAAAGATGCTGCAAAGATGAATATTTGCCCTCACAAAAACGGATTTGCACGAGTAGCAAATTCGTTTCAAATACGAAGTAAATAGAAAATTTGCTCGACTTTGGTCGTTTTGCTCCTAAAGCGTGTTTCATATTTGCACTTTAATTGCAACCAAAGCAGAGAAAGCAATGACGGTTTTTGCTCTACCTTTGCTTATCCTCGCAAATGTGTGCACAGAACCATCTTTGTCAAACTTTTCACCTGTAGTAAACATTGTGCAATAACGTGTATTTGCCCCTCAAAACTGTATTTTCATGGGTTGCAATCATGAAGTAAATAGTACGTTTGTTCAACTTCTGGTCATTTTTGCGCTAAAGCATAATTCACTTTCACACTTTATTTGCAACCAAAGCAAAGACAGTAATGACGGTTTTTGCTCTACTTTTGCTTATCCTCGCAAATGTGTGCACAGAACCATCTTTGTCAAACTTTTCACCTGTAGTAAACATTGTGCAATAACGTGTATTTGCCCCTCAAAACTGTATTTTCTTGGGTTGCAGTTATGAAGTAAATAGTACATTTGTTCGACTTTGGTCATTTTTGCGCTAAAGCATAATTCACTTTCACACTTTATTTGCAACAAAAGCATAGACGGTAATGACGGTTTTTACTCTACTTTTGTTTATCGTCGCAAATACGACGCATAGAACCATCTTTCTCAAACTTTTTATGTGCAGTAAACATTGTGCAATAGCGTGTAATTGCCCACAAAAATCCATTTTCTTCGCATCAATATATATGAACAGTACATTTGTCTGATAGAAGAAAGGAATCGTTAAGTCCGATTTTACCCCATGTTTGCTGAAGCTAAGATAGATAAAGATAGATAAAAAGATACCCGTTTGTCATTCCTTTTCTGTGTTGTGTAAATATGTTGAAACAACTGCATACATTATTTTGATCCACATTTTCCATTTTCAGCAGATGTGGCGTAAAGAAAAACATAGACACATTAGTATACATTTCAGTGACATTCAAGTATTTATTTCATCCCTGGCAGTGTTACGGCTGAATACACGATCATGTCTTGCAACAATATAAATTTTTTCGTCAATTCACTATTTTAAATTATGGCATGTACACACAAGTTACAATAAACTTAAACAGTAACTACAAAAAAAGCAATCAACCGTTTTAACAATGTTGAAACATGAAACGAGTTTATCTGAACGGACACTATCGTCAAAGTAACACAAAGGCCTGGTGGATATTCATACACAAAAACATAAAACGTGGCCAACAAAGCTAGAGTTCCCTCAACAATGGATGTCTCTGAGGTGCACAAAATTATCTTCCCAGCGACTAAGTGCACCTTACTGGCCAAAAACTCCAGGTCACCCTGGAAGATTAGAAATGGATATGGTGTTGTTTTCCTCTCTGCCACTTGTTTGGGACTGGTTTCTTCCTGTTGAAGAAACAATCAAGAATGTGAGAATAAAAACAATAACAAAAATGAAGTAAAATAATAAACAAATTATCTAACTTAAATAAGATCTCATGACCACGGATGCTTATGTAAAGATGGTCACTTGTGAATGTGGATACTTTCAGGGAGATGAAACATTTTATGTTCATGCAGCATCTTCACTACAAGAGTTTAGCGGAAAAAACATGAAGTACTACAGTGTACAGCATGACATTAAAAACAATGACGACAACAACAACAACAACAACAACAACAAAAAAAAACTAGTACATCTGGGGACTAGAATACACTGTAGAAGCTGCATGAAACGGTGTATTCGATTGGACTGTTTGTATCCTCATTTCTGTAATCTGCATTGTATTCAGTCGAAACTCTGACCAAATATTTAACAAGTAACAATCTTCATTAAATGACCACTATCAAAATTAGTAAGAACTGTCCCCTTCCAAGAAAGATCTCATGACCTCGGATGCTTCTGTAAAGATGGTCACTTGTGAATGTGGATACTTTCAGGTAGATGAAACATTTGATGTTCATGCAGCATCTTCACTACAAGAGCTTAGCAAAAAAACATAAAGTACTACAGTGTACATCATCACATTAAAAACAACAACAACAACAACAAAACTAGAACATCTGGGGACTAGAATAGAAGCTGCATGAAACTGTGTATTCGATTGGACTGTTTGCATCCTCATTTCTGTAGTATGCATTGTATTCAGTCGAAACTCTGACCAAATATTTAACAAGTAACAATCTTCATTAAATGACCACTATAAAAATTAGTAAGAACTGTCCCCTTTTAGAAAAAAAAATATTTACAAACCATAAGTTTGGTTTATCTCTGAATTTGACTGGAATGCCAATAGTTGGCCTTCAAGTTTATGTACTTACTGTTACATGAGCATAATGCATCAGTCAATTCCAGCTGCACCCATCCCCCATTACTGGGCAACTGTGGGGCAATTGCGCACCTTGTCAGTCCCGGGGGTGGGGCATTTGGCATGGCCTGAGGGTCGGGCATTTGACTACGCCGGGTACTATCCCTGGGCTATTGGCACGTGGTTTCCGACTCTAAATCCAAACATGGAAGATCCAGCAGTTTGTTGCAGACTGGCTCGACGCAGATTGGCTCGTCCGTCAAAGTTGAGGACTGGACAAACTTGTGGAGGTTTTCTCGATTTTATGCATTTATTTCTTACTTGAGCTGTTGGGAACGATTAACCTGAATTGACGTACATATGCTTCTTTAATCAAGGATTTTATAATTTGAATTTTGTCGCAATGATTCTTAAACTATCATGATCGTTTATTAAATTCTAAACATATTTATAGGGATCGTCGTTTACTTTTGCATAATTATTATTAAAATATTCACAACAGATAACTTTACAACAGACTATTTTATGATGTCAAGATATTTTTACTAGTGAACTGTTTAAAAACAAAATAAATAACAATAAAATGAGAATCAACTATCATGTAGTGTTGTCTGCATTATTAACCAATTAGAAGTTGAAGAGGCAGACCTACAGAAACAAAAAATCACACATTTAAATGCTGAAAGGGGCACTATTGTGTAATGAACGAAAACTGCTGCAGTGTTGCTTGCAGACGTACGATCCTGGAGGCAGGGCATTAGTCCTCTTCCTTCGTCCCCACTCCCAGGAATTTGCCATCCAAGAAAAAAAAATGCTAATGCCTAGGGGGTTAGCTGGGGGGGGGGGGGGGGGGCGAAGGCGCAGCTGGAATTGACCAATGCATAACCAATACACCATAAACACCGGCGTATAAGCCAGCCCCGCAGATTCAGTTTGCACATACAAGGTGCACTTACAAAGATAAACTCCACAAATTCCTTGTGTTTGCACGTTCCAGCCTTTACCATATAACAGTGGCAATATTGCTATTGCCACCTCAGTCTTTTCTCCTGAAACAGAGAACAGTAGTATTTAGCGGTGTCAAGTGTCTATTAGATTTGTTTTGTCCATTTTTCCTTTCTTTTTATTCTTTTGTCTCGCTAGTCATTGATTATAAAGTTACATGTATCATATAAAACAAAGAAGGGTTAACAACTGGAATCGAGACAAATTTGCAGTTCAGTCTGCAACCACTGGGCAGTCTTAAGGAAAAAAAAACATGGCAACAATGGCACGCAGCAGTACGAGCCATTACTTAATACCTCATCTTGTGAAAGTAAATGTGTAAACACAATAATGCAAAACAAAGCCAAAACACATTATTTAATCAACTGGTGTGAATGTGATCACTTGCAATGGTACAGCGCTTGAAGATCTGAAAAAAATGCCATCGCTTACAGACTGTACTAAGCATAAAGATCTCACATTATGAAATTTAGTGTTAGTATAAACATGATAATTCAACTTGATAAAGATTCCATGACGGAGTCAAAAGCTTGTGGCTTACATAAATTTTGGATCCTGTGAAAGAAACCTGATTTGTTTTGATTCGATATGTCGGGATCAAGCACCAGTTTTTTTCACTAATGGTAATTCAAACTGTACCAAGCATAACAGATAGACAGAGAGACAGCCTTTTTTTCACCACGATTAAAATTAAAGCTCTGCAGCTTGTGGGGTTGTGCAAAATAATAAAAACTAATAAAAACTAAAATTAAGTATATACGAAGCTAAGTAAAATCTAGCCTGCGAGCAGGCTCACTTAGTGTGTTATTCGTGCGAGTATCTTGGCAGAGGAAGTCGGCGAGAAGAATGGGGCGAGGAAAAGTGAGCCTGCACAAAAGCCATCGAATTTTGAATTCTCCTTGTTCGTCCACGAACGCAGCATTCTGATTGGTTTGAAATGACACGCGATGACAGACTTTATTATTGTGACAAATAACAAGCAAGGTGGTGTTATTGTTTGTCGCCTTCAGACTGTGAGCAGTCTCTTTCTTCTCCTAGTTTTAGCAAGAAGGAAAATAGGAGGAGTACTCGGAGTCTAGCGGTTTTTCAATCAATTCAATCTCTTAATGTGACTCGGCTGGTTGCGTCTGGCTAGCGATTGCGGTTTTGTGTCAGTTTTTTAGAATATCAGCCATGTTTATTTCGGTTATTGCAACCTGGTTTTAGTGCGTGGTAGGTTTCAAGCTTCTCTTCTTGGGATCTCCAAAATGACAGGATCTGTACCATTTTGTTTGACCGTGCAATGGACATTATCTTGCAGTCTTTGTTACACTGAGTTTGGTTACTTGTTATTGTGGGAAGATGGTATCGCCTGTTCCTGTTTACAGATGTTTGCAACGCATAATCAGTGTTCTCCCCAATTTTCAGGGCAACAGGTAAATCAGCTTTCCAGACCGGTAAAGCAGCCCGTTTGAAAATTCTTTTCCACCCCGAAGTCGAAGTGCCGTCATAAGAGCCAGAATGTTACCCGTGAAACTAGCCACTCAAACAGGTTTCAAAAACCGTACAGATAAACGTCGAGAAGGAAACGCTTAACACTGAACAACTTATGAATGTACTAACGTACGGAGAAACGCCAAGAAGAGAAGTAAACATCTCACGAAAGGCACCAACGAAGGTCTCCGGGGAGAAGATAGTGCTATATCAGCACTTACGAACATACCAACTACGGATAAAAGTCGAGAAGATAACACTAATACCGTACGAACGTGCTAACTTACAGAGAAATGTCACGGAGATAAAACTAACAACACCTTCCGACAAACGGCGAAAAGATATATATGTTATTTGCCGGCCGGGAGGTCCGTATAGGGAAAAACTGTGCCCGAGGTCTTGAGTACGGCCCGAGGCCGTAGGCCGAGGGCCGTGCTCAAGACCGAGGGCACAGTTTTTCCCTATACGGACCGACCTAGGCCGGCAAATAACATTTTTATTTTTTCCGTTTCTTAGTACTGTGTGAAGCATTGAAGTGTAGGTAGTAGAAGGGGGTGGGGGGGGGGGGGAGGGGAAGGAGGAGAGTGAGAAAATTGTCGAGTATGTTTGCAATGTGCAGTTAGCAGCTAATCGTCCTTCAAAATGCCAACACTTTTTTTATTTCAGTTTTATAAATGACAATAGAAAAAATATATCCTTTTTCGTTTTCTGAAAACTCTTATCCTCAGTTATGCGAAAGCCATTGAAATGACTGTCAACTGTCAAACTCACATGTTAATGTCAAATGACAAGTTGAATAAGCATGCAGACACGCATGCACCAAAAAATTCTCAACTGAAATTTAGCTCGAACGGCCACGTTTTCAGTTAAAACGGATCAAATTTGCTTAATTTCGACACCAAACAACCAGTCACCAAAAGTCTAAGTGGTGAAATATCATGGTAAATGTTCTTAATCGGAATCAGAGTCATCTGACAGCAAAACGTGACGTTTTCGCTTTGGCAAAACTGATTGAAAACTCTCGCCACTGCTGCCAGGACGTGCAGAAAAGTTGAAGTTAAACGTGCATCCTTTCAGAACTGTGGAGCCCGAAAAAAGGCCAGAAGAAAGGACATCTTCTCCAACTGCAGCTGGTTGCTTATCTTTCTTGGTGTCTTCCTTCGCTGAGCTGCTTGACGATGGCATCACCGAGGTATTTGTGCGGCTTAATGTCTGTTATGTTCTACGTGACTAACTCACTCGAGCACATGGTAAACAACAACTTTATTCGTGTCCCGGATGCAAGTCATGTGACATATGCATTACATAACATCTCCCTTCCAGAGTAAAAGATCTGTAACTGTAAAGGGCAAAACTAGATATAAATCATGAAAGGATAAGACCAAAATTTATGTCTTCGTAATTTGCTAAGTTCGAAAAGTCTGGAAACCTTATTCTTAAAGTAAAAAAACAACTGTGACGAATAATAAAGTCTCTTATTGAACAAAGTCTCTCAGGAGTGTGTTTGGTTTGACAACTCGTCCGGACCGGGTACGGGTTACAGGACTGCTTGTGGGCGGTGTCACAGGATCAACAGAACTGGGCATCCTAGGGCTCTGTTCAGGCAACGCTGGGATGCTAGAACTATCATCTTGGCTAGCGTTGTGGTTAGTTGAGGAATCTGCAGTCTCGGCAGTACTGGTTTGTTGTGCATTTGGCTGGGCTTGACTGGACTGAATGGTGTCACGCAAGTGAACTCGATTTCGGCGATATTTGCGGCCATCAACTTCAACTATGTAGCTGCGCGGGGCTACACTGTCTACAATAACTCCGGGTTTCCAATTACTGTGTGCTTGCTGAGGATGGGCTTTGACTCGTATAGGTTGTCCAATGACCAAAGGAGGTAGAGGTTTGGCACTGGTGTCATAGTAAGACTTGGCGACTCGTCGTTTACGTACTACTTGAGCAGGAACGGCGCGCTGCACTTCTGGTTGATACATGGACGCTTTACAAGGGAGGAAGGATCTTGTTCTTCGGGACATGAGGCGTTGAACTGGAGAGCTGCCTTGGGAAGGTGTAGGTGAGTTTCTCCATTCTAAGATAGCTTTCCACACATCTGCTCCATCTTTGTTAGCTTTAGTGATGATAGATTCCATAATCTTCACTGCTGACTCAGCTTTTCCATTTGATTTCGGATAATGGGGGCTGGACGTGAGGTGCTGAAAATCCCAGGCTTGTGTGAACTGGCGAAATTCTGCGGACGCATAGTTAGGACCATTGTCCGAGATCAGAGTGACTGGAACTCCGTGGATGGCAAACACTTGTTTCAGCTGTTCGACTAAGGTGGGTGTAGCTAAAGTGTCCAGCTTCCTTATTTCAATGAAATCAGAGTAGAGGTCAACAACGACTAGATAGTGTTGGTTGTCACACTCGAAACAGTCACTAGCAACAATTTGCCAGGGTAAGGTTGGAACTGGGTAAGTCATCATAGGTTCCTTTGGGAGTGCAGGTTTCATTTGCTGACAGGTTTCACACCTTTGCACTGCTTCTGTTAAGTCTGCGGTCATTCTTGGCCAATACATGATGTCTCTTGCAGTGTTTATTGTGTACTGGATTCCAAGGTGGGAGCGATGGGCTCGAACTGTCATCTCGGTGCTCATGGAGTGGGGAATAACGATTCTTGTACCACGAAAGACTAGGCCATTTTGAGTGGACAATTCATCCCTGTAAGGCCAGTACTCGCGTACACAAAGGGGGCTCTGCAGTTTGTCATTAGGCCAACCAGCTGAGATCAATGTCATCAGCGTTTGCAAGGAGGCATCCTTGTTAGTTTCTTGGCGAATTTGCTCGAGACGTTGGTCTGTGACGAAGGTTGCTTCTTCCAGGTTTGTTTCTTCGACTTCCTGTCGGAATCTTTCTTCTTCATGCACTTGAAAGATCAGGTAATCAGGCGTATCTGTTTGAGTTTGATGCAGGGGAAGTGCGGCTCGAGACAACGTGTCACTGATGAACATTTGAGGACCAGGCTTGTACACCACTTTCAAAGGGTACTTCTGCAGTCTGAGGCGCATTCGCTGAAGTCGTTTGGGGCTTGTTAAGATTGGTTTGGTAAAGATAGACATCAGTGGCTTGTGGTCTGATAGCACTTGAACAATGTCTTTGCCCAAAATGTAGTGCTCAAATCTCTCAGCTGCAAAGACGATAGCTAGGCATTCTTTTTCTATCTGCGCGTAGTTGCGCTCAGTTTGCGTTAGTGCTCGTGAGGCGTAAGCTACTGGGCAACCATCTTGGGTAAGGACTGCGCCTAAGCCAACATCAGAGCTGTCGCATTCGATAGTGACTTCTTTGTTAACATCAAAATAACGAAGGACAGGTGCTTGGGTAATCAGCTCCTTAATCTTGATGAAGGCTTCTTCGTGTTGAGGTAACCAATCAAAGACGGCTTGACTGTCTGTCAAACGACGGAGGGGTTCACAAACAGTGCTGAGCTGCGGCAGAAACTTGGAGAGGTAGGTGACGACTCCAATAAGGCGTTGAACTCCTTGTACATCTGTGGGGCGTGGCATCTCACGGATGGCTGTGATCTTTTCAGGATCAGCTTGGAGACCATCAGCGCCTAGAATGTGACCCATGTAAGCTACCTTGCTGAGCTTGAAGCGAAGTTTCTTCTTGTTAAGCTTTAATCCGCGCTCTCTACATCTGTCCAGAAGTGCTCTAAAGGCCAGGTCATGTGAAGAGTTTGCTTCTTCTATGGAATCACCAGATCCGAAGATAACGATGTCGTCATGGATAACGGCAATGTTTTCAAGGCCTTCAAGAGATTCATCGAGGCGCCTTTGAAACTCCTCAGGTGCAGACTTGATTCCGAAGGGCATGCGTAACCATCGATACCTGCCAAAGGGGGTCCAAAACGTTGTCAAATAGCTGGAGGGTTCATCAAGAACGACTTGTAGGAATCCATCCTTGGCATCTACCACAGAAAAGACCTTGGCTTTGGTGAGCTTGGGTGCGATATCTTCTACTGTGGGTGCAGGGTAATGATTTCTGATGATGCCCTTGTTTAGGTGAAGAGGATCGAGGCACAATCTGAGTTTGTTGGGCTTTCTCACAACAACCATGTTACTGATCCAAGGGGTAGGCTTCGTAACCTTGGCGATAACACTCATGGCCTCAAGTTCATTGATCTTACGCTTAAGCTCATCTTTAACTGGAATTGGTACACGTCGGGGGTTTTCTTGCACTGCTTTGGCATTTGGATCCATATCAATATGGTAGGTACCAGGTAGCTTTCCAAGACCAGAGAATACATCGTGGTATTCGTGCAGGACCTGTTCTTGATTAAGGGGTGGTGGATCACTGCTGGGGTTTACTTGCATGAGATACTCTTTATTGAAGTGAATGAGCTGCAAAGCTTCAGATGCTCTTCCAGATAGTAGTGACGTAGATGCATGCTCAACAATCTCGAAATGGACTTTCTTCGTTAAGCCGTTGACTGTGCAGTAGAGTTTCGTGCTGCCAACTGGGTGTATCACAGACTGATCATAGAGCTTGAGTTTGGTGTCAGATTGGTCAGGTATTGTGTTGGTAATTCTCTTGTAGTCTCTGAGCGTTAGGGTACTACACGAGGCTCCAGTGTCCACTTGAAACTTGGTAGGGACGGCCTTTTCTTCCTTGTTTGCTGACACGAGGACTGAAGCGACATACTGTTTCTTGTCCCTTTTGGGTACGTGGAGCGTGAAGATGCTCTCGTCGCTGCTTAGCTCATCAGGAGGCTGGTCTTGTTGCAACTGGTTTACCCGCTGGTGTTTTCCGGGCTTCTTTCCGTCAGGTTTAGACTTCTTGCCGTCTTGTCTAGAGGTGGACTGACAGACTTTGGCTAGGTGATTTTTCTTGTTGCATTTTGCGCACGTTTTGCCATAAGCATGGCAGTTTCCGGCTGCATGATTGTCACCACAATATTTGCACGGGCGCGTGTGACGTGAACTTCTTCGTGGGTTCTCGCGTGGACCACGTTTCTTCTCTTCGCGAGCGAAGTGAATAGTACCAGATTGCTCCATTTTGTGTCGCTGACTAGCTGCCATTTCGTTGGTTCGACAAATGTCAATAGCCTTTTGCAGGGTTAGCGTAGGTTCTCGAAGAAGGCGTTCGCGGTGTCCATGGTGTCGTAAGCCAGTGACGATACGATCGCGGAGCATTTCGTCCTCAAACGTACCGAACTCACATGTAGCGGCGAGTTTGCGAAGCGCTGTCAAGAATTGATCGAAGCTTTCATCGGCTTTCTGGGAACGAGAGTTAAACACATAGCGTTCGTAGATCTTATTTCGCTTCGGTATGAAATATTCGCTGAGCTTCGTAAGGATAACATCGGCGTCTTGTCTTTCATCAGCTGTCATGGGAAGATTTCTGCATACGTGGAGACATTCCTTTCCCATAATCGATAACAACGTGGCGGCGACAATTTTCTTATCCTTATCAGCCAGTTTCGTAGCGGTAGCATAATTCTTCCAACTATCTCTGAAGAACTCCCAGTTGCTTACTAAGTCACCCGTCATATCCATCTTGGACGGTGGAGGAATCAAGAATTGCGACATGTTTGCTTCGTTTACGCCTGGTTTCGGTAAGCGAGTCAAACTTCGACTGAAAAGCGAGCGTGCGTTGAACGAGGTCTTCACAGCCTACTTGTGCGATACCTTTAGTAGCTTTCGTTGGTTTTCAGCGCCTTTAATTCCGGCTTGTTCGTTGTACGGCTGAAAATCCCGCTTCAAAACACCATGTTATGTTCTACGTGACTAACTCACTCGAGCACATGGTAAACAACAACTTTATTCGTGTCCCGGATGCAAGTCATGTGACATATGCATTACATAACAATGTCAAAGACATTTTACGCTGGTGATCATCTGAGGCGGTTTTGTAAGAATCCAGACTCTTCAAGTTCTTGTGACCACTAAGCTGTGCCACATAGTTCTCAGGAACGTCAGCGTCCATTAGTCTGGAAATACAGGTCTTACGGACTGAGTGGTTTGTCAAATTTCCAGCAAGGCCTGCATTCCTCGCCGCTTTCGCCAAGAATTCGCCGATCTTGTTTTTTCCGAGAGCAGAACGCATGAACCATATCTTGTCTTCAGGTTTTCTCTTCCGCTTTATGGCCAGAAAGAAAGGTGATTCAGGCTTCTTCATTTCTTCTGGACGATGACCAGCAAACTTCAGGTACAGATGAACCGGGCAGCGTTCATTTCCAGTGGCGTGCGCTTTTGGGTTAAAAGCTCTGCTGTGGCCATCTCCATGCCGAGTCTTCGAGCCTCTCTCCGCTTTCCACACTAGTACTTGCTTGCCAGTCAGGGGATCATTTTCCAGCCCGACATCTCCCCATTGAAGTTTTCTACTTTCATCTCTTGCCCGAAAACCAAAATGCAAAGAGAGCACCCACCACACTGTGCGTTGTAGAACTTCTGGCTCATGTCAGTCTCCGAATTGACCTGTCTTAAACAGGAGATCTTCTTCAGCTTCAGTCAATTCGCGGGCAGCTTGCGGGCGATTTCCTTTCGCGTTGTTAACGACCAAGTCTCTTTTGCGGGCTGAGAGAACCTCTCTGCACTTTGAAAACTGTTGGTCTTTCAAGATATTTACGGTTGAATTTCTGTCGTTTAGATAGCGCTGGATACTCCTCTGGAACGATGTAAGTGTTACGGGTTCGTACACTTCGCCGTCTTTTTTACGGACATCCATAAAAAATCTGCAAAGCAGAATGTTCAGTTCTCCTGGAGGAATGTTTTCCAAGTCTCGCTCTTCACCAAGTGAGTAACAATATCTTCGCCAGACATTTAAATCATAGGTTGTCTTCTTGTTAGTGTTGTCGGGGCGAAGAGAGTAGATAAACTCTTGAATTTTGCTGAAGTGCTCGTCTTCCCCGCTTTCGTTTTGTTGTTGAATTTCGTTGTAGTCTTCTTCGTCTGGGTAATAAAATTCATTTTCATCGTGTCCACTTTCGTCTGAATCCATTTTCTATATCTTACGTGTATAATACATAACTTTTTTGTTCACCCGCTAATGGTTTTTGTGCAATTATTGTTTCCAATTTGGCACTTTAATGGCGTCGGTGACCACAGTAAAAAATTTCGCAAAACCGGTCCGGATAGGAAAAAACTGGACCGGCTGAACGCGCGTCAACAGCCAATCAAATTCAAGGATTCCGGATTCCGGACCGGAAAAATGCTTCAGAAAAAAATAAAACACTTATATTTTTGGAACTGATTTTAACGTACAGAGAAACATCGAGAAGAAAAGGCTAACATCTGATGAACGTACTAACGTACGGAAACGCCCAGAAGACTAATACCTTAGGAACGTACTGAAATACGGAGAAACAATGAAAAGATAGGATTAACATCTTATAAACGTAGAAACGTACGGAGAAATGTCAAGAAATCCTTTCACAATTCAATCCAATAGTATATCTATATCAAATATTTTGGATATTTGTAATCCAGGCCTTAGCATGTGGTTCTAACCGGTAACAAGCGGTGCTACAAGCGGTAAATTTTACCGGTTACCGCCTGATAAGGAGAACACTGCATAATGTAAGGGTGAAGTCTTCTGCAGTAGCGGCTCAATACCCTTTGTAACTGCAAGTTTCATGTCCATGGAGTTCGATATTTTTAACCTCTTATGCATTATGTGTAAAGAAGATCCTCGCAGTTATTAACGCAACTTATGCAGTTGCGAAAAGAGAGCCTGAAAAAATCAGGCTTGCCGGGATTCGAACCCTGACCTCTGCGATACCGGTGCAGCGCTCTAACCAATTGAGCTATCCACAGGTAACCAAAGGGTAATATGAGAGTTTGTATGGAGCTGAAATTCGATCGAAAAAAATCGGCGGTTTTCCGCCGAAAATACATTAAAATCGAAATAAAGTTTAAAAAACCTTACCTGTTGTGTGTTTGCTGTGTTTTTATCGCTTTTCCGAGCTTCCGGAGGCCGTTTTGGGCGATTTTCTGCTTAGTACGTGACATGCCGTCACATCGACCGTTAAGCAGAAAATCGCCCAAAACGGCCTCCGGAAGCTCGGAAAAGCGATAAAAACACAGCAAACACACAACAGGTAAGATTTTTTAAACTTCATTTCGATTTTAATGTATTTTCGGCGGAAACCCGCCGATTATTTTCGATCGAATTTCAGCTCCATACAAACTCTCATATTACGCTTTGGTTACCTGTGAGCTATCAAGCCAACTGGGAGCTGGTCATTAAATTGGTTCGTAATATACCCGGGAAAGATGAAGATGAAATTATAAATATATGAAATTCATATATTTGAACTGCGGAATGAAGAAATAAATGTAAAGAAGATCCTCGCAGTTATTAACGCAACTTATGCAGTTGCGAAAAGAAAGCCTGAAAAAATCAATCGCTTATTAAATAGCGTCGCTGCTTATATAAGACGTTAAGCCTAAGGTTTGCAGAGATTTATTACGGACTAACCGGTGATAAAAGAATCGAGATATCTTGAAATTAAGCCTGACTACCTTCAGCTCAATGCTCCCCTGTTCGTCCTGGCTGGTTTAAATGACATTTTGTGGCTTTTTTCAATCGGAGGTAGCTTCCACTAAAGAAGAATTAAAGGCTGGTGACCCGGCCAACGAACCATCTTCACGCGAAGCGCAATAAATTCCCGAATAATGGACGGATCCGCTCCAAATTGCGATCAGCTGAACCATGGATTACGTGGTTTTCTGTATATTGCGCGCTGGCTCTCAAAATCCATCGCAGCTGCCCGAGGATCCCTCGTTTATCTACCTAAGCTTGACCTTTTCGCTTCGTCATGAACCGTGACACCGACGGGTAGGCTACGGGATTTGAATACTCAAGCTTAGCGACCGCGTCCGCTCGACAAAATAGCGCTGGCTACGGGAAGGACGGTACTATTACCGCTGGGTACGGTGGGAGGGTCCACCCAGCGATTATAGTACCGTCCGCTGGGTACGGCGTAAGAGAGCGGTGCAAGATTAACCGGAAATTAATTAAAGAGGACATGACACAATAAGCAGAAGTAAACAAGATTTATTTCGTGAAGTAAAGATTTATTTCGTGCTATTACATATATTTTCACCCTTTTCTATTTTTAAATGAACTCCACATACAACGCGTCTGGGCTGCCTGTGTTTCAACCTTGAAATAACCGCCTACCAATTCGGGCTGCGCGCTCATAGTATAATTCAACAACGGCTTTCACAGAATAAGTTAACTTGGAAAGAGAGGGCTGGGGAGGGGAGGGACGATAAGTACAAACTGAGTTTGCTCAGAAATTTCATATGTCCCTCCAATCAAGGAGTAGCAAATTGAACAAAGTTCCCTATCCTTTTTTCAAGAAGGAAGAATCAAGTTAAACATATTCTGTAAATACTAACAAATTCATGCCACCGATTCCTTCGATCTGCCCCGGGGGACATGGGGTCTCCGGAAATTTCACATTCCTATGACACTACAACTGTCCAAAAGTATCGCGGGCGAACATAGCGCGGACTTGATGATATGAATTTTGGCGCGGATTTGCATTGTTGTTGTGAAAGCAAGGGCTATGGCTATAGGTATATTTTGTAGTTTTGTACGTTCCTTGTTCCTCGTAAAATGAAGACAGCGCGGGTTCTTACTTTGGGATGTATCAGGGTTCACCCAGCGTACGAAAATAGCCTTTCCCACAGGGCAGTTTTAGCAAAATGGAAGCTATACGGGTAGCCCTCGTTTCGACTTGGATCACCAGCCCCGGTCTTGAGCAAATGTCTACATGTCTTATGCGAAAAAAAGGAACTCATCAGTCATGTACCAATGCATCGCTGTTGAAACTGGTAAGTTGACAAACTACTTTATTTTGTATTTGACTGTTGATCCTATTGATATCATCTTGGGCTTTTCATATATAATGTACCAGCCAAATTGAAGTTTCAACATCCTCCCCCCGGGCATTTAAACTTTTGACGATTGGCTTGTTCAAATTCCTCCCCTCGGGGCAAAAAAGCCGTTCAAACGCCCCAACAATTAGTACTGAAATACCCCTCCTCAAAGTCAAATTTCGTCTTCAAGCAAACACTGTTCACGCTTTTCAGAGAGAGATATGCTGTAATGACACCTTCAAACTTCTTTTAAAGACCCTTTTGAGAGAGTTATTCACTAACAAAGGCGAACGGGGGTATTAGGCTAGAACAAGACATAAATTTGGGTTAAATTCCCCACCCTTCCAAGGCAACGTTCAAATTACCCCCTCCCCAGGCACGATGCACAGTCAAATGCCCGGGGTATGCCCGGGGGGGGGATGCTGAAGCTTCAATTTGACCAGTACATAAGGGAATGTTATTGATCGTGGACAATCGATAAGCTCCAGCAAACATGGAGAATAAGTCTTCTTGTAAGTTTGCATTTACCGGTATGTTTGTGTAAGAAGCTACAATAAAATTGAATGCAAACTTTGTAAGACAATTTGAGAACTACAAATTTTTTTAGGAATATCGCCAATCTTATCTCAAATTGCACAAGAAGTCATGTCACTGCTTTTCATAGATATAATCTACTGTGAATATTACAGGTTTCAGTACAGTAAAAGCTCTCATAAGAGGCCACCTCAAGAATTCAGTTAAGTGGTTGCAACCAGAGCTGGTCGCTTACCAGAGGTAGACTACGAGCAGTCTCTCTTTCCACTCAGGGGTAGTTGTGCAAAACGAACAAGCAAGCAAGCACAAATTGTTACGTGACATGCAGAAAATTGCCTGCAGCATTGATACCTGAGTGTAGTGAGCCAGGTGTATGAATGCAGCAGGCGATTTGCAGCTCGCTACACTCGGCTTGTCACGTAACAATGCAGCAGGCTATTTTCGCCCACTCTCGCTCACTTGTTTCGCTCAACTACATGTACCCTGAGCGGAAAGAGAGACTGCTCATAGTCAACGAGAAGGGGCTCTCGTAAAAGAACCATGTGGTGAAACAATGGAGGGTGGTCGCTTGTGAGAGCTTTTGATGGTCACCAATAGTACTGAAGATATTGTATGTAAATATTAAATAATTTTTTATAGAAGAGGATTGCGTATATACATGTACATGTACAAGTCAACAACCATTAGTGCTTATGCTATGTATTACTCTGAATTACTGTAGCTCAAGAAGTGAGTAGTTTTATTTAAGTGTTGACTGAGCGGTCACCTTCAAGCACTCATAAGAAACAAAGAACAATTAGACCAGTCAGAAATTCACAAAAGTGGTCGCAGTTGGTTAGGGGAACAATCGCTTATGAGAGCTTTTCATTACAGAGTTTAAGTGACACTTCAAACATAATTTATGTAGAGGGGGGGATGGCTATGCCGATTTTTAAGGGGGGGCATGATTTTTCCTGTTAGGTTTTGGGGAGGGGAGGGGGCTATCGAAAATTTCTTCCAATGTGAAAGAAGGTATAAGGGGGGACCATAAAAAAAATTCCATTAAAACCGCCACCATCCGTTTACCCATATTTAGCAGAACGATCTGAAAATAAAGTTCTAGTATAGCTGGAGCTTATAAATACAAAGTAGCAGTTGATGTCAATGAATAATAAACTCACGCTGATGCTTGCTTTCTCAGACAGTTTATTTATAATTCCGTGTTCCTCTCTTCTCTGCAGAGGTCTCTTTACATCACTAAGAAGCGCGGATGGGGAAAGAGGAAGGAAACCATGCCTTTCACTCTTCCCATCGTCCCCCACGCTATTAATTTTTAATTTCTGTTTATAATTTTGTTAATGGGATACCAGCGTGCACCTCTGCAGAGTTCTTTAAGTTTATATTCCAGTTGGTGGTGAAGCTATCAAACCACTAACTGCTTTATAACTGGCTCTACAGCATGTATACATGTAGACCACATTAAAAATGGCCACAATTGACTCCATTGCAAGATAATATTTTAAACCTAATTTGTACATCCTTAAGGTATTCTAGAAAGCTACATGTAAATTCTATTTGTATGATGTGAGCATTCTGTGTGTATTTTTCATGTGAAATATTACTGGAATGATGCCTCAACCAACCAATTAAACGGCCATTTTTAGCTGGTTTAGAAGACTGTGGCGAATGTAAGCTGTATCCTTTTATTTATGCTTATCGTCAGTTTGATAAATTTAAGTTTTTCATACTCAATAAACTAATTAGTAGTTTTGCTTATTAAACAATTGTCATTATGTGGTTAATTTTGAGACTAAAAATGTCTTGTTTTAGTCATCAGGGTTTTTTGGGTGGTGGTGGTGGAGGGGGAGGAGGGTCGTGGTATTTTGCCCACGGTTGTGGGTTATGCAGTGAGGGGGGGCCAGGGAAAACACACACCAAATAATAGGGGGGGGAAGGGGGGCTTCCAAAAAATGCAAGGGAAAAAATCTAAAGTCACCATAGCCCTACCTCTACATAAATTGTGAACCATCCCTTACGAGAGTGGTCACAAGGAGAGTTTTGACTGTATTCTGATTGGTTCCCTAGCTATTTGAGGTATATGTTGTTGCTGCTGTGCATAATCATTATTATTAAAAACTGGACTAGGTATATTGGATTTCTAGCATTTTGATTGGCTCAACGGAGCTAGGCTATCAACTCATATACCTGCTGCGACCAAATATGGTCAATGAACACTCAACGACAAAGTGAGCTGAAAGTTTTTTCCTCGCGAGCAATCACTTGGCAGCGAATTTAAATCAAGCAGAAATTCCAACAGCGTCACCAACAAGCATCACCAACATTGTCATCTAACACAAGACAAAATTGTTTGAAGAAACTGTGCAAAAATAGAAAATAATTTAAGCATTAAGTGTTGTGTTTACAACTAATTTCTTTCATTGATCGTCACGTCGATCATTGAAATTGAACAAACGGTAAGTTTTATCAGAAAGGATTTCTACTTCAAAATATCAAGACGAGACATAAAATAAAACAGTGAAATGGGGCAGGAGCATTCATGGCAAGTCGGTGCGAAAATCATGAAGCAGTCTAAACAAGTACTAAAAAAATACAGCTGCAAACTACCAAGAAGGAAGGGCGAGATTGTTTTTCGGCTTTAACACGCAAAATTGACCCTGGTTTACCTGCACTTGTTGTAGCTCTGTGTTCCAACAGGTCCAAATGCTCAGATAGAAATCGGATGCCATGTAAACGGAGTTGAATCGCTTTTCCAGTTGTTTGAATGTTGTTTTTACCATTCCGTCCGCAGGCTCTAAACCGAGAACAACTGCATTTTGCGCTTTGCGTTTAACAAACTATGATGGTGAATTCTAATGTTCCTCGCTACAGTAATCTTGCTTCTGAGCTGCATAGAAATTACCTCTTCAAGTTCAATTGTTCAAATTTGTTCTGTCTTCAGTTCGATCAAACACGCACATGATGGCTCCGTTGTGCGAACAGCCGGATTACAAACTTGTTCAGTTCAACTCCAGAAGCTATATGGTGAAATTGTATAGCTTCAGTCCGCTTTGAACGATGATTACAACAATGTTGAGGAAAAATCAAACATGTACCATATTTCAGAGCCAATAATTAGAAGATTTTTTCGTAAACGTGTGCTACTTTGTTCACTTTCGAGCAGTTTTCATTGATTCATTCAGCTTTGCAATGAAACGCTGCAACACTTCGCAGGTTTTGGCGCCTTTTTCGTTCAGTCATGTGATCGATTCTTGTTCCGTTTAAATTTCTTTTCTCATTTTTCCCGTTCTTTCTTGATTTTTTTTTTATAGTGGTTAAGTTTTTAATAAAACAATTATTCTACTCGGGCTTGCTGGATATCAAATGATTATAACCAACTCGGCGCTACGCGCCTCGTTGGTTATCTATCATTCGATATCCAGCGCGCCCTCATAGAATAATTGTTAATTATTATTATTATTATTATTATTATTATTATTATTATTAGAATATTATTCCAGCAGCTGGTACATGCATATCAAAGCCTAGTATGCATATAATGCTTAAGGCTGAAAACAAAACTTAAAGGGCAACTCTTTCTGGCAAGAGTGTTACATGTATTTAGTAAGTCAACCCCTTTCGGCAGTTGGTATATCAGAGGGTAATGCGCAAGGTTGGAAGATTGTCCAAACAATGAACAGTTGGCCCAACAGAGTGTTTTATTAAGTGGGTGTTGGTAAAGCTGATTTTCATTGTTACAGTCAATGTTATTAGTCAATATTATTTTTACCACCTTAATGACAGCTGCCCAATTAAAGATTACTCTTGTTGTAAATTCATGCTATCTATACAGTTGAACCCACCTAAGGATCTTAACCACTCCATCAAGAAACAACTACCTCATTATTATGGCTAGTACTTTTTTTGGCCTGAAAAAAAGTCCTCTCTGTTTCTTATCTTTAAACCCATTGATATGACTCCCCTCTTTATACGACTACATCTCTTTGACCTGATGGAGGTCATTTCACTGTTCTATCAGCTTCTATCAATTGGGTACAAAGGATATGTAAGCATTACTCATATTATCCATGTTAAAATTAATATTGATCATGTTCACAGGAATATTTGTCATTCATGACAAAACACCATTTATGCTAAATTTTGGATTTATCAACTCAGTTGATAAGGTAAATTGGCACCAACTTTCAATTTTCTGTTTCACGTCCCCACCGACACAGCACCACAGTTTCTCTAACCCCACCATTTAAGTATGCTGACATACTTGAAAAGAGTTTGATGGATTAAAGGTGAATCTTGTTCTTGTTACTGGTAATCTTGTTCTCAAAACATATTTCTCAATCTATTGGGTGGTTTCACCTGATGTACATAGTTTTCTGTCCCACACAAGGTGTCTCTTTGGCCAGTGATCCTATTCCTTTCAAGATGTGATTGTAATCAATCAAGCTCTTCTTAATAGTGAATTTCATTTACATTGTGCAAGTGTTACAAATGACCTTCTCAACCTTGTCATTTTCAGATTTCTTGCCTTTGTCAACTACCATCCATGGCACTGGTAAATATTTGAAAGAGCTGGACAGTTTCTTACATGGACAACACTTTTCTGGCTATTTTGTATCAGCTTCGATCAGTGCTTCATGAAAGCAAAATTTTGGAGGGAAAACCAGCATTGCATGGCAAGTTGGTTACAGAATTTATTTAAAAAATTTTATCTAATCCACGTCAATTTATTTATGAGTTCTGATTGAACTAGGATTCTAAGGAAAGAATGAGAAGAAATTAGTGTTTTTTAGCTTTGCTTTTTTGGTCTATAACAATTAAGTCAGACAATAGAGGCACTTCCTTTTGTAGAAGGACTGTCCACTGAGAGAACAGGCCAGTTTCTCTTTGTAATGAGTCTTCTCCACTCTCTCAGCAGTAATGTTTGAGAAAAAAAATATGCAAGAGTTGAAACTCAATTAAAGAGTATTTGTTTCTTTGTGACATTAGCAACCATTCCTGCTCTTAAGATGACACATCTTTTATTAGCAGGGCTGCCAAGATGACGCATCTTTTGCCAGTTTGTGTTTGCTGTTGCCTCAAGAAATAAATGATGATAACTCATGATCAAGAGCAGTTGGTAAAAAGCAGAACAAAAAAAAAACAAAAACAAATAAACAAACTGACTAACTAACTAATGATAATGACCTGGCTGTGGCAAAACAGGATGCTTTCTTTAAACAATATTTCAGTCTACTGCCATGGTAAGTAAAATTAAGGACACACGCAGCCCATACTACTAAGTCTCGGACTAGCAAAATGAACATAGAAATGTAAAAAAAATTCAGAGCAGGGACTTTTAGTTGATTTTGCCGGCTATCACTAAACTTTCATACGGTGTGCCCAAGCTTCTGAGCTGATGAAATCCAACTTAGTCTACAGCAAAAACATATTTTCCCAAACTAGGTGTAGGGATTTTCTGTCCTTCAACTATGATAACACACCTAACCTGCATGAACTGCAGTTAGATAATAAATAACCAATAAGGATATGCCTGGCACCAATCAGAGCAATTAGGCATTTCTTATTGATACATTATTAATTCCAGAAAAGTGTTTGAGTGCTGACTAGTAATCATTTCAACCCATTTCCCAAACAAAATAAAGTACTTGACCAATCAAATTTGATTAGTTTTACATGTATTTTGTGATCACCTCCAATGCATGAATTTGGTATTTCACTTTGTAGAGTATGTAGCTTGAGATTGTAAAATCTAAAACCAGTAATATACTCTTACTATAAGTGCAAATGGGAAGCAAAATCACTGTGTCTGGTTTTGTTGCTAGGGCTCCTTTTTGAAATGACCCCATTTTCAAACTCTCAAACCGTAGAGGAGTGGTATGTGCACAAAAGCAAATAGGTAAAGTCTGAATTCCAATTTGTAAGTCAAAGTTCTAAATTGCAGAGTAGGTGGAAGCTTGTAGTTGCCCAGATGTTTCATCTTTAGGCAGCGCACCGGAAACGGGACAGGACAGATGTTTCATCTGTTAAGTTAGCAGAAACTTACTCTGTGGGCTAAACAACTACATGATAACGGATTACAAAACTAAATCATTGCTAGGGCTCCTTTTTGAAATAACCCCTTTTCTAAACTCTCTACTGTAGAAAATTATAGGGATGTCATTTAGGAAATGAATACAAAATTCAATTAGGTAAACTCGGAAATGTTTAACTCCAATTTGTAAGTTTAACATTGCAGAGTAGGTGAAGCTTGTAGTTGCCCAGATGTTTCATCTTTAGGCAGCGCACCAGAAGTGGGACAGGACAGATGTTTCATCTGTTAAGTTAGCAGGAGCCTACTCTGTAGGGTGAATAAATAATGGGTTTAAAATACTAAAACCTTTTCCCATTCATGTTGACTATCGAATCATGATATTATTTCTACAGTAAATGCAGTTTTTAAATCATGCCCCTTTCCACTCATTTCAATGAGAAGCTCTGGACCCAAAAATACAGTGGGGTTTGTTTCAATTGCCTTTTGTCTATTGCCTGCAAGAAAATGGCTTCATTTGACTAAATGCAGTGAGGTGTAATGAGTTGAGTTGATGAAGTCATTGTTTTTGTCAGAGGCTCAAAAACTGAAGTCCATTTACATCAGAAATGATCTTTGTATTTAATCCAAAATCCTTGAAATATAATTAAATGCTTTCAGGGGGGATCTTTATCCACCCCATGACTTGTCTTCACTATTCGTACTTCATAATAGCCCACGTTCTTTTGCCACTAATTGCAAATTTTCTAAGATTCTTTTGTCTTTAAATTTCCACAAGAGAATTGATGCAAAAAAAGCCTTTATGCCAGGTCAAAAGTATCGAACGTGGGCTGTAATAGGTGCAACTGACTCCAGTTTTATAACCTATTTAAGTTGCTTGAAATTAAGTTGGAAGGAGGGGTATGAAAAAGTTGACACATTTTTGAGGATTATTTTTGCTGATGGGTACTTCACCGGCCGATCTTCCCGTTTCTTATTCGGTTAACAGAGCATGCGCCTACCCGGCACTTTGCTATCTCTTTCTTTGTGTACGGGTTGGCCAGATTTTTGTTGCTCGCTTCACTGCGCACTTTTGACACATATTTGGTATAAACACATTGCATCATGCTCAGTGGTGCGGTCATGCACCCAACATGTGTGCTTTTCTCGTCACCAGGGCCTTCTCTGCGTTTAAAAGGGCGGTTGGAGATTTTACTGTGTGACACGATCAAATGGCGTTCACTTACCTTATTTTCAGACGATGCCAAACGTTTGTTTTCTTGCAATCTAAAACCGCTATTCAAACGACACGGAGTATTTTTATTGTGTCACGCGTCAAAATACTCCAGGTGTTTTGGGGCATTTTGGCAGCCTTTCTCAGGGGTTTCTCCGCAAGGCATTTTAAACCAGGGGCTGGATTCATGAAGCCCTCCTCAGGTAAGATATGTCCTATGTATTGTTAGAAAACAAAAGCCTTTTGTTAAAAAAAAAAAACAATACTTAGGATTCATCTTTACTTGGGATAGCTTTGGGAATCCTTCCCCGGGAGAAGATCCTAGGGTCAGGGTTGTGCGCGAGCCTCGTGCAAGAGATTTTCCAAGGTTTCCGGTGTGCACTGTGAAAATTGTTACACATACAAATGATCCAACATTGTAGCTTCGGCCAAGAAATTTTGATTTCACTCGAAATACGTTCGTCGAAGTAAGTATTACTGTAAGTTTGCACCTTCCTAAAGGGACACTGTAAACAATTTTTTAAGATAACTTTGAAAACCTAAACCGAGACAAATTCCAATCAGAGGAAACCGAAAAATACTGGTTGCGTTTCGTTTAAAACTACTTTAGCAGTTCTCTGAGACTATAATTAAATGTGTTTGGCTGCGGATCGTCAGGATGGACGTGGACTGCAAATTGAAAACATCAGGCTTTCCTTCTCTTGACTTTCTAGGAGTATTCCTGTGGCAGAGTCCTTTGAAAGACGTCCAGTGGGACAAACTGAAGTAAAACGACTGTCATATTTCAAATTCGATGTTTGAATTTGGCTAGCCTGTTCCAGGAGTTCCGATTGTGTGGAGCAGCGCGCTCAATAGCGACTTCACGACTTCCTTTTTGGTCACAGTTTGGCTGCAATTTACCAACAAAGCGACCTAAAGACGGCGTGTGAGGTTAGAGGTTGCAGTGTCCCGTAGAAGTCTGGAAGAAACTGGTTTAATCCGGTTTCCTTGTTGGTTGAGGGTCGGGTTCTTCGCGACCCGTTATGTAATATATGTGGCAGTATTAACGCGGTCCTACCGTATATTTTACTGCTATCGTAATCATGAGAATAATGCACGCAAATTTCCTAATGTGATATCTGCGAATTTGGTAAAGATGGCCATATTTGTACCGGTAGCAAATGTGAGCGTTAACGGGGTTCCAGCGTATATTTTGCCCTATAAACGGCTTGGAAAGTGAAATTTCAGTTAAAAATTTACAGTTTTAATCGTATAGGCATGCTTTTTGGCCATTTTAATGCCAAAACATGATCAACGACCTCTCTTGAGCCACGAAAACCTCTTTTGAGACATAACAGGCATGAAGAAATGCCCTCGTGGGTATTATTTTCAACGATCTTAAAAATCAAAGGCTCTTTTTTACATGGATCATGGCATGTAGGGGAAAATGTACTACTTCCGACCGGGTATCCCCTCTAGTTGGGCATGTAACGCATTTTTTCATGCCTCTCTAAACCCAAAACTGTTGGAAGCAAACTAAAGAGGAGTTCATTGAGGAAAAAATTTGGTAGGGCATGTTTCGGAAAAGTTCATGCCCGGGATGTTCTTTTGCTCAGGGACAATCCGTACCGAGCGACCGGGAGAAGACTGGGTTTGAGACGAAAAAAGTTCATGCCGGGCATGAAATTTCGATTTTCATGCCCGGCATGAAAATCGAAATCTCATGCCCGGCATGACTTTTGTTCTCGTCTCAGCCCAGTCTTCTCTCGGTCGAGCCACATTTCATGCCCGGCATGAAATCTGGCTCTACATGCCCGGCATGAAAATCGGCTTTTCATGCCCGGCATGAAAATCGACTTTGTATGGCCAGTATGAAAATTGACTCCACATGCTGGGCATGAAAACCAACTTGAAAATTGCCTGGTCTTTAAGTAAATCTTGAGTTGACATACTCAGTGGGTATAAAGTCAGTTTTCTATTCAGGTTGAAACGGCATTTCCTTCTCCACCGTCATATCTAAATCGAAAGAAATTGCTGACAATGAAGGATTATAAAAAATCCAGTGTTTATCAAAAGTGTAAACAATGAGATGACCCTTGAGTGACTCCTACAAATGAGCTGAAATTCTTCAAACACCCATCCCCACACTGACAAATTGTCTCTTCCAGAACCTTTACTGGCCCAAATACTAACAATACTCAAAGGGACGCAACAGGGGGGAGTTAGAAATCCTTTATTGTTGATTGGTTGCGGTCCAATGAAATGCTTATACAACATACCATATCCTACACATACGTCTCCTTAGAGTGTCCTCAACGATAAAAATAAGATTATCAACCTTTTCATAAGAAAGCAGAATAATTAAGAGCCCTTTACTTTAACTCGATGACCAATACAAGAAGAAGTTAGTGGTCTACTGGCAATCTATTGCTATCCACTCCGCACTTTCTGGGGAAAGTGGTCCCAAGCTCAGCACAATCAACACAACTCAATTTCCCAATTTTTTACTGTTTCCTTATTTAACCTCTGATGGTTAAGAATTAACTAGTCATTTTTCATACAGGGCAGTGAGTAGAGATGTAATATCGTATAATTTACACTGATCAACATCAGGCTAAGTGCATTTATTCTAAGTTCACTATTCACATCCCAGGAGGAGGGGGTACTCCTAGGAATTTTTAGTGGGGGTGTGCTGCCAAGTTCTCCAGTGTAACTTTCCAATACATGTTTTTAGCCCTAACCTCTGAATCCATACCCATTTTCAGATCTGGTACCCAAATCAGACTTTCAGACCAAAACAGTCAAATTCCATACCCATTTTCAAACCAAAAAGCCATACCCCTTGGGGTAGCAGATATCTATATAGCTTATACAGGGGGGGGGGGATACCCTCTGTCCCCCTGGCCAGCTGGGAATCAATTGCCCCTATTTTAGAAGTAACATCTTCCCTATAGACTTATTTATTGAAAGGAACAGGGAAGTTGGAGGCAGGCTGTGGTGATGGGGGGGGGGGGGGGGGGAGAGATGCTGTGATAAATTTCAAATCTTCCAAATAAGCATCAATGTTTCCCCTGAACCCTTGAAGGTAGTAAAGGCAGTTAATTTGGTTTGGCTCATGTGGATGGATGCCAAGGAGGACTATGAGGGGAAAACATTTTTCACTGGGTCATTGAATGCAGGATAGGATATGTGACCAAGAGAAAATATTTCATGTCAGTCTCCTTTGCAAACAGTGTAATTTGGACATCATGACTGTCTGTGAGGTCAAAATGGCTAAGTATAGTGTGATAACATGGCACCATTCTTGTAAAATTACATGTTTAAAAGGCCAAATTTAACCACTTTGATCTCCCCAACACAAAAATTAATTTTCACCAGAAATCCCCTTTCCCCCAATTAAAAACCATCTGATGGAAACAGAGCATCATGGTCAGGAAACAGACTATGTCAGGACCTGGTTGTTTCAAGCAAGGTGGATTCCAGTAAATTATTTTCACTTAACAGTTTGACTCTGGCTACTTTAAATTGCCACATGAAGTTAGCAGCAGTAACGCTTTTTAACATCAAGAGAATCAGAAAGCCTGGACAAAATTTAACCCAAGGTTAACGCTAATCGGCTTTCGAACAACCGGGCCCTCGTTCCCATTTTAATTAACAAGTGTCCATTTTAATTATAGGAAAAAAATTTTAAAAAAATTCAATAAATATATTTCTACTTTTTCCACCAAATGCTTAATCCACTTTAAGGAGTTACTCTAAATTCTTTTTCCATTTTCCTTTTCAATGTCTGTGTTCTTGCTTGTCCTGTTTTTTGTCTCCACCCAGGAGAATTTCCACTTCACTAAGAATTCTTTCTTCAGCTAAAAACAAGAAATTGAACATCAGGATAAATGACAACTGTGTTATGACTGTTGTGGTAGCACTTAATAACACACAGAGGGCTTCCCTGGTGTTATCACACCAGGAGTTAACTGAATGGAATCACCTTAGTATCAATTGTAAAATTAATACACATACTAACATCTTGCATAACAACTCTTGCAATCTATTGACCACTTCATATTTTTCAGTGTCTGTGGCCTGTTGCAGGCATCATATATTTGTGAGAAGCAAAGTAAAGAACGTTGATCAAACATAAAAGTCATAGTCTTGATGTTGAACAAAATTCTCCCAAGTAGTACCTTAGATGTGTGGAGAACAAGCAGTCAGGAGAACATGCATGCCTGTTGATCTTAGGGCAAATAAGTGGGTTAAATAGTGCACAAAAAGGGAGTTTGTAGCACTCCTAGGTTATGATCAGGATACCTGAAGTAACTAAAAATAAATAATGCTTCCCATTGTTTGATTTTTATTTTGCCACAGGGACAGGTTGTAAAAGCAATGCATAGTAAGCAGAGATTTTTTGTCAATTTTCTTTGAAATAGCAGATGATGTCACACAGAAGGAATTGTCATTCTGACCTATCTCCACCCCATGTCTTGCCAATTAAAATTGTAAGCTCTCCCCTCAAGCGTATTCCAACCTAAAAGAAAGAATTTATCTACTTACAGTTCTATGATTTATCCTTTCCTTGATAACCCTCTTTGCTGGCCCTTCTCCCTTTTGGAGTGACAAATGTTCTGGTCTTTTTTAGCCATTAAGTCCAGGTACTGGCCTGAATAAACCTAAAAATATTTAAGTGAAACTAAACTATAATTAATGCAACCCTCAACAGAGTTATGCTAGTCTGATCATGTGGTACAATTCTTTAGGTTGTTCTTGTTAAACAATAATGAATGACCTGATTAAGGCAATATAATTTTCACTTTCACTGAGACGAAAAACATAATAGTCACCTGAATTTTAGGATTGGGAAAACAAGGTTGCCACTCATCAGACAAAAATCTTCCCTGAAATTTCCCGATTTTCTATTAACCACAATCCAGTTTTCAGTGATCATGAATGACAAAAACTATTTGAAACGATGTTGCCTTTCCAACATGAATAAAACTTTGTCACGTCTGTTGACGAGCTAAGTAAAACTAAAATTCTTTGAGTTTGACTAATATCACAGCTTGATGCAAAGTCATAGTGAGCTTTACATTTAAATGCTTTACATTTACCTGAGCTTAAAAAAATCTGTTTTTCGCTTAAACTGAAATGAATTGTGTGTGTAAAACAGGTGGTCAAAGTTAGCGACCATAAGCAAACAACAGAGAAATAACATATTCCTGTTAAGTATGAGCTGCAAGTATAAAGTGAAACCAAAGCCAATAAGCTGAATAAGACGAAGAAGAGCAAGTGTTAAGATTATGTACTTACCGGAGAAATAAACCGCCACCGGACACTCACAGGAGGTTATAGCTTCTCAATAACACCATTTGCGTATCTGCAGAACGAAGATGAACCAGCTGGAAAGGTGAGACTGAAATGTCAAAGAAGCGATTACGCGAACATGAAGCAAGTGACGCCACAAATATACGCCACAAAAATTCGCCCATTTTCCGACAGCACTTCGGCCGCTTTGCTTGCCGACAAAGCCATATACTAAAACACTTTGACGCTCGAATATTCGGGTCTCTTCGGCTGATGCGAATTCATACGCTGACGTTTTCTCGCTTTTGAACACGCAATTTATCGTCAGCAAGGTGAAAAAATTTCGTGAGCAAAAGAGCAAAACAAGAATGCATCCCAGGCGCAAAGAAATGTTACTCGACGTTTTCAGCCTTCCCTCCCGTTTAACTAACTGGTAAGTTTGTTTACATTGTTTTTACCGCTGTGTATGTTTCTCACGCAACGTCAATTGAAATTTCAACTACGGAGTTCACATCAAAATGACCGATATGTAAGCTAATAAGTTTCTAATCAGCGTTCTATCTCCGTGGACGCAAATTTTCTTACTTCTAATTTGTTTTGTATATACAGGATTTGCAATAAATGTGTTCAAATCTGGATGGCAGATGTATGAATCCCACAGACTTTGCAATCGGACGGTAAAGATATTCTACCAGGACCTGCCGCATAATTCAAGACATTTAAAAGTAAGTTGAAACGATTTTTTAAAGAATGACAATAGGAACAAATCAATATCAAATCTGAGTCCACCGTTCAGCATTTACCTGATTGTCTGTCAAAACGGCAATATTCCAAAACAACCGAAAAAATGCTTAAGCAATAAGGTGTGGTGACAATCCGTAGCTTCCTGTAAAGTAGTTCCGTTGCTGTTGTTGTAAACCGTGGACAGAATAAACCAAAAAAATCACTGACTATATAAAAGGCTTCGCTGGCTATTTTGTCGAAAAGGAAACCCTGGAGGAACCGCTGGGTATGATTTCTGCCTTTGCTGGCTCAACACGGGAAGGAAATTTGGTATTGGCATCGCGAAAGCCAGTTTTCGGATTTCGAATCACTCGGGTATTTATTAGCGACCTTCAGATCTGACTACGTATACGAGATTGAGTACGAGTTCGACTTTCACATTTCAAAAACGTTACGTTCTCAAAGCCATCGTTCCTCCCTGTTGCTGACCAGCGGAGGAGAATGCTAAGTGAACGATATTCACAGGACAGATTACAAAAGCGCGCGACAAGGAATTCAATTCGTACTCAATCTCGTACTCGTGGTCCGATCTGAAGGTCGCTATTATCTGTTATTATACGGACAGGATAATTACTGAAACGATAACAGTTTGCCTTATGAAATACCAGATATGCTCCTGGAAATACCTAATACAGCGTATGTCTTTAAAAGTAACGAAAACACAAATGTGAAAAGAAAACACAACCCTAATTCAAGGAAGGAGTCCATGGTTCCCACTGCTGTAGTTGTTGCTTATCGGAAGTTAAAAACAATGGAAAATTTCACCGCCTAAAAGTGGACACTTACGGAGGTGGTCGCTTGCGGCAGCTATAGTGAAATGACTGGGGGAATTTAGGTGGTCGCTGTCAAGGGAGATGGTCGCACTGGGAGGTTCGACTGTAGATACTTCACCCTGGGCTTATGTCAACTGTGCATCTATTTGTTCTTCTTTTTAATATATCTCTCTCTTCACTTTGCAGTCGAAGACGTCCAAGCCCAATACAACGTTATGGAATAGGAGGACAGCGTCAATGTTGTCCGCACAGAAGCTTTTGTCATAACATGAGTGCAGTGAGTGTGCGAATGAGTGTGTTGGTGGGTGGTGGTTGATTCAGTAACTGAGCCGAGCATTAGTGATCAAAGAAGTGCATTACCGGTAGTGTCAATTCTAAGAATGTTTTCATAAGCTATTGATACCAATGCAATCAAAACTTGATAAAGGCGGGGGGGGGGGGGGGGGAGGGGACCGAATGGTCGACTAACGAGTATTATACTGTGAACTTCAGGAACAAAACCTAGCAAATAAAAGGTTACAAATTTTCTCGACAGAATTTGTTTATTCAGTGATTTAGAGGATTGCAATGAGATCACCAGTCACTGAAAATCTGATCCAGCCGAAGATTGCATGACACAATCCAAGCGCCATTTAATGAACTTACCGACAGAAAACGTCCAAATTTTCAACTGCAGATAAGGCAAGGACTAAATTTCATGCCCCGGATGGAACTGGTTGAAACCTAAATTCATGCCCGGCCAGGCTTGAAATCAGCCAAAAAGATATTTTCATGCCCGGTGTGAAATTTAGGTTTCCACCGATTTCATGCCGGGCATGAAATTTAGATTTTCATGCCGGGCATGAAATGCAACCTCGTTTCCGTGCAGTAGCCTCGATATCACCCGATTTCATGCCGGGCATGAAACGGGTATGAAATTTATATTTTCATGCCGGGCATGAAATGCAACCTCGTTTCCGTACAGTAGACTCGATATCATCCGATTTCATGCCCTGCATGAAATTCAGATTTTCATGCCGGGCATGAAATTCAACCTCGTTTCCATGAACCAGCCTCGATATCATCCTTGGCAAGAGTTGAAACTTTTGGGCTGCAGGGCATGTGCCGAGTTTTTTCATGCCCTGGAGATGAGATTTTTTAAAATGGCCCACTGCCTGGACTTTTTAATGCCCAGGGTATAGCAATTTGAGAATTTTGGAAAATATGACGGTTGGAACAGATTTTTGCTTGAATTTAGCATGAAGAGATAAATTTCATGTCAAAACCATTGTTTTTCCATTTTTTCATTGAAATTTCACTTTCCAACCCGTTTATAGTAAATATGAGGAAAATGCAGGCAAATTTCATAATTTGGTATGTATGCAAATTTGGTGAAGATGGCCATATTTGTACCGATAGCAAATGTGAGATAATACCCTTAAATTTGTTGATTTGATGGTAGTATAAATTGAGTGTTAAGGGGCATATTTGCCCCTGTAGCAAACCATGGGTATAACACATACAAATGTTTTTATTTGTAGCTTCGGTAAATGTGGTAAAACAATGACGTCAACAAATAGGTTTGCACCGTGTTTCCCTAGATTTACGCTGGTAGCAAATGTAATTTTTTTTCATGGAGAGCAAATCTAAAGTAAATGTATGGCAAAGATGTTGATTTACGGAGGTATCAAAAATGAAGCAAATGTGAAGTAGAGGTGATATTTACGTGGCATTTGCGCGCAAATTCAGCGGAAACAAATATCTGCTTTTACAGTATCATTGCCTCCAGAGCATATTTCGGTCAAATTTAGAACCCTAAATTTGCATCATATTTACTTCAGTTGTAAAGCTGCTCAAATCTATTTTTTCATCCAGTGTATAAGTGCAGGAAGTCATTTTGCAGTTTGGCAGGCATGTAACTTAACTTTAACTTAACTTTAATGAGATTTTATATTGCACAAACATCAATGTGGCATTTTCGAATGCGCATTACAATACATTTGAAATAAAAATTAAAAAACTGGGTAAAATTACATATTAACATATCGTGTAAAAATCAGGTAAATATATGTAAGACAAATTTGAATAAAACAGCTAAGAGAAGCAGCCCCCCCCCCCCCCTTCGAACTCCCCACCCCGTGCCCTCCTTCTATGCATTAAAATCTATATAATTTATAATTTAAAAGTTATCTTAAATAAATATGTTTTCACTTGAGTCTTAAAAATTCCAACGCTAGTGCTACTGCGTATTTGTTCGGGCAATGCGTTCCATAATTTAGGGGCAGCATACATAGTAGTAACCCGATCACGCCAGTGCAAGTAAATGAGCGACATTTTCCCCAGTGCGTGCAACGTATTTCAAAATTAGTTTAAGGTTTTTGTTGGGCAAAAATAGAGCTTCCAAACACGTTCCCAAACGGTACCGAAACGTAATTCTACAGTTGGACAACTCTAAGCTAGCGGTGAAGAGTTAACTCTGGTTGTGTAGTTTTGCCGGGCAGCTTCATGATTCCGAGTCCTATTTCTGATCTTTACAGAAATATGGCTTTGGCAATTATTGTCCACAAAGAAGGATCCTGGCGGTTTTCTCAAGTGACTTTTCATTGTTAGATTTCGCTAACTTTGATGGTTAAGAGAAAGTTTTTTATTGAATATATTGAATCAGTCGATTGGACTTTGCAGTGGCAAATAACATATACATTCAGTCCGGACTGCTCATCGAAGTGAGGGATATTCTTTTCCTTATGTTTGGCTGATATGAACGCTGCCGGGAGACTTAATTTCAACATAGATAATTAATTGATCTTTAGCAATCTTCTGCTGGTCCATAAGTGGCTAGATGAGTGTCTTAAATTTACTACATAGGATTCGCTACAACTTCCTTTGGACGACATTTTTGTCTAAGCTCGCGCGTGACTTCCTTTTAGCATGGATGAATGATTTGTCTTATGCCTTCCATTCAATAGGAAAACACAACTACTTGTAGCTTCCTGTGGGCTGTGAAATATACATATCGCCTTTTCAACTAGGATAATTGCTCTCGTCGAAAGATCAGTTTTGTTTCTTGTTCCTTCTCTTGAACTGTTAACTATTGTCAATCATGCACTCTCCTTTAAATGACAGGTTATCGATTGTTTTGGTAGTTGGATCATGGGTGCTCAATGCATCTTATTTATTTATTTTTTTTTTATGTTAATCTTTAAGTACTAGTTATATTATTTCTTTTAGTTTGCATGCACGCTCCATTACCTACGATAATTACAGCAGAAAAGCAAACCACAACATGGAATGAACAAAGTATTGTTTTTAATAGTGAGTGTATAAAAAGCAAATTTAAGTTAATCCCGGGTGATCGAAAAAGATCAAACAAGTTCAATACGAGGTACCATTGCAAACTAGAAGGCTTAAGTTTTCTCTTGAACTATTTCATAATGTACTTTGGGCAAGTTTTTCCGACGTTCAGAATTTTGGCGAATGTTGGGTCTAGGCCATTTAAATTACACCATTAAAGCGTCTAAATTTAGAAACTTTTTCCAAATTAAGAAAATGTTTTCAGCGATAAACGTCAATTAAGCGTGAAACTGCAAGTGTCAAACGGGTGGCGATTAGCCGTCTGATCCAACAATTAATGGCAGTTTTGACCGACAAATTGATATTTTATCGTGGGGACTCACAGGTAACCCTTAGTTCGAAATACTATAATGAGCGAAGGTACTATTGCGTAACCTTCGAATTATGAGGATTTGTATGGAGAAAAACAATTGTTTCTAAAACCTAAAAATATAAAATATTTTAAAATAAAATCGGCTTATACCTTACTGCATCTGTATGTTTCTTTGTTTCCTGTGTGGTCCCTGAGCAGATTTATGGCCATTTTACTGGTTCTAGTGGAGTTGAACCCACTCCACCTACTTGTGGTGGACTTCCTATTTCGGGATAATATTTCTGGTTTCAATTCTTCTGATGTTCCGGTTTTTGCAAGCAAATACTAAACAAAACTTTAAAGTGTTAACCCTGAAATTAGGTAGACCGAAACAAGTCAAAATTTACGCCTCAGCATACAGAGTGTGAGTCTTTTTTAATTCGCTTCAGCAAGGGGACAACACTCGAAATGTTGGCTTTTGAAAATCTTTACGGTGACTAATTCTCTTCATTTAATCTAAGTTAATGTAAGCTTAAAACGCAACAAATATCAAAACCATACTCTTGCATTTCACAGAACATGCACACCCAATAGAATTCAGAAACCTGAGGATACAAAAAGTACAGTGTACTAGCAATAAACTTTAGTACCATAAGTTACAAAAAACGCATTTGTTTTATTAATTTTATATTCTTATTATTATGATTATTATTATTATTTTTGATCAGGTTGTTTAGTCTTATAACTTGCGTAATAGCTCGACCATTTGACTCCAAATTCACAATGGATAACTTAAGAATTCCTTTGAAAATGAAATGGAAGTCGTTAGTCTGTTTAGTTTATCTTTAAACATAACTGGATTTGTAGATACATTCTTTTTTTTTTCTTTTGCCAGATACAGCCTTTTTCGTAGCGTGTTGGTTCTTGTACCCAACATACCATGCCAAGTTACAAGAGCAAATAGATTGTGTTGACATACCTGGGGCCACTTAAACTGTTCATTTTTATTTTTTTATCGATTTTATCTAATTTTTTTGACTAATTGTAAGGGATGGTTACCTTTCTGACGAAAAGCTAAGCTACTTTCTATTTATACAGAAAGCTAACAAATAATATTCGAATCCAAAAAAAATTCACGTACTTTGATGACGACCTGGGTCACAACCCTTTCCTTGATTCAAAATCCACTGTCTGATAACTTTGACTTACAATAACTTGAATTGTATGAATGGGAAGTTGACAGCGAGCCAGAATTAAAATATCCGGTAGCTGCTGGGTGTAAAAAGCTGCATCATTTTGCTTTATGGCACAGCCTTATGCAGTTAACGAAGGATTCGGTTTCTGTTAAACACGCACGTCTCATATTTGATTGAAAGAAGAAAACGCCTCTAATGGTAAGTCAAAAATTACATAATCTTGAGCAGGGGAATTTTAAACGGTGATTGCCATGGTGGAATTCTTATGATATACTCTTATTAACGATGTTAAGGAAGTTCAGTAAGTGACTTTGGGTATAGGGTTACAATTAATCGTCGTTTTGCATGGGGGCAGCACGCACTCGAAATGTTAACTTTTGAAAATCCTTACGATGCCTAATTCTCTTCATTTAATCTAAGTTAATGTAAGCTTACACTGCAACAAATATCAAAGCGGTACTCGTGCATTTCACAGAATATGCACACCCAATAGACTTCAGAAACCAGATACAAAGAGTACAGTGTACGAGCAATAAACTTTAGTACCATAATTTACATAAAACGTATTTTTTATTAATTTTATATTATTATTATCATAATTATTATTTTTGGTCAGGTTGTTTAGTCTAACAACCTGCGTAATAGCTCGACCTTTTGACTCCAAATTCACAATGGATAAATTAAGAATTCCTTTGAAAATGAAATGGAAGTCGTTAGGCTTTTTAGTTTGTCTTTAGACATAACTGGATTTGTAGATATATTCCTTTTTATTTGCTAGATACAGCCTTTTTCGTAGCGTGTTGGTTTTTGTACCCAACATACCATGCAAGTTACAACGCGTTTTAAAGAGCTAATAGATTGTGTTGACATACCTGGGGCTACTTAAACTGTTTTATTTTTATTTTTTATCCGATTTTATCTAATTTGTTAGACTAATTGTAAGGGATGGTTACCTTTCTGACGAAAACCTAAGCTACTTTCTATTTATACAGAAGGCTAACAAATAACATTCGAATCCAAAAAAATAATAATAATAAAAATAAAGTCACGTACTTTGATGACGACCTGGGTCACCGCCCCTTCCTTGATTCAAAATCCACTGTCTGATGACTTTGACTTACAATAGCTAGAATTGTATGAATGGGAAGTTGACAGCGAGCCAGAATTAAAATATCCGGTAGTTGCTGGGTATAAAAAGTGGCTATCATTTTACTTTTTGGCACAGGCTTATGCAGTTAACGAAGGTTTCGGTTTCTGTTAAACACGCACGTCTCATATTTGATTGAAAGAAGAAAACGCCTCTAACGGTAAGTCAAAAATTACATAATCTTGAGCAGGGGAGTTTAAACGGTGATTGCCATAGTGGAATCTTTATGACATACTCTTATTAACGATGTTAAGTAAGTTTAGTAAGTGACTTTGGGTATAGGGTTACTTTTAATTATCAAAGGAAGATGGCCTCGATTAATCAAATTTTACTCCAAATTAAGAAGGTGGTTGTTTTCGTACTAATACCAGTGCCAAACCGGTCAGTACAAGATGCAGACTAATTGCAGATTGGATAAAAAAATGCAGACTGAGACCAAAACGGTTCGCTACTGTAGTAAGTGATACAATTTCATTAAGCACTAGTGCGAATTAGGAAAACATGAACACATTGATTTGATTTTAACATGGCAATTGTGTAGTCACCAAAAGCAAAGGGCTAGTCATGATACCACGGTTCTCTTTTCGTTGCTGAAAACATTCGTCGCGTTGTCATTGTTTTTTCCTTTGTTTTAGTTATTTCATTATTATTCTTATATAATTTTCTTTTCCATGGTAAATGGAGTGGAAGAGGCTAGAGCTTGCTTTGAACAATGCAACGGTATGTGAGAGTGAGTGACTTGTCTCAGTAACTCCTAAGCAGAATCTTTCATTCGGAAGAAATTCTGTAGTACTTTGTATAGTTGTTTTCAAAAACCTTCTCCCCTTTAAGAGAATATAGCTAACCCTTTTAGTAATATACGAAGCATAATTCAGTAAATTGTGATCGTCCGGGTGAGTGTAGTCCTGAGAAGGACTGTTTGAGGTGGTATTGACTGACGTTTCGACAACCTGAGCGGAAGTCACCATCAGAGTGATGACGTCCGCTCAGGTTGTCGAAACGTCAGTCAATATTACCTCAAACAGTCCTTCTCAGGACTACACTCACCCGGACGATCACAATTTACCGAATTATGATATGACTCCTGGGTTCAAACCATTTACAATATACCAAGCATTGATCCATGGAGCCGTTTTGGTCTTAGTCTGCATTTTGTACCAATCTGCACTGCGATACATATGCCCAATGCACAGTCTGCAGACTGCATTTTATACTAACCGCCTGTCATACCCATACTTGCATCAAATTAAAGGCCCTGTTAGAAGAGATCGGACGTGCGACAAGCTTCATTAAATAAAAATGTTATATAGCTTTGGAATGTAGCTTGAACACTGTAAAAACTATAGCTTTGGCCATTTATTGTCCCAATTTGAAAATTACCTTTCCTACGTTGAGAATTTTGGCGAGTGTAACTTTTTCCAAATTAAGAAAATGTTTGCAGCAATAAACGTCAATAAAGCGTGAGACTGCAAGCGTCAAACGGGTGGCGATTAGCCGTCATCCAACAATTAATGACAGTTTTGACCGACAAATAGATATTTTATCATGTGGACTCACAGGTAGCCCTTAGTTCGAAATACTATAATGAGCGAATGTACTATTGCGTAACCTTCGAAATATAAAGATTTTTATGGAGAAAAACAACTGTTTCTAAAACCTAAAAATATAAAATAATTTAAAATAAAAACGGCTTATACCTTACTGCATTTGTATGTTTCTTTGTTTCCTGTGTGGTCCCTGAGCAGATTTATGGCCATTTTACGGGTTGTAGTCAGTTGAACCCACTCCACCTACATGTTGTGGACTTCCTATTTCGGGATAATGTTTCTGGTTTTAATTCTTCTGATGTTCCGATTTTGTGAGTTTTTGTAAGCAAATACTGAACAATACTTTAAAGTGTTAACCATGAAATTAGGTAGGCCGAAACAAGTGAAAATTTACACCTGAGCATACAGAGTGTTAGTCTTTTTTTAATTCGCCTCAGCAACGGGACAACACTCGAAATGTTGGCTTTTGAAAATCTTTACGGTGACTAATTCTCTTCATTTAATCTAAGTTAATGTAAGCTTAAAACGCAACAAATATCAAAACCGCACTCTTGCATTTCACAGAACATGCACATCCAATAGACTTCAAAAATCTGAGGATTCAAAGAGTACAGTGTACTAGCAATAGACTTTAGTACCATAAGGTACAAAAAAACGTATTTGTTTTATTAATTTTATATTCTTATTATTATGATTATTATTATTTTTGATCAGGTTGTTTAGTCTTATAACGTGCGTAATAGCTCGACCTTTTGACTCCAAATTCACAATGGATAACTTAAGAATTCCTTTGAAAATGAAATGGAAGTCGTTAGGCTGTTTAGTTTATCTTTAAACATAACTGGATTTGTAGATACATTCTTTTTTTTTTCTTTTGCCAGATACAGCCTTTTTCGTAGCGTGTTGGTTCTTGTACCCAACATACCACGCCAAGTTACAACGCTTTTTAAAGAGCAAACAGATTGTGTTGACATACCTGGGGCCACTTAAATTTTTTTTTTTTTTGTATCCGATTTTATCTAATTTGTTAGACTAATTGTAAGGGATGGGTTACCTTTCTGACGAAAAACTAAGCTGCTTTCTATTTACGCAAAAAGCTAACAAATAACATTCGAATCAAAAAAAAAAATCACGTACTTTGATGACGACCTGGGTCACAACCCCTTCATTGACTCAAAATCCACTGTCTGATAACTTTGACTTACAATAGCTTGAATTGTATGAATGGGAAGTTGACAGCGAGCCAGAATTAAAATATCCAGTAGCTGCTGGGTTTAAAAAGCGGCTATCATTTTACTTTATGGCACGGCCTTATGCAATTAACGAAGGATTCGGTTTCTGTTGAACAGTCACACACTTCTCAAATTTGATTGAAAGGAGAAAACGCCTCTAACGGTAAGTCAATAATTACATTCTCTTTAGTAGGGGAGTTAAAGGTGATTCACATGGTGGAATTTTTATGATATACCTCCTTATCAACGATGTTAGGGAAGTTCAGTAAGTGACTTTGGATATGTTGTTACTTTTAATTATCAAAGGAAGATGGCCTCGATGAATCAAATTTTACTCTAAATTAAGAAGGTGGTTGTTTTCGTTCTAATACCAGTGCCAAACCGGTCAGTACAAGATGCAGACTAATTGCAGATAGGATACAAAATGCACAATTAGACCAAAACGGTTCGCTACTCTAGTAAGTGATACAATTTCATTAAGCACTAGTGCGAATTAGGAAAACATAAACACACTGATTTGATTTTAACATGGCAATTGTGTAGTCCCCAAAAACAAAGGGTCAGTCATGATACCACGGTTCGTTTTTCGTTGCTTAAAACATTTGTTGCGCTGTCATTGTTTTTTAATTTGTTTTAGTTATTTCATTACTATTCTTATGTCATTTTTCTTTCCATGGTAAATGGAGTGGATAGAGGCTAGAGCTTGCTTTGAAGAATGCAACGGTATGTGAGAGTGAGTGACTTGTCTCAGTAACTCCTAAGCAGAATCTTTCATTCGGAAGAAATTTTATTGTACTTTGTATAGTTGTTTTCAAAAACCTTCTCCCCTTTAAGAGAATATAGCTAACCCTTTTAGTAATATACCAAGCATTGATCCATGGAGCCGTTTTGGTCTTAGTCTGCTTTTTGTACCAATCTGCACTGCGGTACATTAATGCCCAATGCACAGTCTGCAGACTGCATTTTATACTAACCTCCTGTCATACCCATACTTGCATCAAATTAAAGGTCCTGTCAGAAGAGATCAGAGGTGCGACAAGTTTCATTGAATAAAAATGGTATACAGCTTTGAAATGTAGCTTGAACACTGTAAAAACTAAAGCTTTGGCCATTTATTGTCCCAATTTGAAAATTACCTTTTTCGGAAACAAGAATACAAATGGAGCTTTTCAATTACTTTTAAAATTATAGGGAAGTCGTTTAGGACGGTAACTTAATGAAATTCGCGTGTACTATTTCAGAGCATCGTCATTGCGCGCCCAATTCACATTGCAATTCGATATCACGTCTTTTATCTATCTATCGCGCGCGCGCTAAAAAAGGAAGGTAGAGATATACATCGCTGGTGGGCATTTTAATGTCTATACAAATTTAATTTCCGGATGACGATAACTTTTTTCCCATAGTTCACTTGTTTTTATTGATTACATACGTTAGTTTTTTAATCCGCTATATTATTTTAGCTGTGCGGCGTTTGCAAATATCTACCGTAAACTGAGGATGACACTAGTTAACAATTATTCTACGAGGGCGCGCTGGATATCAAATGATAGATAACTCGCCGAGTTGGTTATAATCATTTGATATCCAGCAAACCGGCGAGTAGAATAACTGATTTATTAAAAACTCAACCACTTTAATTGTTATAATATCAAGACAGAAAGGAAGAAAGAAAAAAGAGAAAAGAGGTAAAAAGGGACAAGAATTGGTCACATGGCTGAACGAAAAAGGCGCCAAAACCTTATTTGGTCACAACAGGTATATGAGCTGAAACACTAGCTCCGTCCCCCCCCCCCCCCCCCCCCAATCAAAATGCTAGAAATTTAATATACCTATTCCAGTTTTTAATAAATAAAATTATTTATTCAATAGTCAATAGACCTACTTAATATGAAATTTGACTTCGAATGTGGCTTTCCGTTAAATATCTGCGGCCATGTCGGTGTGTTTTTCCACGCACAAGCTTTATCTCTGGAACGAAGTCGGTAAACCCACTCTTTATTTAGCATTTCTGACAAGAGTGACTCATCCTTCCGTAACAGGAAAGTTATAACAAGAGAGCAATACCTCGACCTTTTCTCGGCCTTCTAAAATTCGTGCCAATACATTTTAATGACTAAAGGTGCAAAGGAAGTTGTAGAGGAAGTTGTAAGACACGTACAGTAGACGAAATGAAGCTATGCAAGTAGCTAACGTATTATAAATATGCGGTAACGAACTCATTTTTACAAAGTGGCTGATTTAGTAGAACAAACAAATCAATTCTATTAAGCCTGTAATTCCTGAAAACAAGAAACCCTGTCGTTTTAATGTTTGGTTTTTCAGGACGTGCTGTTATTTTTCATCCGACTTCTAAAGGGTAAAACTAATCCGTCATTAACCACCTACGCTAGCTTTTCACGCTCAAGGGAAAGCATGTTGGGAACGGACAAAATCCACCAAATTTCATTTTGTAAAAAAATATACATATTTGAAAACTGATATACCTTGCATTTGAATGGTCATAGTGTATCATTTCAGCCACAAACTGTCCAGCGTATAAGAGCCATCACAACATGGTAGTTATAGCAGTTAATAAACAGCACCAAAGAAAAGTACACTGCTCTTCTTTAGTCTCAATACTACAAAAATAGAACCGCACTCTGAAAGGGGGCTGCTCAATAGCTTTCAAATTTAATCTGGAATTTTGAAACTTTAGAAATTTGTCCACAGACTCAATAGAACTAAAGTACTGACTGCAGGTTTGGCTTTGGGAATGAAGTCACCCGATCGCCTGTCTACTATGTGAACTTCTGTAATGCTTTAATTTCTTCCACCATTTTCGTTCAAGCTCAAATAACGCAATTACATGTCTATTATCAACTTTTTTTTCTACAAATTTTTTTCAACTAGAAATTTTTCTCCTTTTATAATAAATTAAACCTTCATTATTATTATTATTATTATTATTATTATTATTATTATTATTATCGTTTTATTATTATTATTTTTTGCCAGGCACACAGTTTCGAGACTCAAACTGGCACCAAACTTAGTGTCTATATATCACTTCAAATACCTTTGATGTGAAAAATCTTGTTATTTCTTTTCTACGCGCATACTGATTTCTATTATACTGTTCATTTGTGTTTAAGGGAGTAAAAAATGGTTCCGACAAGGAAAAGGCAACCAAAGCAGAGAATGAATGCCAAGCAGCGCTTCTCGTGTGGAGTCGGAAGCTTGCTCAACGATTTCTACCGCCAGTTGGGAATTTCATTTTTAATATCGTTCTTAATGAAGGTGGTCGGTTTACCAGCGTACCAGGCCGGCGTGGCCTTGCTCATTGCACAATTTACAGACGCCTTTATTTCTCCAATAAATGGCTTCTTGGGCGACCATGTAAAGATCCCCTTAATTTCAAACAAGATGGGTCGCAGAAAATCATGGCATTTGGTGGGCACAGCGCTCATGACTGTTGCACTTCCACTTTTGTTCAACCGCTGCCTGTTGTGCGATGAACACAGGGACACAAGCAGGCTACCTCTTGCCTACTATGGCTGCATTATAGCTGTAGTTAACATAGCCTATAACATGATAGAAATCAATCATCTGTCAATCATCTCCTCTGTGACTGAAACGATCAGGGAAGCAACAGCTCTGAACGCTCTCAGGTTAGAGAAGCTTACTATTAATGACCTTTATGACTTACACCTTAGCTGCTGTGTGTTTTCGGGGAGATGCCAAAACCCAGCTCTAGGCTTTTGGCCTAATTATAGTTAGAGGTGACAAAGTTGACTCTATGAAGTTTTTATGGGGTTCGATTTAGGAGGATTCCATTGAGGGGATCTCTACAGAATTGAAAGTGTTCCTTGAAAATCCACATTTTCTGTATTTTTGGTAAACATTTCAAGAAAATGTGAACGATCTACTTGAGTATTTTGTGTTTGAACACAGGACTGTCTTCAGCTTTGTAACTGGCATTTACGTTTATCTGATTGCGTGGGGGCTCCTGGGACAGGATAGCGGAGACGATCTGGGTCCTGACAGTCTAAATCAGTTTGCGGTAAGTAAAGAAGTGATAAATAACGCATAACTGGAATTTTCAGTTTTTGAATGAGAATAGCCAACACTATAACTTACTCTTTAAGATATGTATCAAGGGCAGAGCGGTTAGATTTCACCTCAGCGGTAGGACTTAGTGCCACCTTTCATGATGGAAGTCTTCACCAATGTTCCCAATTTAAGTCAGAAGTTGTGGGCCATTTCGTTCCTAAACCAAAAGATTACTTGTATTTCTTCTGCAGATTCGTAAGTTAGAACTGCAGAACAGCAGGCTATTGGCTATATCTAGTGAGGGAAATGGATGGCTACAATACGATTTGTTAAAGCTTACATGACATTGTATGGCAATAGCTTGCGTATTTTCTTTTTTATTGTAGCACCTTTCTTGGATCTCCACTGGAACTGGGGTCATCTTTGCAATCATTTTCTACATCGGCACAAAGGAACCAGAGAATAGTCGCCCTTTGCGAAAGATCAGTACACTTATGGACCCTGTGGTAGGTGGATACTATGGTCTAAAGTTGAAGAGAAAGAGGAATGTAAATATAAGCGTGCGCGACTCTCGCCCTAATGAGGATAGGTCAAAACTAGTAATCCTGACATCTTCCTTAATAACAACAGAAATTTCCATTCAAAATCATGTTACACATATCTTCCGTTTGGTTCCCTTCTATGACAAGCTAAATGATCCAGAAAGGCGTCACTGAGCAAAGTAATGAAGGACGCTTTATATCCTAGTGGCGACAGCTTTAACGCATCTTAAAAATGTCATATGCACGCATCTAATGCCACAGTTTGTGTCAATTTCATCAAAAAGCACACCTTTGTGGGGACATCATTCGTTGAAAATTTGCCAAACACCTGCTTCCTGTTTGCTTTTTCGCCGACAAAGTTGTTGGCAACATCCACCAGATTTATAGCATCAGTTTTAAAAAAGTATCCTTAAAGTTACAAGGTTTGTTAAAATTCAAACATTTCGACAGCTAATCTACGAACTGCAGACCTGTTTTACCTAACCGGAAACCCTCGTAAACGTTTACGTAGTTTGTCACTCGATTGGTGAGATATATATAATTTTGTTCCTTAGACGTGTTTTACAACATTGGACTTAAAGCTTGCAGCAAATACACAGCAGTCGCTTAGCTATTAAGGGTATTAAAGTCCTTCGCAGTCTTAAACTATACTGCCAAGTTCAAGGTGATATGGGTGAAGAAAGACATTGGTAAGGAACCTGGGCGACTGAAATGTGTGGTGGGCTATACTAGCTGGTAGAGTTTTGAAGCCCACGTGCCCGGTGGCTAGTGAATCAACTCCGCAACAGATGTCAAACCCTGTTAAAAGGCACTTTTAGCGTCAGCATTCAAGACTGATTGTTGCAAGTTAATTTGTTTTAATTACATATTTTTTGGCACATTAATTGTAATATGTTTTTTTAACTTCCAAAACTTCTGGGGAGGCTTGGTTGAAGGGATGAAGAAGAAAGAATGGTCGTTTTTATGCTAGACACGTTAAAGTCGTCTAGACGTATTTAACGTCTCAGAAGTTAATGTCGTCTGGTATAAAAACGGGACGTATTAAAGTAGAAGACCAAGTAGAAAAAAAAAACAAGATTTTCTAAGAAAAAGACTGGGTTCTATTCTCGGAAGACACTAGACGCGACTAAACTCGGCGGAAATCAATCAAAGTGTGCAAAACAACAAATTCACCTACATGTAAACATGGCGGAGACTTTGTTTAACCGCCTCGCAGCTTCTGAAGTGTTGTTCTCGACGTGTTCGAAAAATAAAAGACACGGAAAGGCAAATGTTTTTAAAAAGGCAAAATCACTCAAGGAAGCGATTATGCACGAAGCACTTGGCTTGTGTGTCGTGGCCAACAAGAGAGAAAGGAAGGAAAGAAGTTGAGATAAACAGAGGGATTCTTCGTGGCGGAGAAACGGCTACCTAAGTTAAATTGGAACGATAAAGTGCTTTAGGGCTAAAATCGTCCCAGTTAAGATCGTCTCGTTTTTATACTGGACGAGTTTAACGTCTCAGACGTTAAAGTCGTCTGTTAAGTGCGACGTGCAGTCGCACTTAACAGAAGACGTTAATATTGTTAGACGTTATAGTCCTCTGACTTATATTCCGTTTTTATACTAGACGTTAATGTCGTCTCGAGACGATATTAACGTCTAAGACGACATTAACGTCTCTAGCATAAAAACGGCCAATGCTTTTCAAACTGTAGGGAATAAACAAGAATATGTATTCTGTTGTTTACTATTAATACACTGAGCGGAAGCTTTTTCCATTTTGTAGAATGCTGGGGGACTTATTTCAGCCAGTCAATCGATTTATTCCATGGTTTTTGACAAGGCTGATGGTGAGTTTACTTTTACAAATTTAACAATATGTAAAACGTGTAAAAGTATCCATGATTACTGAAACTTTTAATAATACTGCAAAGTGTACACATGACGATAAATTAGACCAACATGTAACATGGAATATATTTTTGCTTAGTGGAAGGACTATCCGAAAATAAAATGAATTTTCTGAGTGATAATTAAATCTGATGTTTCAAATACACTACAGTAAATTACCTGACTTTAGTCGATTACTATCTCACGTCTAATTTTGGTATATAAAGCTTACAGTGGTGTTTGTTTGGACAAAGAAAAGTTAATAACTTCACCGAGCAACACAAAATACATGTATGACCATACTGGGTGGATTTGTTGCTTTTTACTAATACAGCAGAACTTAGCACTGCCTTGGAGTAAATGCGTTAACACTTTGGTTCTGATTGTGGCTCCAACTTAGACGGTTTAGCTTATTACTTATGACCATGGCATTTCTTTTTTGCATTTTTACAACGTTTTTCTCTTTTCCTCTTTAAGGCACCAAGAAAGAATCTACCACCCTAGCTCAGACATTTATTGAAATACTCATGTCTACGGCGAAAAGCGAGGAAAGTGTAAACGAAGAAGGAAATGAAACGGAAGAAAGCGAAGCTCGGCAAAGAAAAAAAAGTTTACTACAGCGATTTGTCACCGCAATCTTTGCTAATGAGGATGAAAGCAATCATGCCTGCTCATCTGGGGAAAAGACACTCCCCGAAGTCAGAGAAGAAGGATACAGTGATAGACCAGCAGGTAACTTATTCTGTGATTGTTGTTCTATAGGAATGTGTAGGCACCCACAACAACACCTGTATAAAAGCCGGTATGTGACTTCCAAAACGTTGGTTGCTTAACTAATACGTAGCTTTGCATTAACCCACAGCTCTGCATTCGTAGAGGCACTCACTCGGAGTGTTTCAAGCGTTTATTCAGTTGATGTGCAGCGCCGTAAAGATGTTCATAGTCGAATATTTTAATTAGGGTATGCCCCTGATATGCCTCCAGTTTTTAACTGGACTACTTGTGCTTTTTTAAAGATTCTTTCACCTGAGAAAACAGCCGACGTTTCCCGAGGTCGCCACTTGAGCCATCGCAGAACGACGTCTGAGTAACGAACGCAGAAATTCCATACTGATGACGTGCACTACCCAGATCTTGGTAGTGCTTCTCATTGGATGAAAGAAAATTCCCTCGCGGCACAACCAATCAGAGGCCCTACCAAGATCTGGGATCTCCTTTCACTTGTGTGGTTAAATTAAGCGTCAGATCGCTTTAAATGTGTACCCCTTTGTGAATCTACATACTAAATGAATCAATTAAATAAATTATGTTTTTGCTTCCTTAAGATTTGATAACTCAAGTGGAAAAACTTGACCGCGATCGTAAAAAGAGCCTCGTCGTGCGTTTTATTGACGGACTCGTTCACTTGACACAAACTGCAACGGAAACGCCTGCAGTCACCTCGGAAGAAGATGAAAACGAAGGTGGAAAGGATGATGAACATCAAGCGGACTACCTTGCAGGGTAAGAAAAACCTTGGGAAAATGTTTGTTCGGCCCCTTCAGGAATGAAAGATTAAAAGGGCGTTTTGACTAATCCTGACGACGTAAATAAAGTTGCCCCGAGATTAATCGTTTACAAAATAGGCAATTTCTTTGTCAAAATAATGATTATAATACATGATTGTCGAAATTTGCACAGGTAATGACAACGCGCCAACCACTAAATCACAAGTCTAAGTCAATGAACAATTGTTTCGTTTCATCCGATCCTGATTTTATTTTGAAATTACTCGCAAAATATTACCAAAAATTAGACTTTTAAGGGCATTTCTTTCTCGTTTCGTATTAATTACTTCTATTTCAAAATTATCCCTAATATTCTTATTAACCCTATTCTGCCGGGGGGGGGGGGGGGGGGGAGGGGGAGCACAGTGTGCCCGCTCTGACTTTAACGAATTATAACTTTTAAACGGCTAGACGAATAATCCCCAAATCTCGTGACTTTTCCTAAAATTTATCAGAGAAAATTTTCCTGTGTCAATGACGTGTCTATTATGATTGACGTTTCCATAGCAACCGTCTACTCAGAAGTGTATTTTGACTATTTTCTGTCTTTTTTCAGGTTTTCCTCCTTCGTTTGTAAGAAAAAGATATTTTTTTACTTTTGTGTGCCTTTTTTGACTAAGTATGTTTCTTAGAAAAAAATCATATTTTTGATGACGTCGTTGTCAGCTGTATGACTGCAGGTTTGGGATTCAAGATGGCGGCCTCAAATTCAAAATGGCGGGTTCGTGACGTTATTGTGGCGTCACGACATGTTATAATTGACACGTCATAAGCCCAATCTGTTAAGCTAATGACGTGCTACAAACGTGCCAAGTTTCATCGCAAGAGCTTTAATACTTTTCGAGATCTATAGAAACTCAAAAAAACCCAGGTACAATAGGGTTAACTTTCGCAGGTACTTAATTTCACAATTTTCGCGTTTGGGAATAAAACTAATAATAAAAAGAGCTTGCGAAAATTAAACACGCAAAACCTCATACCGTATTAAATGAGAAAACAATACATGAATTTTAAAGGATGTGAGCCACCGGCTTGTTGCCAATGGTTCTGAATTAAAATTGTTCCTTTATTTCCTTGAAAACATACATTTCTGGTCTTGTTTTCGACTGGCAATCTTCCGCCGATTCACTGATTTTCCAGGCGTTTTTTGTAATTTCATTTGTAAAAATTCCCTTTTCATTAAACGGTGCCCTCTGATCGGGTTTAAGAGACTAAACCAATGGCAAACCCCGAATTTTCGTGAAAAAGTACGCGCGAAAATTAGTAAGAATAAGGTATGTCATTATTATATATGCTACATAAAACAGTGTGCATTCTAATCGCAGCCTGCAAGATTTCAACGGGGGCAATGGGACAGAGAGGATGGAAGAAGACAGTGAGAGCATCCTCGAGACAGAGCATACTGGAGAAAGGATCCGCCAGAGAAGAAAGGGTTTAACTATCTCTTTAGAAGATCTCAGTGAGCTTGGAATACCCAATTTGGGATACCAGAACGAAGGTATTGCTGTGGAGAATCCTTGCGAATCTTTTAGTGAGACTGATGCCGTTTCTAATACTCTTCAAATAGGACTGTCAAGGTCACCGGGAAGGAAAAAGAGCAGAAGAGTAAGTTTTCTTGAAGGAAAGCATGAGTGTGACAGTTTACAGGTAGGGGATTCCATTGACCTAACTTCTGTCCCAGAGGCTATAGGATCATCTGAGGAAGTGAACCCAGAGACGACCAGAAAAGTTAGCTTCTTTGACGAACAGCACGATTTTGAGAGAATGGAAAGAGAGGAAGAACTCAACAATGCTACTCGTGAGCCAGATCACGGTAAATCCTCCGAGGAAAAGAGTAATGAGACCACCTCGGATCGCTTGGCAACGACAGAGAAATTCAGAAAAGTAAGCTTCTTTGACGAACAGGACAATTACGAGACAGAGGAGGCACATGAAGAAGCCATTGATGTAGCTAGTGAGCCGGAACCGCCCTCCAGATCCCTCAAGAAAAGGAAACCAAAAACAACAAGGGATTGGTTGATAGATCCTCACCTATATAAGGTATGTGCAGTTAGAAGCTGTCCAAATCTTAATTCAAAGTTAAAAAAAGGTTTTGGGCATATTTTGTGTATTTCTTTTTCCTTTTAAATAGGGTGCCTGGTTGCACGCATTTCCTCATCTGTGAACCCCTGTTTTTATAGAGCTAACTCTTGTAGTTTCCGAAATTTGGAGTTTGACCCAAAGATGCCACTGAAATGTATTACCAATCGCGTTAAAATTATGCGTTTTGAATTGGTTTTTAATATATCAAAAAGTTTAAAAATAGACTTCCCTTGACTATATGCCACTTTCCGCAATGTTGAATGGGCCGTCTTGGATTGTTATGAAGGAAACATACTTTACTTATCTCGGTGATAATGTTTGTTTTCTTTTTATTGCTAGATTGCAGTTATTGTGACTTGTTCACGACTGGTGCAGGATGCTGTCTATGCCTATCTACCACTTTACTTGACAGAGAGAATGGGATTTGGAAAAGTAATGACAAAATGGTCTTTTCACCCTGTCTTAAAAAAAGCATATTGTAATAATTTTTATTTGAAAACAGCTAAATGAATTTCATTTCTTCCTTCCCTCCTCCCTCCCTCCCCTTCCTTCCTTCCTTCCTTCCTTCCTTTCTTCCTTCCCTCCTTCCTTCCCTCCTTCCTTCCCTCCTCCCTCTCTCCCTCCCTCCTTCCTTCCTTCCTTCCTTCCTTCCTTTCTCCCTCCCTCCCTCCCTCCCTCCCTCCTTCCTTCCTTCCTTCCTTCCTTCCTTCCTTCCTTCCTTCCTTCCTTACTTTCCTTCTTTTTTTGAAACAAATATTCAATCTCAAAGTCTAGTCAGTTTAAATTAATTGGAAATACCTTCTAAGAGTTTTCATATAAGTTTTCCACAAAATTCTGTTAATTTTTTTTAATAGATTTCTTTTTCTATTTTTTTCAGCAAGCCATTGCCTATTTTCCTCTTGTCCTTCTTGTTAGCGCAGCCCTGGCCAGTACCATTTCAGATAAGCTGAACTCCAAGATCGGGAGCAAGGTAAAAAAGCACTTTTCAGTGACCGACGGGTACTTCATTTCAAATGATCTTTTTATCAAGTGTTGTTGTTGTTGCTTATTGGATGACGAAAGGAGAAAAAACATGGGTGGTTATTTCTGAAACGAAAGTTGTATGAAATGCAATTTTACCCGCGTTGTCGGTGGTTCCTTTTTACAAAATTTACCAAAACAATGCTGCCTTTTCAATTTGTTTCTAAGCTAAAGAGGCTAACCCTTGGTTCCTGCATTGAGACCGTTTCTTATAAGTGAGTGGCTTACTTGAAATCTTTAATTTTGATCATTTATAAATAAAAGCAATTGAATGATTTTTTTCCAACAATTAAACATTTGAAAGCGGAAATTTCTTAAATTTGTTTTCCTTTTTCGTTTTGGGGTGAAGTCAAATGTTCTTAGAATGTTTTTTTTTTAACATTATGGATTAAAAAATTTATCAAAATTTACCAAAATTTACCAAAACAATGCTGCCTTTTCAATTTGTTTCTAAGCTAAAGAGGCTAACCCTTGGTTCCTGCATTCAGACCGTTTCTTATTAGTGAGTGGCTTACTTGAAATCTTTAATTCTGATCATTTATAAATAAAAGCAATTGAATGATTTTTTTCCAACAACTAAACATTTGAAAGCGGAAATTTCTTAAATTTGTTTTCCTTCTGCGTTTTTGGGTGAAGTAAAATGTTCTTAGAATGTTTTTTTTTTTTTAACATTATCCTTCCTCAGTTGACATATCTTCTGGCTTCTCTCCTTGTGATTGGTGGATCAGTTTACTGCTACTTTCAATCCCCTTCTATGAGACAATCCACATATGCACCCGTGATTATGATTGGCAGCGGCATGTCCATCATGTATGTTATGGCACTGGCATTTGCCACGGAGTTTATTGGGGACGATACGGTCAGTTTTAGTGTATTAGAATAACGCATGCAAAGCTTTCTGACTGAGTTAGATAGAATCGGCTTGCAATTATGTCAGATTCTTAAAAGAGAATTATTTGACTAATGTATGCTTCGTTGTCTGACGAAAAGAACTGTTTGAAGAAAGCTTGTCATTTAAAAGAGCTGGCAAAATCAAAGGTTTTTGTTTGCGTTCAAACTACATAATCAAAGTTTTAGACCATTGGGCCAGTAAGCAGCCGTAATGAACTATTATCAACTGGGACGAACTCCCCGTTGATGCCAAGGGTAGGGTGTGTGGAGTGACATCACAAGTGCCTTTGAGTTACTTGTTGATGTATCATGATAGGCAAGAGTAAAGGGTAGCGTAAAGGAGAACTGAAATATGAGGTGTGTCAAACGTGTGATAAGTGTGACGTCAATATAAATCAATTACAGTGAAACCCATAAAACCATGAATGCCTAAAATTATTTCTGGAATGTTTATTGTTCTGCGACCAATCAGATTCGAGACGTAACCGCAACAAACCGCAAGAGTAATTAGCTGAGAGGTTTCGATCACGAAACGAGTCGGTGGCTTTTGCGTCCACAATAAATTCTCAGTTTCACCGCCGATTATTGCAGTAGAGCAATAATTACTGTAGTTTCTGTTAGACCCGAGTTTTCACAGCAAACACAAACACGCCTGCCGTTGCAGATACAAACGTACATGCGTGCAATTTGCGTACCGTTGCAAAAATTTTGAAAAATTACACTCGCTTTTGATTGGCTATTTAGGTCTCAGTTCGGTAGTTGTGTTACTTTGGACCGACGGAATCGAAAACATCAAATGACGGCCAAAAACATGCACGTTTTGAGGCAAAACATGGGATGTTTATGCAAACACCGAAGGAAACGTATCTTTTTTAAAATATACTAAACGCGCGAATCGCTTCTACTAGAACTGGACATTTGTTCACTTGTGCCGTCTATCCTTCGCTCATACAGAAGCTATCTGAAATAGAAAAGAATAACAACTTCAATATTTCTAAAAGGTATAAAAAAGTTGAGAATCGTGGAAGAAAAATACAGCTCGTTGTTTCATGTCCATAACGTAAAATGTTCGGCTAACGGCTTGCGTGACATCTTGGACGGAAGAGTTTTGCCGTGAATGAGCTTGATGCACTGTTCTCCGCACCAAAGTAGGGTAAAGGGAAACTTTTGCAAAGTTTATTTAGTAAACTGTTTTGGTCAAACAGGGAAAAGGCTGAAACCTACAAATGATTATAACTGACAACACCGGAGAGGCCGTTTTTTGAAAAAAATGAAAAACTGAATACAATTATTCTGCTCCCAGACGCGCTGTCTAGCCGTGTCTGTTCGATTATTTATCTCTTTTCAGTAAAATATCGCTTATAGTTATTCTTTGCTTATGCATAAACTCTGAAATAGAAAAAAATAACAAATTCAGAGTGTTTGTTAATCGGCGGTGAAACTGAGAATTTATCGTGGACGCAAAAGCCACCGACTCGTTTCGTGATCGAAACCTTTCAGCTAATTACTCTTGCGGTTTGTTGCGGTTACGTCTCGAATCTGATTGGTCGCAGAACAATAAACATTCCAGAAATAATTTTAGGCGTTCATGGTTTTATGGGTTTCACTGTAAAAGAAGTATACACCGATTGGGAGGTGAATAATGATTTTTGCACATACCAAACCAGTTAATAGGCAGCACTAGTTTCTTCTTTCACTGACAAATGGGGAAAGCTCAGTCACAAAAACCAGAGTAATGCTGGAAGGTGAATAGCAATACTACTCAGGGTTTCAGTAGCCAATCGGAGCGCACGAAAAACACTATCCACCGGCTTGGTATATGCCAGAAAACAAATATTCCATAACTGTAATTTTCAGTACGTTCAATAACGTACAGGTTTTTTTTCTTTTGCAATATACAGGAAACTAGTGGATCAGCATTTTCCGTTATCGTCATCATAGCAAGGCTGTCAAGTGGAGGATTATTCATGGCAATACAAGAGTTTTATCCAGAAGATAAGTAAGAAGTGAACACCTAAGTCCCTCCATGTGTATTTCAGAAATGAGATGCTGCTTAAAATGACCAAGCATTTAGGTGCAGACCGGTTTACTAATAGAATTGGACTGATTTTCCGCGTCTTCTATTAGTCGGTGACGGCCACGGAAAACTGGGCCTCGCGTAGTCCACAAGGCACATGACTCGGAGTGGGTCAAATTGCCATTACAAAGCTAGCCTGTTCCAGGCTCTCGGTTTGTGGGGAAAGAGCGAAAAAGCGGGCGAGCGCGGAAAAGACGAGCGGGGACGAAGGCGAGCGAAGGAAAGAGAGCCTGTAAGAATTTCTTTAACGGCCCTCTGTCGGTATAGCAGGAGCTGCTATACCCTCTGATTGGCTAATTTTGACAGGAAATGCGGATATCGCGCGATCCGCGCGAGCCATCTTTGTCAACTGACGCCGACTGATACCTGATCGGAGTGTTGACGAAGTGTTGACATTTCCTGTCAAAATTAGCCAATCAGAGGGTATAGCAGCTCCTGCTATACCGACAGAGGGCCGTTAAAGAAATTCTTACAGGCTCTCTTTCCTTCGCTCGCCTTCGTCCCCGCTCGTCTTTTCCGCGCTCGCCCGCTTTTTCGCTCTTTCCCCACAAACCGAGAGCCTGGAACAGGCTATTACAAAGCAAGTAAAGAAGTAAAAAACTAAAGAAGTAAAAAAACAAAGACGAAAAGAGAAATCAGCTGCAGACAAATACACCATATCCTATGCTTACATGAAATGGAATCGTCTTCAAAAAGCTCAGTCACTCAGTCAGAGCACTTTACTCCTCTTACAGCAGGCATGTTTCCAAGTGTCATTGAAGTTGAACTACCTTTTTTCTTTTCCTCTGGTCGTTCTTTGCAATTGATACTGCACTTCTCTTTGCAGCTATATAGTTATTCCATTTTCATGAGTAAGTGTCATGCTGACATCTTAAGTTTTTTCTTTTCTCGTTCCTTTTAGTGCTGGATCAAATGCAGACATAAGTGATTACGTGCGTCACGTGCTCTCGATAGTTCCTGGAATACTAGCACTGACCGGTTTCCTTTTGGTTTTGTTCTTCCAACCTTCACTACTTTGTTGCACTAAGAAGGGTGAGCGTTATTTGGCTAGCCGTCATGTCAATATAGTGTTGCATTATACATGCACAGTGCAGTCCACATATAGTTCCTTTAGACATGTATAGCGAATGCCACCTCCTCTTTGGTTCTCAGTTGAAAACTTGTGGCTTTGTCGAAATTTAGTAACCGATGAAGTGATAAACTCGCTGGAACCCTGAAATCGAATAAAGTAACAATACAAACAGAACATAAAGATTTTAAGAAATGCAACTGACGGGGGAATAACCAGTTGGCTTTCATTCGACGTTTGGAGGTTTTATTTGGGACCACCAAACATTAAAGGTCAAATAAACCAAAATTTCGACATTTTTTCTTTCAATCCAATTTCCTTGTTATGTGTTGATTAAGTATCAAATAGACATATTCTGAAGTTTCAAGTCAATTGGACTTAGGATCGCAGAGATAATGGAAAGTAAAAAGTGCTACTTTTGGCCTTCGTAATCATAGAGTGGTCGGGAATTAGTTGTCGGTAAATTGTCGGAAATAACACTAGTGACGTCACTGTTGGCGAGCTGGAAAATTGCGGGGATTCGAAGTGTGAGGACTTGCGCGGAAAATCATGGTGTTTTGTGATGCTATAAGAGTAAACTAATTAATTTTAAGTATCCAGAAGATCCAAAACTGCCTCTAAGAATGGCTCAAAGAATGAAAGGAGAATCGTTCCAACCTACAGAACATTCACGCGTCTGGGCAGACCAGTTTACGCCGCAGATAACCAAAGCGATTCGATCGAAAATAATCGGCGGTTTTCCATGGAAAGTACCTACAAATCCAAATAAAGTTTGAAATACCTTACCTGTTATGTATTTACTGTGTTTTTGCCGGTTTTTCGAGCTTCTGGAGGTCGCTTTGAGCGGTAACTTACAGCGGTATAAACCATCCATGTCCGCCGAAGAACGGAGCAACTTCACACGGGAATTCCAATTGGGTATTCAGCATTTGCACAACGTAGAAAGTTAGAGGTAAGAATTTTGCATTTTGTTTTATATAATTATGACTAGCTTGTATCTTCAGATGGTTATTCGCTCTTTTACTTAGTTTATTTGAGAATTACAAGTCATAGCAGTTACTAAGCATTAACAATAACCTCGGGTTTTTGGCGCATAAATAAGGCTACAAGATTGTGTTTACAATCGTTATACATGTATGTCGAGTTTGCAAACGTACATTTCGAGCTCTGGATAATATTTTTCACACACTAAAATATTTCATTTTTATCCCTTTCCTAGAGCGGCTGCAGGTCCTTCCTAAGCCTCTCACAAGTCAACACTCAAGACAACCAAAAAGTTGTAATACAACATAAACCCAGATTTAATAAACTGGCCTAATCGCTCAGTGTTGTATCTTTTCACTGGCAAGCAGGTGCTCCAGGCTGTTCCATGTTCAAGCTTTTTAGGTGAGGCAGAAATGACATCATATCAAGATGAGCATGCCCCTAAGTTTATTACAGGTGTATCACTTAATATAATTATGGGGTCCATCCCTCGTACAGCTGCTATCTAAGTACTCCCAGGAGGGGGGAATGGTTGACCCATAAAAATTGAAGGAATTGATTGTTAAATTTTTTGAAGCAAAAGAAAGCAAAACAAAACAAAAACTTCTTTTGTGGATGTCAAATATGTTCATTGTTACTCCAAAAATTCTACTACCTCTTGAAAAGTCATTCCTGCCAGCATGAATTTCTGACATTGTAGTACCTTTAAACCCTAAAAAGTATCAAAACATGCTGACAATGGTCATTTTTAATTCAAACACCCTAAGGGGTACCAAAGTATGAATTGTAATCACGGTGACCCCTTCACTACACTATGGGAGCCCCTGCCTTCTCACCTCCTAGCTTAAGTACCACTCTGTAGTAACTGAAGAGAATACAAAGTTTAGAAACCTTTCAAAGGGTAGTACAACTGTCAACCAAGTATGATGTTAATATTATCTAGCAAGACTGCCAGGCTGTAATGGACATATTCAAAGCCCTTACATTTTCCACTTTTACTTGGGAAGCTCTCCAAATTTTTAAAATCAGGCAAGATAGACTGGCTATTGAGATTTGTCGTCCCAGCTTCATACGTATCCAGTAAGTGTATTGCCTATAAGCAACAGTACTGTATACATGAGAGAAAGAGGAAACAACAGACTCAAAACATAAGAAAGATACACAGATGAGTAAAAGATAACTCATCAGTAGCTAACCAGTAACAACAGTAGAGGAACTACATTAAATCGATTTCACAGTCTTAGAAATAATGAACTCACATTTGATTTGTTTAAGCTAAAATTTTAGAGTTTGTTTTTGCTTTTAACTAATAATAATATGTTGTACTGGTAGTACAACTAATTGTACATCCTATATTTGTTAAACCATTAAAGTAGTCATAAAGTGCACAAGGTTGCTAAGAAGTTAACAAGGTGTACTGTTTATGTAATCATGTTCATTCATGTAATAAGGGTTTTTGTAATTTTCATTTCATTATTGTTCCTTGATCTTTTACTACTTTTACGTCACCTTTTGTCAAATATCTTAACACACAACCCCATAAGCACTGCAACATTTTTGATTCTCATCATGTATCAATGAAGGATCTTACCTCACGAACACAATTTATAGGCGATTTATTTTCGGACCAAAATATGTAATTTTCCCTCCCCACTGGTCCCCTGGTCCCTCCCCTGATCCCAGAGGTTTTTCTTTCTCTTTTCCCAAACAAAATTCAGCTCTCAGTGTATCCAGTGTCAGACCAAACATGCAATTTTCCCTACCCATCTTGAGAACAAGATGTGCAATTTTTCCTACCCATTTTCGGAACTGACAAGGCGTAACTGTCACCCCTGAATCAATTACCATTTTCAGACCTGACTCTTAAGTCAACAACCATTTTCAGATCAAAATGGCCCTCCAAGAAAAAGGAACCCAAAGCAAAATTACATTCATGTGTACGTACTCCGGCCTTCATTTTCAAAATACTGATTAAAATCTGTCTCAATGACAGCTGGATTTTTGCATACAGAGGCAAAATTCTCTTCATCAGTCTGTAGGACAAAAGGGGGTATCTTATCACAGGATTTGAGGATTGCACGACAACCACTTTCTTGCCCAGTTTGCATTGGTACACAGTTGCCAAAATCTAAATGTACCTAACCTTTGACCCAAGATTGTATACGTGCAAAACAACAAAGAAACACAGTCACTAGTAACACAGATACATTCAACAAGATTCAAATACATTTAACAGGAACTGTAACCTCTGGTTTCGCCTACGTTCACAATTTGAGCTGGATTTCCTGTCGCTGTTGCCGCGAGGATGAAAACCGTACTCACGCAGGAACTATAATGGATACATATATAAGAAGCTTTGTTTTACTCTAAGCAGTCTAGTTTTTTTAAGTAAGGCAGAACAACAAACATCTATAAGTGTGCAAAAAGGCTGCAAAGAGCAACAAAAATGCCTCAAATGAAGTGGTAACGCGTTTATTAACGATTATACGGCAAACTTTTACAGTGTAATGAATAAATAAGCTTAAACTCTCACCAGTAAACTTTACCAATTTGGTCGTTTACTTTCGAAGCCATTGCTGTCGGTCGAATATCATCTGAGATTTCGCAGTCCGATTCTGTGGCAATTAGCTCAAACTGGTACGACTCCACGTTAAATGCCACAGGTTTGAGCTCCTCGGCCATTTTCAACGCAAAGAAAACGGGTGAAAACAGAGAATTTTCCAAAAAATTACTCGCCTTGAGCTATCTTTTGCTGCTAATCAACAGTGACGTCACAGAATCAGAGGTCGTTTCCATTCCTTCCAATCAAGCGCGCGGTCATTTCAGAAACGATTTCGTGAAACCTTCGGATATCTTCGTACTTTTGGCTTTATCACTCCTTTTAAGGTCTCAGGAAGGAACATTTGGTCCAGTTTTGCTTTATAATGATTTCTTTTTGTGTCAAGACGCGTTTAAACGGCTAAAGCGGAATTATCAAAATTTTGGTTTACTTGACCTTTAACTGAACTTCATTGGCAGAGTGGAAGCCAAAACCGATACGCCAGGAGTAGGAATTGAGCGCTTTTATTATAAGGTCTGGATAAACAACCACACGACCCTGTGAAATGAGGTTTAGCGATCTGCCTTTCAGCTTTTCTGATCATGTCCCCAGTCATTCCCCCAGCAATACATTATGAAGCACCACAATACCCGAATTGTCTGATGTTTTCAGTAATAAACCCTCTTCCGGGTTCCGGTGTGGTTTGAGGGCCCCGAGGTTGTCTAACTTCGTTTGTTATCTTAGACGTTTTCGTTAGAGGTGTTGCGAGCAAGTGCACGTCACGCCAGACACCACTAAGGGCGAGTAGGATTTAGCAATGAACAGAGCGACGCTATCAGTAATGGTTTTAGTCATAACCTAAGGATTTGCAAATGCCCTCTATTCATGGATATAAAGTTTTCTTGGTTTATTACTGAAAACGTTAGACTCATCAATTATCCAGCAACATCTGCATTCTGTGTTGAACAGATCAGCCGGTAAGTTTTGCTAAGATACGGGAATTCGCCTCTCGCTTTCAGTCAACAGAGACCTTGATCATGATTTGTAGTCTAATTAGTGTACACTGCGTATCGTAACATTAGTATCATGGTAAAGCCATTTCCAAAGACTATTTTTCTCAGCTCACCTACCACTAGTCTCCTGTAGCTAAGTGGTAGGGCATCCGAACTAGTAGTCCGAAGGTTTTCGGTACTACTTCTGTTGGGAGAACTAACTCGGATTTCCTTTTTTTTTTCCTGGTGTGTCAGTGTCACTCAATGATAAATATATCTTTCACTGTTATTGTTACTTGCCTTGGAATACGATCAGTGTGCTGACTAAATGTAGTCTTGAAACTGCAATTTACTTATAAATTATTCTTTTTATAAATTCTTTGTCTATGCGTTTTCTTTGTCTTTAGAGTTACTTACGGAGGAAGTTGCAGATGAAACAGAAGCAAGCAGTACTTCTTTTGAAGTTGTAGTGATTCCCGACTGAGACCAGAAGAGCTAGGGATTGCTGTTACAGATACGCATAACAGAAGCAAAAAAAAAAAAAGGTGCTCAGCAGGGATATGAAATGCAATTAAAGGGAAACACCATAAGAAAAATGTGCGCTCTGATTTACTATTTCCCATTGTGCACGGTGATGAAGCCTTACGTGCTTGAGCCGACTCGCTGATGTAGCGCGATGTGGTGCATGCAATCAACGCACAGCATTTAACCGCGCAAAACTTTTGTTCAGCGTTTCCCACTATTCTCATCGAGTAAAGTTTTTATAAATTACATGAAAACTTCTCTTGCTATAAAGGTTATTAACAGGACGTCACATATCATTCTTAGACGCCAAATATCGAAAGTTTCCTAAGCTATTTGCCGTTGGTTGGGCACATATTGCACGAGTAAAATAGGCGTAACACAGTTATCACACCACATGTAATAAGGCACCATTTATTTACGGATGCACTAACCTACTTGAGGTTCAAGCTGTGTTTTATATTAATTATCATAAAGTGTCTTTTTAACTTTGTCTAGAAATTCACATTTTAGTATGCACCTAATTGCAATAACGTTGTCATACAAAAATGAAAAAAGGTAAAAGAAATTTAAAAAACCAAATAGGAATAAATTAGGTACGCTAACTACATTCAGGAAATTGCTCTGACGATTGGTTAAGGCCCAAAAGGTCTCTTAGGTGGCCAATTTAACTTGTTTCAACTCATCTGATATCAAATTGAAGTATCAAACTATCGTCCATAAGTGTTTTCACATGTATGAAGATCTAAGAATGTAATTTGCATGGCTAATTAATTCCTATTTGGCTTTTTTCTTTATTCTTTTTTCCTTTTTTGTATGACAACGTTATTGCAATTAGGTATATATCCTTACGCTATTTAGAATTTGTAAGCTTACACGTATGTCTGATATGAATAACAATAGAGGGTTTGATAAGCATTTAAGAAGGTAGAGTCGCTCGAGGCGATTCTAACACTTCTTTCTTACCTAGCAAAAGTCCCTCGCTCATCTAATTCATCATCTAAAATTTTTGAAAAACCTGCCTGTCAAATTGTGGTGGCCATGATAGCATGGAGCACCAAAAAGCAGGACAAGACAACATCACCGCGTAACAACATGGTCTCAAACGCAATTAAAAAGAATTACTGAATCACCATACATAAAGTTATAAAAGTCCGAAGTCCTTGCGGGTAGATTTCATCCCAGCGGGACTGACTAGGGTTAAAGCACAGTTCTTCCTTGAGCGCTTTGGTCTTCAGCGTTGACTCTGATTGCTTTCCAGGAAATACGGTTGTCTTGAGCTTGAATTGGTTGCTAGGCTAGGGTCACGAGATTTGACGACATAAGGAGCATGAGATCTACCTTTTTCTTTCTTTTTTTAAATAAATATGCTTGGTTTTTATGATGTTTGGTGAAAATTGTGAAATTCAGAAAGAAAATTTGAGATTTGAGATTTTTCTTGAATTTTGATTTTAGTCACTCTTGGTAGTGAAAGGGTTAAAGCTGACCCGGTTAAATTAAAATAAAAAAAATCGGTTAAATAAGCGAACATTGCTTTTTATATGATGTATATGATGTTACTTTCTCTCTCCAATCACTCTTTTGCCTTCACATAATTTTCAAATTTGAAGTTTTCTCTAGCACTTTGCTGTAAACGAGGCACAAAAATCCTTATAAATAATTTTTAATAATCATGAAACAACTGTCTTTTTAGAAAGCCTGTACCCATACGGCAATGTTCTGAATCAATCAATGAGGAATCTTTCTTAAGGGACAGTAACTGTTGCTTCATGATTATTAAAATCCTAAAAGTAGGTAAGTTTGCATTGAGTCAATCAAAATTTCCAATAAGTTGAATCATATCCATAAATACCTTTCGTCTTGTTGCATTAATTCACGGATTGTTTGGTGCTTCAGTAATGTGAAATTGACCCAGGGGCAGAGAAACTTTTAAGATTTCAATATTTATTGTTTCGTGCGAATTATAGGGTTTTCAGGGGAAATCGGTAATAATTTATTCATCAAATTCTGCCTGGTATTTTCACCTGGCTTACAGAAACTTTACGACAGGACAGTTGGAGAGGGAAATATAAAAGTAATGTCAATTACAACATATGGAATGCAATTTTAGTTCATTTGAGCCATTTGATATTGCAATTTGTCCCAAGATTACGTTTAACATGTGCTTTAAGTGACTGATTAAAATTCCCTGTAAGCCTATATAATCTCTTTGCTATGGCACAACACTGACACATCACCCATCTTGTACTGCGCACTTGGGCTTCCTATGGTGTGCATTGGGCGATTGTACTTCATTACTCCTGGTTTATACAACACTTACAGCGAAATTGGATACTGTAATTGGATAACAGGAAAGTTCATTAATTTGTTTTCTACTTCATCTAATGAACTTTATTTGTTCTTGTTCTAGCATACAAATCTGGGTTTTCATTAAAAACCCCGCACTGAGAAAATTCACAGGCTGTAAACATACTCTTGGCTGCCTGGTGTGGACATTTTAACGAAAATATTTCTTTTCTAAATCCAATAATTTTTGCCTGCCTATGAAAACCAATATTATTGCCTTCCTCTGGTCAAAACCTTAATGGCACCCACGCATACTACAAATTTGCATAATAAAGACTTGGTGGTAACTGAATATCTGACTAAAATTTTCTGGTTAACATTATTTCTGTGGTGCGGCTGAGTCGTACTCGCGTGATTCACTTACATACCAATCTGCCACAGGTTTGACTCATAGAGGTATCATGCAGTAATTGCATTTTTACTGTTACGTGACTTACTGTGTGTAAAGGAATACATTGCCCAAGTATATTGCAAGAGGCAAGAGTTTGTTTAATACTGTCTTTTAATTCAATTCAACAAATTTGCACATCTCTGCGTTATCTGAAGTGGATGTACAAGCAAGTTCAATCCCCATCCAAGAGAGGCTAAAAAGACGTCTCATCACAGACCAGAAACTCTACAGCCACCCTCTCTTTTTTTTTCTGCTTATGAATCATATATTTGCTCCCTGCAAGGTAGATAACAGTGCCGGAGCTACAGGAAGCCACTGTGACTTAAGTGACTTGCAGTAAAATTAATTTTAGTTTGAAAATCATTGTATACATGCACAATTCAATTCTCGTACAATTAGTTTGTACCTTTTCAAGAATTTATACTTTGATTTTTTTCTGTGTCATAATATAGATAAAATGTATGCATATTGCATGTATATGCGCTGAAAGAGCTTCATAAGTTAATGAGTAACAGGAGTAAATAAACAACCATTTGCCAAAAAAAATTTGCTATTCTACGTAATATTCTGTAAACCACCATTGTCATATAGTATTCATGTTACAACGTATACTGGCAGCTCCTGATACTGGCATGTAACCCAAAATTTTTATGGAAAATCCTGCCATTGATGTAACAATCCGTATACCCGCCTTTCACACAATATCAGTACACTTCTTACTTCGTGCAGTATACATGATAAAACGGTACATGATCGAAAAAGTGTACTGACGAATAACGATTAATACCATTAATAAGTGTAAGAATCCATATACCTGGCTTCCACACGATAACCTTACCACTTCATTCTTCATGCAGTACACATGAAAAATACGGACAAGTGTAATGACGAATAAGAAATCCCACCACATGTGCAAGAGTCCGTATACCTACCTTCTATGCAACACCAGTATACCTCATGTTACTAGCAGTATACATGATGTATACTGACACGTGTACTGACGTATAAGGAATCCTGATACAAGTGTATAAGATCCTGCTATTTTCTTGGCACAGCCTGACGTATACTGATCCTTAACCCTATTCTGCTTGGGGGGGGGGGGGGGAGGGGGGGCACACATTGTGCCCGCGATGACTTTAACGAATTATAACTTTTAAATGGCTAGACGAATAATCCCCAAATCTCGTGACTTTTCCTAAAATTTATCAGAGAAAAGTTTCCTGTGTCAATGACGTGTCTATGATGATCGAAGTTTCCATAGCAACCGTCTACTTGGAAGTGTATTTTGACTATTTTCTGTCTTTTTTCAGTCTTTTTTCAGGTTTTCCCCCTTCGTTTGTAAGAAAAAGATATTTTTTTTTACTTTTGTGTGCTTGTTTTGACTAAGTATGTTTCTTAGAACAAAATCATATATTTTTTGGTGACGTCATTGTCAGCTGTATGACTGCAGGTTTGGGATTCAAGATGGCGGCCTCAAATTCAAAATGGCGGGTTTGTGACGTTATTGTGACGTCACGATACGTCATAATTGACACGTCATAAGCCAAATCTGTTAAGCTAATGACGTGCTACAAACGTGCCAAGTTTCATCGCAAGAGCTCTAATACTTTTCGAGATCTCTAGGGGGGGTGCACCCTACCAGGCTCAGAAACTCAAAAAAAGCCCAGGCAGAATAGGGTTAAACGGTACCTTATACATCATGCCACGTCCTTATATATATCCCCCGTATACCTCTATGCATACTGACCGTATAACAGCTAAATAAGGGACCGTATTTAGATGATTTCATGCAGTGAAAGGAGCAAAGCATTTAATTGTTTATCCTAAAAGACTAGCATGAAAATATTTTCAATTTTCTGCACTTTTAGATAATATCTAATTTTGAGTAAAATCAAAATGGAGGCCATCAGTAGCTCGGTTATTTCAGATGACGTTAATGATTCTCAGTAGGGTACCAACCCATAAGATATTGGTGTTCTGATCTATTTAAGGCCAATTCTTTTCCGAGTACTGCAACACAAGAAAACTCAAGGAAGGGGCCCCATCCATTCCTCCTCGTTCCCGCCTCCTTCTTGAATCACGTTGGAGTTTCTTGCTATACTTTCCAGGTTTAAGAACGATGACTCCTTTTATCACTGTTCATACGTTCTGCGCATCTCGGGATGTCCGATAAACTCGGGCCCGGCGCGGCCAATACAAGGGCATTTTCGCGCGGTTTATAACTCTGAGGGAAAAGCAGATCTTACTCATGGACTGATGGAACCCCAAAAAAGAAAAATTGGGAAAGAACGTGCACAGATTGTTGTGTGTTTTAAGCCTTTTTAGAAGTATGGTTGCTTAAATATCTCTGAAAACTACGTGGTTACCCACCATTTTTTTTGGGGGGGGATTCCAATTGCTTTTGTTAAGATCTACTTTTCCTTCATAGTCATTAAAAGGTGAAAAAATATATGTGTATATCTGTATTAGAAGGCGCCGTTCTTAATGGGTGTAATACTTTAAAGCGGTCAGCATATTGTTTGTACGGACTTTTTGTAAACGTCTAAAGTTTGAATATGGTAATTAAACGCAAATGATAATTCGTTTCCTAAAGCAAGAGCATGTTTCATTAATTACACCATCTCGCGTAACTTTTTCCCGCTAACGTACATCCGAGGGTTAATCTGCATGTTGCAAGTTAGGGCTGTCTTTGTTCTGTAACGAGAACTTAATTGAGCATATCAAAAGAACAGCTGGGGATTAGGCAATCAAACAATAGTCAGTGAAGGTTGTAGAGCGTGAATTGTTGGATGCGAGCGTGAAACCTAGGACACTTGTCGTTGTTTCAACAATAGTGTTACGTACGCTCGATAAACTGCTATCAGTCAGTGGTACATAGTAACTTTACTTTCCAAAGCCATAGGGAAAACAAAACAACTTGGTAATTGTTTCACTAAATGAGAATCAAAACAGTTTGACGCTCATTTTGTCTCCGTACGTGTTTGCAATAAGCCTCAGACGCAAAAATACTACGTAAGCAGCTACGATGTTTATAGCGTGTTTTTTGGTGAGATGCATATAGGCCTTCTATTCTTGGTAAGCTAGAGCACACTCTAGAATTGACAGGTTTTAGTTCGCCAGTCCAAAAATCGCACTCAATTCAAAGTAAAGCATCGTTTTAACCCTATTTTACCTGGGCTTTTTTAGCCGGAGTTTCTGAGCCTAGGGGGAAGGTACAAAGTGTCCCCGCCCCCTCCCGTATAGATCCCGAAAAGTATTAATGCTCTTGTGATGAAACTTGGCACATTTGTAGCACGTCATTAGCTTAATAGATTGGGCTTATGACTTGTCAATTGTGACGTGCCATGACGTCAAAATGACGTCACAAACCAGCCAGTTTGAATTTTGAGGCCGCCATCTTGAATTCCCGGGCCTGTAGTCATACAGCTGAAAAAAACCAAGTACACAAAAGTAACAGATTCTCTTCTTCTTACAAACGAGGCGAAAAGACTGAAAAAAAAAACTGAAAACAACACAGGAAATAGTCAAAATACCCTTCTGAGTAGATGGTTGCTATGGAAATGTCAATAGTCATAGACGCATCATTGACAGAGGTAAATTTTCTCTGATAAATTCAATTACTGACAACATTGCCGTTTAAAAGTTATAATTCGTCGAAGTCACTGCGGGCACAATGTGCCCTCTAACGAAATGAGGACAAAACTGGAGATTGGAGACCTCATAAGTTTAAAGCCCATCAGTTACATTTGTGTTAGACAAGCGTGCTCGAAATGTCGAGAAATAAAAATCGTGCATAGAGGCACAAAGCAAAAAATTTATTGCAAACTAGTAAAATGAAATTCATACAAAGCTTTCAGTCACGAAAAAAATTCATGCAGCAAAAAATCTTCCTCTCCCCCCCCCCCCCGAAAAAAAATATAATGGTCCATCCCTAACTTGTTTGGTATGATTTTAAGTGATTTAAAATTTTACTTCATTTTAAATTATTAACTGGTTAGTAAAATATTAAGTCTATTTCATATTTTTACCAGTCAATAAAAGTCAGTCCAGAGTCCAGTCCTCCTTTTCTATTTGGCCGCTTAGTCTTAATTGCTGTATGAAAAGATTTATTAACACGAGCTGCTGCGGGTCATATTAAGTTAACGTCCCTCTTCCGGCCTCATTATCACGAATCTGCACAGCAGGGCGAATTTAAGCTAGAAGGTATGCAAACATCTATCTGAGTGCTTTTTATCAACCGCTAAAAGAACCCCTTAACGTAATTGCTTCAATTGCAATCTATACCTTTTTCTTTAGAATGTTGTTAAAGGACTGAAAGAGTTTGAAACTCCATCGAAAGAATAAGTGGTCTTGCGTGATAAACATCACTGATATACGGAGTTGCTTATAATTCATACTGTGAGACGCTACCTGCATACATTTGCAACGAGTCGAATTGAGAAGGCCATGCCACTCAGACTGATATATTGACACACACCGTTTCATTTGCGCAAAGTGCCTTTCCATCAGCTACTAATAGATGTTTGAAGATCGTTTTAGTAGTTCAGGCAAGCCCTTTTAATAAAAGAACTGCGTGCCTCGAAAACTTAAGTCAAGGACATTTTTGGAGCTTTTTCCTTTACAAGAGAAATAAATTTGCTTCAATTGAAACACGCCACAACTGAAAAAAGAAACAAAAAAAACACATTTCTGCAATGGAAGAATCCAGCTCACACAACACTTCTAACAGCAGAGCTTTGTGCGCCCTTGTTATTCATTAAGTTCGATTACTAAGCGTGAAGTTTGATGCAGAAAACGCTAGTTATACTTGGCAGTGTAAGCCATAATGTTTTCTTGGGTAGTCGACGTTGCCTTGATAGGCGAAATGTTTTAATGGGCATAAATAGTGGTAATAAATATTATAGTAGTTTTATTTCCATGTTTTAACATTGAAACATTTTGCTGACCAATAAGAATGTCTCACCAGGAGGTGGTTTGACTTTATACAGTGGCTCTGTATTTTCTTCGTTAATCCAATGTCTGGTATGCCGTTTATTCTATCTATAATAATTTGAAAGGGATTACTAAAACCTAAGACTTTTTAAAGTTTGTATCAGTTAACTTCAAGGTTTCTTATGCTTTAATTAACAGAACAGCGGGTGAGAACAACATAAATCTGATGTTTTGAAATCAGGTCACCTTTATAACTAATAGCCATTAATGGGTGGTTTTTGCACGCACCCCAACGATTTTGATTGGCACACAAAAGAGAGGCATCACAGTCCACACCTTTAAACGGTGCAATCGACTGTGGGTCGCGGCTGACCATATAGGCAACAATGTTCAGATTTCTTTTGAAGAACATGGCGAGCTGGAGCGCCGCCCTTCTACTTTCTCTTTTCGTCGCATGCGTGGCTGGGCTTAATGGTATGTTAAGCGAACAACTGCATACTTAAAAAAGTTTAGCTAGTTGCTAGTAAGCTCTAGTAGGGTAATCGCTCTTCGCTTCGGGAATGTCAGTAAACAAGGTGGTCAACCATAGAAAGCAAAAACAACAACATCTTTCAATCTAATTATATTGATCTACATCGACAATTGCATCCAAGTACCAAAATCGTACCCGTGGCTGGGCTTTATGGTATGTTAAGCGGACAACTGCATACTAAAATAAGTTTAAATAAGTTTAGGTAATTGCTAGTAGCGTAATGCTTCTCCGCTTCGTTGTGTGCATCTGTAACTTAAGGCGACGGCGACATGACGATATTCTTCGAGAAGCAAAGATTCCCGTACCTTTATCTAAGCTAGATGCCCTTACCTGGCTATTAGTACAAGGCCAGTGAAAGTCTAACGCATCTCCTTCTTAGCACTGCTTTGAATGACCGATATAAATTGTAGAGACTGGACAAAAAAAGAAAGAAAAATCTAAAGAAAAATATTAGGCGTCACCATAGATTTAGGATAATTAGACCCATAAAAAGTTATTACAATGCTTATATATCAGCGCAATACTTGTCAACTATTTTGCGACAAAAAATTGCGTGCCTGGTAAGGATGCGCATTAGCAATGAGCCAGAATGTCGGTGAACAAGGTGATGAACCATGGAAAGCAATAACAACTCATCTTTGACCTCATGGATGAACGTAACCATACCCATCTACAACGACAAATACATGCATCCAAGTACCAAAATCTACTTACTTACCAAATTTACTTACAATAGACGAGTCAAAAACCTTGTTAAAATGAAAATTGAATTCAGAAGAGGACCAGGTTTGTGAAAATTCTACAATGCCCTGTTAGAGAATGACAACTACAAAGAACTCAATATTGAAAAATCCTCGGAGGTAACAGATAACCAGCTATTATGGGAATTAATAAAATTGGAACTGCGCTCTAAAACTATAAAATATTCGAAACAAAAAAAGATGATAAATTAAACCTACAGAAATTACGCTTCAAACTAGGCTATAATATCTTGACAATAAAATTTGCAAAGGCAACATTTTACGTAAGGATGCTTAGTTACGAGGCCGCCAAAGAAGAGCTAAAACGCATACATGAATTAAGGGGAAACGAGGCTTTGCTCAGGTCAAAATGAAATGGATAGAAACAAGGTGCAAATGACGAGATTACATCGATACCTACACTGTAAACAACGAGATTGAAAACATGTATACTTACTTCAACGATTGATGAAACACGAACGTGGCAAAAATATCCTCTGAAGACTTTATTGAAGACCTTAACCCTATTCAGACCGGGCTTGTTTTGGTCTTGTCGGGGGGGGGGGGGGGGGGCGGATTCCGCTCCCACCTCTTAACTCCGAGAATATTAAAGCTATGACAACGAAACTTGAAGAACAGATAGTACGTCCGCAAATGTTTCCATTGGGGTCCGCAACCTTGGCTGTTGACGTCTATGACGTCACAATAACGTTTTGTTCTCAAACGGCGACCATCTTGGATCCGCCATCTTGGATTTCTTAAATTTTCCAAAAACCGTCAAAAACCGCCAAAACTGATCAGGAAGTGATCAAAATCAATACATTAACATGGAAATGATCTAAAAATGTAAAATTTACTTCAAAAAAGTAATGATTTTTGATTTAAAAGTTTAGAAATTAAAAATTCTGAAAAAACCGCTTGTCAAAAAGTGGTTGCCATGGTAACGTCAAACTTAATAGACAAGGACTTACTACACCAAATTGTTCCCAGATAAATTTTAGGAAAAGTCACCAAGTTCGGGGGCTTTAGCTTCATTATTAAAAAAAGTTATAAACGTCCAAAGTCCGTGCGGGCAGAATCAGCCCCCCTTCGTTCTGAATAAGGTTAATATCCCCCCATTAAGGAAGGAAGAACAAGCAAACTTAATCAATACGACCTACAATGAGCTAAATTTGATCTTCTTTGGGACTTAATTCGTACAACAAAGTTTTTTTATGTTTTTTTTTTCTCAGAGAAGAGGAATTTTTTAACAATGGTTCCAAAGGGCGTATCAGTTCAACTGATTTAATGAACCGGCGACCTATATTTCTACTTAATGTCAATTGGTGAATGTATACTTTGGTATAATGATACAATAACCATTGTCTTGTCCCGCTGTGTTATTGAGTCTTCCATGCGATCTTAATATTGTTGTATGGTTCCTAAACCGCAACCTGAACTTTGTGTGGTGGTGCCCACATACTGTAGACCACATATCTTGCACGTCACCGAATAAATGACATTGCTTGAATTGCAGTCGAGTATGTAATTAATCGAATACCGTCTACCCGTCTCAGAGCTGACATAATATTTGTTTTAATCCGTAAACTTGCAAACGTCGTATCTCCTCGATTTACACTTATTGGTTCCTCTCTGCTCATCCTTTCCCGAGTCTTTCTTCTCCATTGCGTGCACCAAACTAAATAATTCGCCAAACTTCTAGGCCTTCAAAACGCCAGCCCAGCTTTGGAACAGACTTGATAGCCTCACGACACCAGACAGATGACTCCAATATTGGATGAAAGTTCCTCGGCATTTGACCGTTATGTTAGGCAATCGAGTATAATATGTAACCACAGGAGGTACCCTTGCATCGCGTTCGTGCTGTCTTTCTTTCAAAACTTCCTTTTTGAGATCCGTTTCGGCCATGTCGGTCATGTCGGACAAAGTTCTCCTTTCAAAGAAACACGGCTTAGAGCAAATCCTCCTTGTCTTTTACCAATCTAGGTTAGAATAACAATAATGAACTGTGATTTTTTCCATAGAATGCTCCAACTACCAATTCCTTAACGATTCCAACAGAGCTCAATCATATAACGATCGCAATGTTGTCCTTTGTGACGACCCCTTTCCGGTTGGCTGGTACAGATTCAGCGGTGCTGCGGGATACCAAATGCCCGAGTCCTGTGTCCCGGAGTGGCGTTGTGGTACGCATGCGCCAGGTTGGCTCAATGGACGTCACCCTTCAATGGCGGATGGGGTTGTTAGTCGCCAAGTCTGTTATCATTGGTCAAGTAACTGCTGTCTATGGTCAAATTACATTGACGTACGTAATTGTGGAGGATTCTACGTGTACAGACTTGAGTCGACATTTGTTAATTGCTACTTACGTTACTGTGGCAACGGATTATTGGGTAGGAACAACATTTACTTGTGGAATATGTTCCCAAATCCGCTCGTACTTCCTTGGTTTTGCACTCAAGAAAAAAAGCATAGTGTTTATGGAATCATAATTTTTGTGTCCTAGACAACAACGACTGTCAGTCAAACCCTTGCGCAAATGGTGCAACCTGTGTTGATTTGATCAACGATTACAGATGCGACTGTGATGCAGGATTTACTGGGAAGAATTGTACCATTGGTAAGCTAACTTCTTCTTATTGTAGACACATGGCGAGAAGACTGTTGCTTCATCACATGTAAAAGAAAGACGTATTTTTGGTTAACGACGGGTCACTTAACACTCTGAGTTTTTGTGTTCTTAGGCAATCATTTAATGTGAAAAAAGTCAGCAAACGAAATCTTGTACCTCAAGCTGACGACTCGCTGTTGCCTTTTTTCGGTACTCAAAATAACATTTAATTTTTGTCTCTCTAAACACTACGAGGGTTTTAGAGCGGTTTTCTCTAACACGCACCCTTCAAGGACTTTTTCCAAAGGCCAAAGGTGTTTTTGGTGGATGTCAATCTATGAGAATTCAAGAACACGCGCTGAATAAAAAACAGTTTGGCAGTAAATTATGCGCTAAGTGAAACAATGAGAAAATCTTGCGGGAAGTATTAACCACGCTTTGACGATTTTGTATATTTCTAACCGACAGCAAAATATGGCAGACTTTGAATTGTAACTCGAAAAGTACCAAATCAAATCGCTAGGCAAAGGTTTTTTCATTGAATCAACAATGGCTTCACGAATGCATTCAAAACGCCTGAAAATACGCAATGCAAACTTGTTTTAACGAAAGTAAACTTCGGAAGCAAATTTGTATAAAACTGACTTTTATTCTATTCGAAGAAGTGCTTAAACCCTCTGAATTACTTCTCTGAGTTCGCAGTCGATTAGCAAACGTCTGATTCTCGCCGTTCAAAAATTCTCGCTGTCAGACCATCACAAATAATCTCTTCTTTTTGCTTCGCAAGTTCAGTCAATTAAAAGTCCAAATTTACAGAATACCGATTGTGTCCTCAATGAATATTTCGAGAATTGCTTTAGTACTGTCACAAAATTTTAAGAACCGGAGGGCACAACAGATTCGCAAAATCAGTTTATCCACGGCCCCAAACAGGATTGCGTTACATGTGACAATCAACAAGAGCCAATCAGCGCGCGAGAATTCGAAAAAATTGTCATAGAAACAGATGATTGACATCCACTAAAAACACATTTGGCCCTTGGGAAAAATTCCTTGAAGGGTGCGTGTTAGAGAAACTGCAGTAAGTGACTTAAGTAACAAACAAACAATGCACAAGCAAGAACTTACCTGCAAAATGTGGGAGCAGGGATGGCGCAGTGGTGAGAGCACTCGCCTCCCACCAATGTGGCCCGGGTTTGATTCCCCGTCCCGGTGTCATACGTGGGTTGAGTTTGTTATTTGTTCTCGTCCTTGCTTGGAGGGTTTTTCTTTGGGTTCTCCGGTTTTCTTCCCTCCAAAAAAACCAACATTTCCAAATTTCAATTCCACCTGCTTGTAAAGCGCATTTGATTATATTCATATAGAAAATGCGCTATATAAGTTCTAAATTATTATTATTATTATTATTATTATTATTATTATTATTATTATTATTAAAATCCGAATGTGGAGGTAATGAGGCCTTCACAACAGATATTTAACCAAAACGATCTTCTGGCATATGTGTTTATTTTTATCTTTCTACCAATTAGACATCGATGGCTGCAACCCAAACCCTTGTGAAAATGGAGGAACCTGCATTGACGGGATTAACGATTTTACTTGTCGCTGTGACCCTGCTTTTGGAGGAAAAAATTGTTCGGTGTTGGCTGGTGAGTACTTTTTGGTACTGTGTAGTTGCTTGTTACATAGCAAAGTCATTCAATCAGTTAGTCATTCATTCATTTAGTCAGTCAGTCAGTCTGTCTGTCAGTCTGTCACTCAGTCTGTTAGTCTATCAGTCAGTCTGCCATTCTTTCAGATGGCTAGTCTGTCTGTCTGCTAGTCCGTCAGTCTATTATTCAGTCTGCGGTGAGGGTAAAAGGCAGCATGAGTTTGCGGAACGGCATGTGGCATGAGTTGCGGAATGGCACAATTATGACTGCAGAATGTAATTTATATATGCAGAGTGACAATAAATTACGTACGCCTTGTTTGAAAATCTAGAAGAATGAAAGCTTATTCAAACGTCCTGCGGAAATATTCGATGTTTGTTAAGAATTGTAAATCCATTCAGAAAAAAATATTCCACTTTTGTAGTTGACGCATTTTCCGAGCTTGTGCAAAGTATAAAATCGCTATGGTATCGACACCTAGTTGAACTTGGAGAAAAGTTGTGGTTTGTCCCACCAGCAGTGAGTTTGCACGGAAATTCTCATTGAAATCTCCCAGTAGTATTTGACGTTTGTTTGGAATTACAAAGCGATTCAAAAAACCAATTTGGTTTTGTAGTTAGCCATCGCATTTTCCAAGCTAAAGTATACCATACAATCGCCAGGTTGTTCACGAGTTGTCACGCCACCATAGCCGGACATCAGTCAGGGATACCCAGCAAAACCACGATAGTTTCGAATCACTTGCACCTCCATACAAAGATAGGATGCTCATTTGTTAAAGCTACTCAACCCACGTCTTGCTTTTTCCAGAGAAGTGCCGTGAAAGCATAAATATATGATCAATTGAGTGTTCAGTTATACCTTTCATTCTTGCGTTTAGTTCGGGCAGAATGAAAACAAAAACTTGAAGCCTTTACTTTTCGCCTTTATCGATCGGTCAACGTTAAAGGATAAAGTTAAGACAAACTGCCTACTCTCTTGAGTTCCAGAAGTGGATTCACATTATCAGAGGATACTTGAAACATCTTTCAAATCACGAAGTGGACTAAGGTGTTTTTGTTTGTTTTGGGTAGGCTTGGATAAATTCTGCCGGCAGAATTTCGAGCAGAATAAGCGATTTTTGAGGCGAGCATTCTGCCGGCAGAATAGGGCATTTTCGAGCAGAATTTGAGCAGAACAACGGAAAATCAGCGACACTAATGATATGCATAACAGTTGTAAGAAAAATTGAAAACTAAAAACAAAACAAATGGAAAATAGCTTGCAATTAATGTGATTATTAGCTAAAACGCACTCACATGATTCAATCTTTCGTCTAATATTAGTGATGTTAAGTAAGATGAATTGCAATTTTGCTAAGCAAAATGAATATCTAATTAGTATTTGAAGGTTAGGCCCAGGCTCCCTTCCCTATTTGCGAAAATGGGCGGAAAAGTTTTCGGTACCGATCAGAATTCGAGCAGAATAAGGGTGTCCGAGCAGAATTTCGAGCAGAATAAGTGATTTTTACGAGCCCTGCCGGCAGGCAGAATAAGCCATTTTACGACAGAATTTATCCAAGCCTAATTTTGGGCCGTACGATCTACGGTTGGATGCTGTGCACTCGCTGTTTTAATACCTGGAGAAGACTCTCTCGACGAATACTTAAACCGCCTATGGTATAATATAAAATTCCATTGCGTTGGAGAAACTAGCCGAAATCTTTTCGTAGAAGCTGTAAAGAACGAAGGAGAGGATAAATTGCATTCCGTAAACGAAAAAGCGCGCAACTCGGCGAGTCACAAAAAGCGGCTACTCTCGCAAATTGGCGGAAAAAAAAGGGCGCGCTTTTCAGTTTAATTTATTTTTTGAGACGTTCCACATATATTACATTTTGCATAATTATGCCATTCCGCAACTCATGCCACATGCCATTCTGCAAACTCATGCCGCCTTTTACCCTCACCCTTCAGTCTATTAGTCAGTCTATCTGTCGGTCTGTTAGCATGTCAGCCTGTCAGTCTGTCTGTCAATTTCCGCACTTTCTTAGTTCGGGATAAGTTTGAGTTAGCCCAACGCAGCGCTGCTAGCCTTAATACTAATCTTACACAAAATGGGTTATCTATCAAATGATTTTTTCTTTTTACTTTCGAAATTTTGTAATACAACAAAAACCCAGGAAAGGGGTTCCATTTGGGGAGCTTGTTTACCTTCGAGAGTTAAAGGGGTGAAAAACTCTTTTAAAATGGTCACCTAATGTTTGTATGAATCTTTCATAAACTTCTGAACTTTAGATTAATGGCAAAAATAAATAAAAAATTACTTTTTTTTTCATTGTTGCACCCTTTTACTTAACTTTTCTTGTACGGTTTTCGGAATCTCATTTATAATAATAAATAATAATAATAATAATATAGACACTTTCATGGTCCAGGGCACCATGGCCTTGTGGATGTCAACATTACACTGATTGACAGAGTATCCGACAAGTCAGCACTATTAGATAAAGAGGGCCAGTGGGCTTACAGTTTGAAAAATATTAACCAATAAGGGCTCAATGAAAGTGAGTTTTTCTTCAGTGAGAGCAAGGCAAATAGGATTCGTGAGGGCTAAGTGTTTGGTTTTGGGACGTATTTTCGAGCTATTGTTAAAAGCGCGCGCTTTAAACTTTTCATATCTTTTACTAACGGTTTTCTTTGTAGCGCGCGCAAATTTCGGTTAGACTATACTCAAATTTGTAATCTAGCGGTGTGTGATGCTTGCAACGGCCATCCACACCTGAACGCAGGTGTATTCGGCCGAAATACAGGTGAGGGATTAAAAACGTCTTGTTTTACTCTCCATTCGTGTTAATTTACTTAATCAACTATGGAGAGCACCTCCTTTAGCGCCGAATTTGGGTGACAGAGTAGATACAGGGTCTGGAAGGGTATTCTCGGGATCCGGGATTTGGCCAAAATACCTTGCGGGATTCGGGAAAACGCAAAATATCTTGACGGGATTCGGGATTTGACTTCTACCAAGGAAGCGGGATTCGCCAAAATTTGCCCGGGCACGGGATGCGAGATTTTTTTGCTTGTCTGTCGGGAATTCGGGAAATCGCCTCGACCCAAGTAAACGTTCTAGCGGCAAAAGCGAATCAACCAGGCGAGTGCAAAATATCAATCGAAAGGGCCAATATACATCTTAAATTTATTAGCTTTTGTAGAAATTAGTCTTTTTTAAATGTATTTTTGGGAAAGAAAAAACGGGATGCGGGATAGAGAAGAAAAAAGTGCGGGATGCGGGATTCTAGTGAGAAAGGAGCGGGAATGTGGGATCAGGACCCCCCCTTCCGGTCCCTGTAGATACAGTTTCTAAAACATACTTACAAAAATCTTTGTTGATGTTGTTCTTGTTTTTGTTTTTTATTAATTGTTTAAATTGCACTCGTTTGTTCCTCGCGTGGTATTGAGAGAAATTTCATTTAACACTTGTATAACACCTTTACCAGTTGATATTAATTGTGAGTGTTCCACATGATTTTTTGCATGGAAATTCGTGGAATCAGCCTTTCGTTGTGCCTTCTTTCCAAGACCCTGTACAACAGGCGTCTAGAATGACTGCGTTTGTCTGAGTTCCCGGGGGTGTAAAATTCATTGTCATAACGAAAATAAAATCAGTTTACTGTCAACAGATATTGGGCTGGTCGTTTGTCATTTGGAAACGGTAGATTAAAGATGAAAGTTACCTTCCCTTATACACAAATTAGTAAAATCTGCTTTCACATTTGCGGCAAACTTTAGCTAATAAATGTTAGCACTGTCTGTGCCGCAGGTCAAGGTGAAGTAATTTGCACAGGGCTTGTTGACATGTTTTTTTTTTTCGCCATATGCATGGCTGGGCTTTATGGTACTGTACAGTAAGCATACTGCATACTTTAATAAAAGCGCATTTGTTTGACAGTTTAGTTATTTACTTAAGCAGTGTAATGCCTTTTGACTTTGTTTTAGAAAATGGTGTGACTGTATCTTGCGGCGACGGAAACATGACGGTGTCCTTAGAGAAGCAAAGGCTCCCCTACCTAAATGCTAGCCAGCTGCACTTGCGTGGCGATTGGTGTGGGGCCACTGAAAGCTCGACGCACCTGTTTCTCATTACTGCTTTGAATGATTGTGGGACCACATACATCGAAACGGAAGACTCACTTATTTTCTCGAATGAAATTCAAGGGGACGTTCAAGTGCACAATGTAATCACCCGTTATCACGACTTTGATCTTCAGTTCAACTGCACATATTCCAGGAAGAGGTTTCTCAGCTTGAGTTTCACACCTGATGGAATTGTGATACCTTCAGGAGAAGGTATTTGGTTTCTCATGCGTCTTTAATCCATAAATATAATGACATTCTACCTCAAGCGATACAAATCAATTAATTAGAAGTGAAGAAGTGAAACTTGGGTTGTGAAATAATTTGCTTGAGACTAATTTTTATTCGCATTGATTACCAATCGACGAAATCTATCCTTTTTAAATTACTTAGATTTATTACTATTTTTCTTGTTTACCTTTTCCTGTCCAGGGAAATCTTTAACTTCATGTTGCCAAAGATTATATAAACAACCCCCAGCACGTCGAGGAAGTGCAACTTAAGTGGTCACTCTTTGGGACTTTTCCCACAAGCTCAAAATTGAGAGCCACGAACGACGCCTCAAAAATATGAACTGATCTACATATTGTTTTTAGAGGGGTTCGGCAACCTCACCTTCAAGCTGGACTTCTACAGAAGCAATTCTTATACAACACCATACTACGACTATGACTACCCACTGAATGTCCCTCTGAATGAGTACATATACGTTCAGTACAGCGTGGAGTCCAGTGCTGACCTGGTGATAATGGCTGAGAACTGTAAGGCTACCAAAGATGGGAGATTTTATTCCTCGCCAGCGTATTATCTTATACAGAATGGGTAGGTATATGTTTGTGGTGCAGAAAGTTTAGCATTTTATTTATTTATTTATGATTCGCAGCTATACACTGTTATGAACCCTAAAGACCCGCTACCGTCAACTGAGATCATTCGTTCTTGCATAGACGACATACTAGCCTGAAATACTCGCAACAAGCTAATATGTAATCCTAGTACAACTGAAATTTAAAAATTCTCTTCAAGATTTGTGCACTCCATCACACTTAATTCCATTTTGGTTGGAGGATCCGCTGTAAAGCTAATCACCTAAGTCAGACTAAGGAGTTGCACTCCCACTATGATGAGCCATCTTGACGACTGTAACAGTTTGTTATTTGGACTGACATCACGACAGATTGAAAAACTACAGAGGATCCAGAACACAGCGGCTCGTCTTGTAGCGGGTATAAACAGAAAGGAACACATTGCCCCTGCTTTAAACGAACTGCAATGGCTACCAGCGGATGACTGAGTTGTTTTTAAGATTTTATTTCTGACATTTAAGAGTTTGCATGGCCTTGCACCTGATTATGTTGAGCCTCCCCGACAACTGCGCTCTTCTAAGAAAAATCTTTTAGAGTTGTTCCTTCCGTTTCGGATGTTTCCTATGGATATAGAGTTAGTTGCTAGTTAAAAAAATATTAGAAATGATTCGCTGTAGACTCGCTTTCTAAGTCAAATTTCATTTACGTCGGTCTTTCAAGTAAAAAAACTTGAACCGGTGTCATCCTTGCAGTTAAACGCAACCCGTTAAGATGGAATTTTACCGACACTGTGCAGCTAAAATAATAGCGGATTTCGATGACGCGTGAACAGGAAAGATGAAAATAAAAATCAAACTTCCACAACACAGATTTTCTTCAATGTTTCACAAAACGTAGGTAATCGATAAAGAAAGTGATCTATCAAAATAAAATCTGGGTCACTGAATATTTAAGAGAGTTAAACCCGTACACAGATATTAAAATGCCCACTGGCGCTATATATCTCTACATTTCTTCAACAGCACGCGCTCTCAATGCCTTACGTGGCATTACACCCCTACGTGATTTGTGTGCACAGTAAAGATGCGCAGAAACAATTAGTCCGAACGTCCTTGAGCCGTTCTTGAGGGGATAATGACGATGATAATGATGACGATGATGATAATGTGAGGATGATCATGCCTGGATTAATTGGCGAGTACGCGATTACTACATTTTAGAAAGAGTAGAGATACTGTTAATCATTAGTCACTATATAAATCCTTGTTAGTAAGGAAACAGACATCGCTTAGCCTAAGTAGCCTATCGCGGTGATTCCGGGAAAATTTTCTCATCACCCTTTTTGCTTTAACCTAATAGATGCAAGCAAGATATAACTTTGGATTACTCTTACGATTCGTCCCGAAGTTTCCAGCAATTCTCTTACAGAACGTTCAGGTTTTTTGACGACTACGACACGGTTTACTTCCATTGTGAGCTGTTGGCCTGTCACAGAAACACACCTAATTCCAGGTGAGTTAATGTTCCAACTCACATAATTTTGCATTTTTGAAACAAAGCTACCTACATTTGTGCCGTTGTAATAGGTGTTACCATGGAACCTTAAAATATTATAAAAGCAAACTAAAAAGTTTAAGTGCAACGCATTTATGACTCGTGGTTTGGTTGTGGGATATTCAACGAACAATGATTCCAAGAAATTTGCGTTAATATTGATTTTCGTCCGTCTGACCTATCTCGATTATGGTTTTATTTACTCAAACCTTCAGTCTTACTCAATTTGGACCATGCATCTGATCTCAGTTAAAATCAAAGGTTCTTATGCTCTTAACTTATCCGCTGTGTTATTGCAATATCTTAACATCTTAACCCTGTTTAGCCTTGGAGGTGGGAGCAAATAAATCCAGCGATGACCTCAGACATTCGCAATTTTGCCACAGTTTAGTAAATGAGCTAATGAACTAAACGATTGAAAACTTTCCCTTTCTTGCAAAATGAAGGTGTAGCCAGGGTTGTGTGAACAACGAGAAAAGAAGAAAAAGAGAAGTAACAATACGCGACGAAAGCGAACAACCAAGTACAACCAAGACCTACAAGATCAAACGAGGACCAATAATGATCACCGAGAAAAAGGAAGAACTCAAAGGTGATTAACCGAGCTACCAGTAAGATTGAAAAGCTAATGCTTTGAATGTTCCGCAGTCTGCCGAAAAGTACAACAAAAGGCAGATAAAATTGAATTTCCTTCGCCATGGAGATCATAACACACATTGCTAAATGCCTGTGATTTTAAGACAACAAACCTTGGTACTGAGTATTTGTCAGCTTTTTAAGTGTGAGTTGAACACAATACGAAGAGTGACCGTTACGAGCACATTATTTCGTCATTATCTAAAGATATGTTTTTTTGTCATGTTTCCAGATACCGGAAATACTGACAAACAAGCCGTCATGATTGGCAGCGTAACAGCTGCTGGAGGTGTTGCAGTACTCGCTATCATTGGCCTTGTTGTGTTATTTATCAAGTACCGCATTGCAAGACTGATTATGAACCGAAACAAGGTGGGCGATCTGTACACCACCCAAGACGAACAAATAAGGCGACAAAACGCGTACATCCAAGAGGAAGATATGATGGAAAAAGACGAAACGTTGTGATTAGGATGTGTGTTACAAGAACGGTGTCTCTTTCTTAGAACCAACCACTTATTTGCCTAACGTTTTTAATATTTATTTATTTATTATTATTTTTTATCTGACCGACATAACAAATTAATGCGGTACTCGAGTAGACACAGGTGCTGATTTAGATGCACTTTGTTTTGGCGCCAAGTATTTTCCAACTTCTTTCAACTGGTTTTAGCCTCACAAAGGCACTTGGCTACTTTTAAAAGCATACACGGTTAAATATTTTAATTCGTAGACAGGTTAAAACGCATATACTATCAAAGGAGGTTCTGACTGAGTGGAAGCAATGATCAAATGTCGGTAAACAGTTTAAAGAGTCATTTGCCCTGCCAGTTGTGTGTAAACGCAAAGACGTTTTGCTCGGTATTTTTGGTATTATTTTCCAGATCCTCTGGCGTAATTCATTTCCCTCGTTTTTTGTAATCTTTTTTAAAATATCGTTAATTTAATGCAATCAACTACTAAAAGCAACTGCCCAAAAGTTTTCTTAGCAGTCCAAAAACAATTCTGGACTTGGACATTTTGCATGGATTTTTATAGGTCTTAACTGATGGTGATTATCAGCCTCTTAGTTAGATATTAGGTGTGTGTTTAGCTTAAGAAGATAAAGTAATATTTTTAAAATTGTCAAGTAGCCACCATTTCACTTTATAGCCTGCACTTCACGGCAAAAATACCACGTGATAATGAGTTTCCCGCCATTTTTCACGTTTGCCGTTTACCGTTTGCAACGTGAAGAAGCCTGCCGTCTCGAGTTCGTCAACAACGCGAGTATTTCTTTAAGGTTTTTGATTCGTTCAGCCTGTGCTTAATCCCAGTGATGTTTTATTCATTTTGGTACGGAAACTGATCGATTTACTGTCATTGGAGAAGTATTACAGGCACAAAAAAGCCATTTAGATTTTTAGCCATTTCTTAAGAATTTAAGTAAGTTTTGATTGATGCGGAGTCAATGAATCAACCGAATCCTTAATGGGTGAAATTTTCCCTCATAGTATTGCTTACATCATCAGGTTTTAATTCTCGGAAGGCTTCCTTCATTTCCCGGAATCGTTTCGTTTAATATTCATGTTGCAGATTAGGGCCGTCTTTGTTCGCTGGGCGTTAGGCATGGTTCTGTATTGTAAAATCGTTGGATCAATGACAATCAATCAATAGTCAGTGAGGGATGTAGAACATGAACTGTTGGATGCGAGCGGGAGCCTAGGACTCTTGACGTTGTTTCAACAATAGTGTTACGTCCACTCAATAATCTGCTACCAGTCAGTAGTACATAGAAACAGTACTTTCTAAGGCCATAGAGAAAACAAAACAACTTGGTAATTGTTTCATCAAAGGGAATAAAAACAGTTTGACGCTCATTTTGTCTCCGCGCGTGGTTGGAATAAGCCTCAGACACAAAAGAACTACGTGAACAGCTACGATGTTTATAGTGTGCTTGTTGAGCCTATAGGCGTTCTATTCTTAGTAAGCTTGAGCACACTCCAGAATGAATTTGAATGAATTTGACAGGGTTAAGCTCGCCAGTCCCAAAATCCTCTCATAACTATGAGTCATGAGTAATAATGCCCAAACTGTACTCGCTTATATCTCGCTTAATTTTGAGGATGTCATATGTGATTTATAACACTCCATTGTGATTATTTTTGACTCGGGATTTCGTGGAATCAGCCTTTCCAAGAATCTGTTTACAAGAAAGCGCGACCGCATCAGTGCGACCGCCTTTGTCTCAGTTTCCGGAATTAAAGTTAATTATGTTAATGACATTCGGTCAATTTATTGTCAACAATATTTGGACTAGCTATCTGCCTTTGAGAAACAGCAGTAAAAACCTGCCATATGTTACCATCATTTCTGCATGCCTTATTTACTGAGTGATTTTTGACATTGGCGGCAAACTATAGTTAGTTGACTAATAAACGATTCTACTTACACCGTGCGGGCTTGTGCCCGAGGTAAAACTAATTTGCATAGGGCTCGTTGACATGTTTGGGAACATTCCTTGTCACAAGCGTCGAAAAACGAATAGCGACAGATTACCGTTAATTACTGCTCAGTATCTTTCGATTAACTAACCACAATAGTATTTCATAAATACTTTTTTAGTTTCGTAAAAAGAGTCATCCTTGGTGACTCAACATTTGACTCAAAAAGGGGGAAAGGTCAACTTCTAAATGAGCCTTTAACCTGTCTCCATTTTTTAACATACTGTCAGAACACTCTTAATTGTAAAATTTCTGTGCAAAAATAGTTAATAAACACAGAATAACGTTAAGTGAACGTTCGGCTTCCCGCTACATTATCACGAAGCTGTACAGTAGGGGACAAATTGAAGCTAGAATGTTTGCAAGCATCGATCTAAGTGCTTTTTTGTAATACAGAAAAGCGCCTTCCGAATTGCTTCAATTGCAACCTTAGCCTTTTTGGGGGGATTGAAAAGAGCGATGAAAACTTTATCCGAAGAATAAGTAGTCTTCAGTGACAGACATCACTGATAATTCTTGATAATGCGATTGGTTGCGCGCAATTGCTGACAATTCATACTATGAGACTCTACCAGTGAGGGCAACACTATTCTGGTCAATCAAACAAATATATTGACACACATCGTCTCATTTGTGCAAAGCGCTTTTCCATAGGCTATTGATAAGATGTTTCAAGATCGTTTTAGTACTCGAAGCAAGCCCAGTGTAGATAAAAGAGCTGAGATCATTGAAAAACAAAGTCAAGGAAATATTTTGAAGCTGTCTTCTTTACAAAATAAATAATTTTATTAGAACTGTTGTAACAAACAAAGCAATATACTTCCACAATGAATGAATCCGCACAAAACAACACTTCTAACTCTAAAAATAGAGCACCGGAACTTTTTCCGCCCTTGTTATTCATCAAGGTCGATCACTGAGCGTGAAGTTCGATGCAGAAAAAGCCTAGTAATATATTTTCAATGCAAGCTATAAGATTGTCTTGGATATTCGATGTCGCCTTACATAGGAAAAAAGCTAGTAATGGCAACCATTCTTTGATAACAGGAGGAGCAGTTGTATTTCAATATTCTAACATCGTGTTACTCGGTCTCACCAGGAGGTGGTTTGGCTTTATACATTGGCTTTATTTTCTTCGTTAATCCAATGCCTTTTCGCCGTTTATTCTATCTATAATAATTTGAAAGGGATTGCTAAAACCTGAGACTCTTTGTATCAATTCACTTCAAAGTTTGTTCCGCTTCAATTAACAGAACAGCGGGTGAGGACAACATAAATCTGATGTTTTGAAATCAGTCACCTTTATAACTATGGGTAAAAAAGGACGTTCTGAATGATAGGATTGACAGGAGTACCAAATGTCCGTACGTAGGCATTTTAAAGACCCGTTTGCCACGCCAGTTATGTACAAATAGATGATAAAGAGTTCACAAATAATCTTGGACTTGATTGCATAGCCATTCCATAGATATTTTATAAGTTTTAACTCAAGGCCATGATTAGCTCAGGTAATTGTTAATTTGCAGGTATTGACCAGTTTTCCGTATAGCTTATACTTGATAGCTATGATATTATTACAAAATGATGAACACGCGGGATACGCCTTTTGCTCAAACATTAAATGTACGTTAAAATAGTACTGTGCGTTTAATAAGCATTAAGTAAAGGTGTATTTTCTCGCATTTTAACAACCGAAGAACTTTTCACAGCAGGCTTTTACTTGCATAACGTTTTGTAAAGGACATAGAATATTATGATGATGGCTTAGAATAACTAGCTTTAAGTATTTTCACCCGCTCTTTCACATGTGCTCTCAGTATAATATTCCAAAACTCTACCTTTTTATGTGACTTTGGCATTGTTAAATGCAAGATTGTAGTTCTTAGGTGATATCTGACATACATTAAGCCAGTTAAATTTGAAAGTGGTGAATCTCGAAGCAACAAAGATTTGCACGCAAGTGTAATTCGCAACGCTTGTTGCTTCGTGCAGTTTTGCTTCTTTTGTGGTAAAAATTGACACACTAGGCTTTAGTATGATAGAGTCAGTATTAGGCCGTATAATCATACCTACAGCCTGTAATTATACTTAAGGAATAGTTGCTAGTGTTATTTCTCATTTATATTAAGAAATAATATACAAGGTTTTAGATATTTTTTGTATAGATGGATAATAGAAACAGATTCTTGTATCAGTCGTGATGTGCTGATTTTGTCTTGGATTAAGAACAAGAGGTTCAATGCGAAAGCTCTCTCTCTCTCTCTCTCTCTCTCTCTCTCTCGCTCTCAATACGGCTCAATGTTTCAATACGACTTTCATGTAAAGAAGTTTTGAAAACTTTTGAAATTACCGTATTCAAGTAAAAGTGAATCAATCAAGGTTGAAAAATTAAAAGTAATATTCTGGCTCTAAAATTTATCATAGTAACAGCCAAAATCGTCGTACTGATGACTTCGAATACAAGTTGAATTTATCTTGTTGATCGAGGAAGTCGACTCACTTTAAGTGCTTCCGCTGTAGTAACCAGCCTGCACTGGTAACCTTTAAGATGAGCCTGAGCGAGGCAGAAAGAGACACGGCGAAATACGTAATAGAATAAAATTGCAGCTTTCTGATTCAAAACAAAACATTCACAGTCTGTTTGTTAATTTGGAGTTCCATCAAACTAAAACATATTAAAAGGTCTGTTAGGCAGTCGGACTTTATTTACAATGCGCCTTATGTAATTTGCTGTGATTTGAAATTGATATTTAAGTTAAGATACTTCATGTACTACAAAGAAAATTAACAGTCCCTGTAAACCTAAAAAACCCAAAGTAGTGAGTTTATCAGAACGTCAGATTGATCAGTTATTGCCCTACTATATTCTGTGAACCGACACTACAACCGATGTATCGGTCGGCGCTTCTCAGCTGCAGCAAATATGATCCATGTCTAGAGCAATACTCCGTCACTATGTACGAATTGACGCTGTTTAGCGTTTAGAAGCTTGGAAATCTTTGAAAGCCAATGTTAATGAGAGTGGGTTTATGCTCTGAATACCGTAGAGCACCTAACGTTAAAAGTGTTTTCTGCTGCGAATTTTGAAAGTATTTGGAAGATTCATATGAAATAAGCATGCCACCCAAGGGACAGAATTCGTCGCAAGAATTGAGAAATGCGGTCCCGCTTAGAAAAAGGCGTTTAGAGTCCACTAGAGACCTTATCCAATAATCAAAATACGTTAGCTACAGTGTAGTTTAAAACAGCTAGCCTCTTATTATATCAAGTTAGCGAATCTAAGGCCTTTCGGTCAAACGGATACTACTTCATCCAACATTTTTGAATACAAGTTTGTTATAAATTTCTTTTGATGGCAATCAAACTTTGTTTAGCATCCTTCACGAAATCACGTGAAACAAAATTCACAATGCATGATGTTGCATGGAAATGTTTGCCATCCACTTTTTTTCTTTGTTCGATAATACATCAACACAAATAACCAATTAAAAGATCCAAAAGGAAGAGTACACTGATAAAAGAGATTCAAATGATATAATTATATCTCTCAATTAACGATGTGGATGTTTAAGATCTGGCATTTTACTGTGAAGTTTGACTGGAGTCTATAAAAATTCAATCATTGAACCGCTTCGCTCTGTATTGCTCAAGCGCCGTCTGTGTAATGGATGGACGGTTTTTGGCTTAATTTTTCGGGCGTATGCTAATTTTGTCGGCATTTTGTAGCGTGGGGTGATCTTTGTTTTGTAACAATAAAGCTCCTTTTATCATAAAAAAATTGCAGTTGCTAACTGGGGCGTTTGGTATTTAGTTTAGCGTCAATGAATCAAGGCCAATTGATCAAGAATCAAATAAGTCATTAAGCACACGGGAACCGTTTGTGGAAGAATTCCAAGATCACTCAGTTTTCAGTTTTTTTTTAGTGCTCAGTTTTCTCGATAAACTATCATCAGTATACTTAGTAGATGTACTTTCTAAAGTCATTAACCAAGTAATCACTTAACCATGCAAGCATTTGATAACAAAGCCACAAAGTGAACAAAACAAGGTGGCAATTGTTTCACCAAAGCAAAATTAAAACAGTTTTTCGTATGAATAACAAAAGGTTTCCATTTTGTGTACACGGTTGGAATAAGCATCAAACACAAAAAGAAATACTTATGCAGCTATGCAGTTTATAGTCTGCTATGTGATGAAATGCCTTAAGGCATCCAGTGATTGAAAAGCTTTTACACTGAAATGATTTTGACTGACAGGTTAAGGTAGAGGTGGAAGGTTCCACACACGTATTTGGTGACCTCGGGGTTTGGTGAAATCAACATTCACTTGGTCGTCGTCATAGCACTAAAAACGTCAAGCAATCGTTTCTGTCTTTAAAACGTAATATGATAAGGTGGATTACAGTGAGTTTCCTAACTCTTTTTGTTCTACAATTGGCATCGTTAGCAGAGGCATCTCACTTCCGGCATGGTAGTATCGCGTGGGAACCAGCTAACAATTACAGCAACAAGGTAGAGTAAATTAATTGAAGCTTTCTTTTTCCGAAACCAGTAGAGATTATACAGCCAACTAATAAGTGGCCACAGAGAACAATGCTTCTCTGAATTGATGTGCTCCTGTAAATGGATAATGGCTTCAGTCTATTAGCTTTATAAGTGACCAAGCATTTTGTTCTCGTAAAAAAAATAATAATAAAAAATTGTAATCTGAGGCTAAAAGAACTTATACCTGAGAACATTTTCAGTAATTGGTTCCATTCAAAAGTATTCGTGGTCGTTACTCATTACCGAAGGTACGCATATTCTCTCGAAGATTACCTACTCTGTGGTTGCGATATTGCGCGAAACAAATTAATCAAGAAAAATAATATTTGGCTTTAATTCCAACCATTTACTATTACGTACTGCAGCTTCTCAACTCTTTCAGGAGTTAAAGTGAACCTAATAGACGCTAGGGCATCAATGTTGCTGTCCCCGCCGTACTTCACAACCTACACTTTTGACTTTTGACACACGACAGGCTGTTTCGCTTAACTGCAGTTTAAAAGATTGCCAAGATATTAACAATTTAAATGGTTATTTTATTCTTGTACTGTTAAAGATGTTTGTTTGGAGAGACTCTGAAGAGTGAACATAGAGTCTGCACATGTACAATTACTTGTAACTGCATAATGCAGGTTTTTATTTTGGCTAGAGTACAGTTGTTTTACTTGAAGGCTTGTTGGTTAGTTTGTTTGTTTGTTATTAGTACAGTTTTGCCTGCTTTAATGTTCAGTCTAGTTGAAAAATTGCAAATTGCAATCGAATATTGTGGTTTTCGCGCTGTCCATGTGAGTTATGTTTCTTGCATCTGCTTGCTTTTGCCCGCGTCTGAAAGCCACTGAAAATGCAAATAAAGATTCATTCTAACCAACATGTTTAGTGGCCTGTGTCCATTTCTAGGAAAAGCAGCTTTTCGGTTCGTTAGTTTCTCCTGTAACTGCGGCATCTTAAATAACTAGAATCAATCATAATGTCGAGTGAAACAAAAAACAAAAATTCAAACCAATATGACATTTTGCTAGTTAGTGTATTGCACAGCATTAAAACATGCCGTCCTTCATTTTACGAATAATCGTGCCGGCGCTAATCGAATGAGTTGTGACTGTGGTAGTCTGGGTTTCGTGACTTAGGTTATATAAATAGGCCTAAACGAGCACGTAGGTTCAGAAAATCAGGGGCACCCAACGACAATTTTCGGGAAAATATCTGTTCGGAAGACGATTTGAGATCTAGAATTTTCGGAACATTTGTTGTAAAATTTCTTGCTTGCCTGCCTCTTCTAGGATTTTCGAACATCTAAAATATGGTATTATTGCCCATTTTTTAACGGATTTCTACCCTTAAAAGGTCACCTAGAATTTTCGGGAGCCTTTTTCTGGCTAAAATTTTCGAAAAGGTAAGTTTTGATCCCTATAATTTTCGGATCACTAGACTTTCAGCTAAGAAATCCGAACAGATGAAAAGTTTTTAGGGGATAAAAATACGCCTATATCTACCATTTAAATACTAAAATACGTTCAATAATGCTAAGTTAAGTGGTTTTGAACTATATTCTCGTTGGGTGCCCCTGGAAAATGAATTAATACAGACCAAGATTACTGTCTTGGTAGCCGTTACAAGCCAACTGATTGCGTCGCTGTTATAGTTGGACTGAATTTGATGGAAAGATTATTGCATTGAAGAATTTACAAAAGATTTACACTTTTTGTTGCTATCTTGTTCTGAAAGAACTCAAAAATCGTCTCTGCCTGAAGTGTATATCAGTTTGAATGTTGGTGTTGCACTATCAGAAATACTTGTTCCTACCCCGACTACTTTCTTACTACACCTTAGCCTTTTGTTAGAGTTTTGTTTACGAGCCACAGATTGCTCTGAAGTCTACTTTCCACCTCCGTCATATCTCGTTTCTGGAGTAAAACAAGAGGACGGTTCATTGGTTGTCTTAATTCTATCTGCAATAGCTACCGTTAGGTGAATCATCTTACTTCTTGCGTGGACGTTTACACAAAATAATTTAGTCCAAATCAGTGATTGCATCTATCAACGGATACGTCTAGCATCCGGATTGTGGTCGTAAAGTTTCAAATCTACCAATGTGATGTCTTAAAGTTTAAGTTGAAAAACATCGGAAACTAACCCTTTTTACTAACAAATACTTTCTTTCATGGAAATGATAAATTTTAATTTTTAAGTACTGGTTGCCGGGACTACGCTGGGCGTATTGTTAAAGTGCTTTAATTTATTAATTAGATCATTTAACTAAGCAATGGAACTCTTGCATGCTCTTTGCAGACTGAGCGAACTTAGGCAGAAGAAGATATGCTATTTAGTAATAAAGGGAGCTAAAGTCACTTGACAAATTTAAACAGGCCATCCGTAATGAAAGAATCTGAATTCTTTTTTATATACTAGACTGTAATAATTTATTGTTACTTTAATTAAACTTAATCTTAGTTGTCGATTCGCAGTTTATTTAAAATATGTTTTTGCCTTTTTTCTGTATATCTTTGTATTAGTTTTATTATTTGTAATTTAGTAGGAGGACCCCTTCTGTAAAGCACTCTCGGGTGAAGTAGGTATCCTCAATAAAGATTGTTATATTATTATTTATTTATTTATGAATGTTGACTTTGTGTACATGTTAGACACACAATAAGAATTTTGTCTGTTAAAGCGAGGAGCTCAGACGAAACGTGCTCTATATCCAATAATAATCAATATCTCTTAATTATCAACGATTACCTTTGCTAGAGGAAAGAATAACCCACCATACTCGAGAGGCTCAGATCCACAGTGGGACAACCCGCCCGCGAATTTGTCCTGGGAAAAAAAATAACACTGCTAAAGTATGTTGCGGAGCCAAATTACAATTTAGATTAATGGGAAACATGTCCAAGTTTTGGAAGGAAGCTCATTTGGATTCGTAGGCAAACTGATCAACTTACTTTGCCCGTTTTCGAAACACTTGGAAATACCTTTGAAGAAATGTGTTCAATTCTTAATTGAAATGGAGATTTAACATGTACGGCTGCATGCCAGTTCGTATACTGCGGAAAACATTTTGAGTTGTTTTCCATTTTTGCAGTTTGCATCTTCTTATAAATTGAATGCAAGCTGTTTAAAAGGTTTACAATGCTGCTAGTTTCAAGATAAATGTTTCCTCTTTTTTAAATATGATTTGCTTTCCTTTCCATATTAAATACTTGATCCTGTGTACACAAAAACTAATAAGGAATAAATCAAGTTTTAGTAGGATGTTGTCAAAGACAATCCCAGCATACTCATCCATCAGAGGTTGCATTTACTCCCATTTTTACAGATTTAAAGAATGTATTTTTAATATCTAAATTTTTCTTTGTTATTAGATTCACTTTACTTTCCGTCTGGCTTTTCGAAGATCGTACTCCTCCTCTTACTACTGTAACCAGAGTACTATAAGTAGAGGTAGTCTGATCGGATCGGGAGATTCATGGAGAGCGGAATGTGCCAACTCGCAGTGTAGCTCAAGATACATTGCCGATACTGGCTTCCACTGCACCGACTACAGTACCTTGGAAGATTGGTCCATGGGTGAAAACAACTTCACATACACGTTTTTTTCCTCTCAGGGGTGGATTGTCAGGTATGTATCCTTTTACATAGTACTAAGGATGCCACTTTAGAGATATTTCGCACACCTAAACCATCAAAAGCAGTAAATCCTGATAAGTACAAAGATTGTTAATGTTAATAAGCTTCGTCGGATATTAGGCGTACTGTCGTCAGAATACAAACCGCGACTTTCCGCACTCCTGACAGACGCCCTGATCTTCATGCTGCAGGGAGACTCGCGGCGTGGAAGGTCTCATTTACTAGGTCCATATTGCTTCACTTGGTAACGTCAAAAGAGTTTAATGTAGCCAAGCCATGTTTTCTTTACATATTAACTTCACATCAGATGACTTCCTTCTTCAGATATTAGTGATCTTAGCAGTAAGTCATACCACTAATTCACCTATCTAGTAAAGATGACCAAGCTTTCCGAGAGTATCTCTGTAGGTCAGCGGTTAGAACATCCGAACCGTGTGCAGGAGGTGACGAGATTGACTTCATGCTCATTACAAGCTAACAGCAGTTTAAATAAAATTAGAATAAAAATCATATAGTTCACATTTTGGCAAACACGTTGTTTCTGGATGTGTTCACATGTGGCACTGTTGGCACTTAAGGACAATAACCTATTTTAAGTGGCTGACAACTCAGGATCTGTTGAAGCCTAGGGCAAACAAAGCGTGAGGAAGATGCAACTGCTTATTGGGCAATAGTCACTTGTGACACCCTTCTGTTTTGCCAAATAGTAAGCTTGTCCTCAAAGGACAAAATTAAAGTACTGACACATTTATTGCACTTAGTTTTTTATCTATGCTGTTGAGTTCAATGAACAATCGAGAGGCTTGCAGTCTCTAATATCTTGCTTACACGGCCGGATTCTTGTCCTATTTGCAATTCCAGTGTACCTTATGGATCAAAGTAAGGTTGTCAGAGGTGCAACTGAGTCAAAAATGTAAATGATATCAAAGAAAGTAGAATATAAAAAGAGTATCCTACATTGACTACATCGTGAGTCACTTCATAAGCAAAACAGTTACTTTCTAAACATTTGAATACAATGTAACGTGGTTTGCCATAAGTTCCCTTTACCTAAGGCTAAAAGTTAACTTTTTAAAGTTAAGATTTCATTTTCGTTCATTTGCCAGTTACACCAGTTGCTGTTGGATTTCCTTGTCTCGGTACGGCAATGGAAATTGGCTTGTAACAGCCACGGTCAACCTCACCAGACGATCCGATAACGGGAAAATTAACTCATCTCCAGTATCAAGAAGCCCTGCTATTGTCCGTTGGCAAGAAGGATGCCCACAGTATCTCAGAATCGCAGTTGAAGATCCCGATGGAGATGTTGTAAGGTGCCGTTGGGCAACTAACTCAGAGTCCTCATTTAACTCTGGTAGTTTTCCATATGGCACACTTGATGAGGTAACTGTTCGTTAGTTATAATTTGGTTGTGTAACGCTTGAGTGTATTTCCTAATCACCGAATTCACAAAAAGGTTTGAAGCATCTTTTGCAAGTGTGTTATTTTCTATCGGATATAAGATTTTTTGTTTTGGCTCTCGCCATTTGGCTAGACGTGTCGAATATACTTTTTTTGTTTTAGTTTTTGGATTGTTTTTGTCCAGAAGTAAATAGGCTCTTTTAAAAGGACCAGCAATAAAATTCCAAAAAATGTTTCCCCAGTGAAAACGGCAAATCGTCGAAAATCGACAGAGACTGTGATGATTATTAATGGCTGACAGAGATTAGGTTTTATAACACTATTGATCGCCATTACTTTGAAGTATTAAGGGCAAAAGTCTGGTATGTTTTATTCATTCAAAAAGTCGTAATTGTCAACAGTCGTGTATTTAAAATTGCAGAAAACCTGTGTACTGGCCTATGACGGAAGCAGTGGAACGGCCGGAACATACGCTGTACCGATGACTTTAGAAGACTTCCCCGCAGGAACTACAAACTTTGGCAGCGCTACTCCATTCAGCGCTGTGGGACTGCAGTTCCTTGTCATAATTAGCAGTTACTATGGTTCTTGTAACAATGTGCCTGTATTTACTGCATCCACTCCAAACGATGGTGAATGCTCCGAGGTGCAGATTGGGTCGGCATACATAGCGGTCATTGAGGTCACACTAGCAGATTTCTCAAAACAGTATGTCAACGTTTTGTTAATAACCCTTATTGTATATCTGGCTCCACAAGTAGACAAGACGAAGCAAATCCACCAACATGAGGCCCACTCTCGTCGTCTGTACCTCACGCCTGGTCAATAACGAATAGCTATCAAATGCTAACACGTTGCATCGGTCTAATCAAAACTCGTAAACTCGTAATAAAGTCTTACTTTCTAAGGCGTAAAGGGAAATGTTCTCTTTTGTTCTCTGGTAATTTTACAAATTAACAATTTTGTCGTAACTATTAAAATAATGTAGTTTATGGTTTGATATCAGTTCGTTTCCAGCTTTTTCTACCTGTTAGCATAGATTCGTTTCATAAAATCTGTTATTTTTAGCATTGTTGAGATAGTCACTTCCTCTCCATCTGGAATGCAACTGACGTCCTTACGTCACCATGGAGGAATCTACTACAGAAATGTCACGTGGTATCCCAGCCAGTATCAAGTCGGACAGCAGTTGTTCTGTTTCAAGGCAGTGGACTCGAAAAAGTAAGCTGTCTTTGTTGTTCAGCTTTTTAACCAAGCTTTACGTCTATTTTCACGAAAAGGTTTTCAAAAGAAACTTTGAACATCTTTGATTGTTTGACTGATTGTCTGTTTTCTGCAAAGGTTGAACCAGTAAAATTGTTGTTTGGCGCGAGCTTGATTTACGTTCCATCATTTCAATTTAAGCCCCATGTGCTCATAATTCGATTTTCCTCCGAATCGTCTCACTTTTAACTCCTAAGTGCAAAATGAGTCCTTGAAACGAGATTTCTGGTATGTTGAAAACACAACAAACCAAAACGAAGGAAAACCAAAAAAAAAACAAAACAAAACAAAACAAAACAAAACAAAACAAACAGTGATAACGACAGTGATAATGATAATAATTTTTGTATATTTGTAATTTTACAGTTTGGAAAGTGAATGGCGTTGTGTGACCATTCTCGTGGGAATCAGTGAGTAGATATTTTTATTTATTGAGAAACGTTTAAAATTAGTCAAAATTAAATAAATTGATTTATGAATTCTGCGTTTTAGAGTAACCTACTTGATATGAATGACACATTTATTAATTTTTTTAGGCAGTACACCCAGAGTTATTATGGGAAGTCAAAGTCCACGAAATCCGATCAGTAAAAGCGGACCAGGATTTATATGGTGGAGCATCCAGTTTGACCGCGTGGTAATTATAATAAACCACAAACATTAACATTATTCTTATTCATTTCATATCCCTTATCTTAAATGTTTACTTCTTCACGTCGTCCTCAAAACCTTTTTAATCTTCATTCTCCTTTAATAACTTTGTGCTACTTCTACTCTTCCTTGCCATTATCCTCGCGAGTGTCTTTGCATTTTCCACCTTCTCCCTTCTCTTACTCTATTTCTTTCTCATACTCATCCTTATTTTAATACCTAATCTCTTGTTTGTGCACGCCGTTATTGCTTAGTATCACACCGTGGGAGGGGATAGTATGCTGGTTAGCGTGCTGGAGTTTCCATCGGATTTTCGATCAGTGGGATGCTCTCAGGATTGTGTCTTATTGCTTCCTAAGACATAAAAATTTACTCCGCATGGTCTCTGTCTGTACCGAGGAGTATGAAAAAGAGCCATCGAACCGTTAAGGAAACCTGACAAATGCTGCAGGGGGCTGGGAGGGAGTGGGGTGGAGTCAGGGTGGAGGTAACGCTGCAATGGACCAGCATACCATTCAAGAGGAGTGGTGATACTCTTCATTGCCTTATGCCACGGAATTGAGGTTAAACTTCCGGCAGTTGTAAGCCACTAAGCTCACGAAGAATTAACCTCATCTCATGCTCACTTTTTGTTCCTCTTATTTTTTTCTGCTATATCACATTTTCACCACCTTTTTTTCCGTCGTCTCTGAATTTCCATTTATGTTCACTCTCATTTCCCCCTCACACTATCCCAAGCGCCATCTCCATCATCATCAAACTCACCACTTTCATTAATTCTTTACTTCCATATCCGTCACCGTCATCTATATATATATATATATATATATATATATATATATATATAAGTGGGTAAGTCATCCATAAGGAAATCACTGTAATTGTAAGCTGCTCCGTCTCCGCCTCTTCGTACTTCTCCTTCTCCCTACCAGTCTTAATCGCCACTTTTTATATCCCGATTTTGATCATATTTCTTAACTCTTTCTTTGCTGCATTTTTTCTCGCCTTTCCACAACAACCCTAACCCTCTTCATTTTTGTTCTCCCCCCCCCCCCCGACTTCCTCCTCCTCCTTACCTCTATGCTTTTGCTACAAACCCAACGTCGCCACTCCTGGGATTTTTAACGTTCCCTTGATTATAATATTCCATTTCTACTTTTACAGATAAAGAAGCCCCGCACCTCTTCGTACATCCGGCTTGTCTTGCTACCAAGCGGTCATACAGTCTTCAAAGTGGACACACTCTCCCTGTATGTCAGAATCAGTAGTAATCACACCACCCTACAGTTTGCATTGCCCGATGCAGCATTGAGTATGAACGGGTCCTACGCCATCTTGATAGATCATGGCGCCGTGGTTGGACAAGGATGTTCCTATGACGGACCACCAACACCCGGCATAACATCCACAAGTAACTGGCATTTCAGCGTAGATGGCGCTTGTAATGTTGGCTTTTACCTTGCCCCACCAGGATTTACTAACTGTGTTGGTATGTAAAATGCACGAATATCTCGGTGAAAACTGCTTGAATAAGGTTTAGGTTGAGGTACTTAGCTGTGAGGAATCCATCCTATGTCAACTGGTTTGGAAATCTCTTATGAAAATTTCAGACGAATGTCACAAGATGAGTTGAACCGGTGGACAATTATAGAACAACAACAACAACAACAAAAACAAGAAAAAAACAAACACACACACACAAATGATATTTAAAAAAATAAATTGCAAATATAATTTTCATTTCAATTCGGTTAATCTTGTTCACACGGACCTGTACTATGTATGTACTACTGTCGACTTGTAAAACGAACGTTCTTCAGTAAGCATAAGTCGTGATCTCGTAATGTCGATATTTTAACACACATACAAGTATACAAACAAAACGAAGAACTCCCCACTTATGTTAATGAAGTCATACTGAGAATATATTATTTTCTTTCTCTACTCCAGACATAAACGAATGTGGTTCTCACTCGAGATCGAAACGCAGCCACTTTTATTCTTGGTGGAATTACACAGCATCTTCCTCAACGCAATGGAACACTTACGGTGAGTTAAAGCCAGGTCTAACCTGTAACACTCTGATTCAAACATGCAAATTCCTCTCAGCTGAATATGTTGAAATCTGAAAGAAAGAATTATGAAAATGAATAATAAATTTAAATTAAAACTCGAAATTTTATGTTTGCTCTTATTTGTGTTTATATCCTGTAAATTGTTTCATACGTGTTTGAAAAGTGTCACAGACAGAAATGGATAGCCTTATTATAAACTACCCTGCCATGAAGAGGACCTGAAATTAGATGTATTTTTGGGAGCAACTACAACCTCTACTACACATCTACATTTAAAAGACGTGGAAATGACACTGATTTCTGTGCTCTTTGATAGGCTCTTTTTGGGACTCAATTAAGGGAAGAGCGTCTCGACGCGTCTCTTTTTATTCATCTATGAGGGGATGAGAGGAAGTCGTGTGCATGGGAAGGCATGTCATTTAGCTTCTTTGTATGTTGTCTCAGACAGCAAATAACGATAAATCACTATTTAAGGCCATTTTAACGAAACAAGATTCACACAAATATAACGCTTTTGTTTGATCGTTTAATAACCCGGCTGAGGTTTAACATACTCGTTGTGTCCCCAAACACTGTTTTGTACAAAAAAATTCTCCATAAAACGACCCCATGCATTGTAGCGATACACACTAAAAACAACAAAAATATAAGGACACGACCACGTTTTCACTTGCATTTGGTGGAAATTTTCGAAATATGTTACCTTCTTATTTACTGAATTCCCAACTTTTTTTTTCTTTTCGCATCATTCCTTTCTATCATAAATTGGACACTTATCAATACTTTTACCCCGTCTTTACCATGAAATTTCTATGCCCCACCGGTAGTCACATTGAGGAGATTCCACTGAAAACAAAGATTTAGATGGCGACGGTTAGACATGTATTGAAATCTCACTCACTATATATTTGCAGGAATAACTCCAACGACAAGTTCCTCATACGTGCCATTCACGGCTAGCCCAGGTAAGTGGGAAATTCCACTCAGTTTTGCCAGAAGTATATGATTAATTTCACAAGGTGTCCTGTACATACCAACCAGTTAGTTGCCTTTGATTTGGCATTTGGTGTTTTAAGGGGGCGGGGGGGGGGGAGGGATTGATATCTTCGAGCGTAAAAGGGAGGGGGTGGGGCAGACGCGCGACATGCCAGTCTAAATTAAGGTTTTTCGCAATGTTTTTCATTGTTATTTGCGCCTACCTTGTCCTTGATCCTTTAGACTTTATTTGACAGGTTGACTTGTTTGTCAGGTTGCCAAGTTACAGGATTTGACGTTATTTGGGTTTAATTATATCATGACCTTCATATCTAACAAAACAATCTCGACTTTAAATTTATATTCCAAGGTGAACGCTACCTTGGCCAGCATTTTAAATGAGGTCTTAGTCCCTCAGCACTGCCACAATTAATTAGGGCCGGTTATTTTGCCCTCTACAGCATAAAGATATTGTTACGGGTTTAACCTAGTAAAGGTGCTACTGGAGTTCTTTGTCCGGAATGAGAGATTTCTTATATTTCAGGCACAATTTTTTCCTCGAAAAAAAAAAACGGTTAATCCTCATTTTCCAGAAATTGACCAGCTTTTCTAAAGCCGTGCTTATAGTACAATGTATGACCTCGTTAGGTTTGAAACTACTTTTTTGTCGGTCTGTATGTAAATTATGTTTACAAAGTCAGTCAGGCAGTAACAAGATGTACAAAAAAAGAGAAAAAAATTAGCATAGGACTTCATAGAAGACTGGGCTCCAAACCCTTTTAATAATTTATTTGCAGAAATGACCACGTCTGTGTAAGCATCTGTGTCAGCTTCTATCTCGCTGTCACACTAACGTAAGATTTTTCTGTTAGCTATTACACTTATCTCTTTCCTGGCATTCTTTGAGTTAAAATCTTTACGAAACCGAAACAGTGCGCCACCACGCGTCGTGCTCGTGTTAATTCAAATTGAAAAGTTGCGTTAAAGCAGGTACTGAATATGGCTTTTGACTAGCCTGCGTAGCAGAGGTAAACGGAGAAGGGTAGGAGAGCGAGAACGCGGGAGAAAAAATGGGGGATAGTAGGCTAAGAACGAGGGAACGCCTATACAAAGACCCTTATTTTTTCATTTTAGCGGGCCCCCAGCGGCCTCAAAATTCTGATTGGTTAATTCTAGACAGTAATTCCCACGGGAATTGACGTAAACTCAATTGACGTGGCTCCTTTAGGTTGCGAAATTATCTTGAAACCAGGCGTGCGTTTCTCAAAAGCCCAAATACTTTTCGGGCCGATTTCGGGCAAGATAATTCACACCGTATCTTGTAAACAAAGAAGTTTCCAAGCATGAAACTTTTTTTTGCTATAAGTTAAAATAAAAATATTCTGGTCTCAAACCCATGTTAAATGACAGGTTAGAAGAATGAGTGATTTATGTTTGTAGAAATGGCTTTTTGGAGCCCAACAGTTTTTGGTGATTTTTAGAAACGCACCCTTGAGGGAGATTTAAGGTGATTCCATCGAAATAGAAGGAATATCTAAAATTTTCTAAGACTTGGTCCAATTGGTAATTATGTTTAGAACATTTCAAAAATGCAACAAAAAATAGGGGTCACCGAGCTTGTTTTAGCACAACATGGATAGCCATTGATAGCAATTATACAACCCCCAAGGTTTTCCTGAGAAACCTTAGTAATCAGAAATAAGAACTATAATTGCTTTTAAAAGTCATTACTTGTATTAAAATATTGGAGCAGTTCAACAAAATAGACATTTATCTTGCATTGTATACAATTTTAGTCAAACAGGAATTAAGGATATGAAAAAAATTAAAGAATTTGCCACGTGCGTACATACCCTGCTGTACCTAAAGACGTGTTCTTTTCGGCATTTAAATAAAAAAAAATCTCAAAGCAGAATTTTTAACTTTTCTTGAAATCGCGATATATTGTACTCGACCGTGTGCCATTTGAATTTATGTATTAAAAAACGGGGGTTCACCGAGCTTGTTTAGGAAAAAACGACCTGTTATTTCTCTGAAATGCTCAGCTTTCATAGAAAACCTATCAAGTTCTCATGACAGGACGGAGAAAGCGCGAACTGTAAGTACCTCCTGTTGTCCCGTACAAATTCTTAGAAAACTTTTCTGAGAATTTGTGATCGAAATGTCACTGCATCAAATGTAAACTAGAACAGCGGAGACGTAAGGACCGACTTATACATGTCATCAAGTCATGATAAAACGTGACTTGATTTTCCCATAGAGGAATGGTGCGCATCATTTACAAGTCAACAGAAGACAATTTTGGTCAATCAAATAGGAAATCCGAACCAAAAACTCATTTATAAAAAATAATTTGTCTGTGGTAAGGTGAGACTGCTCAAGGCGTAAGCAATCGAAAAATATTTTAAAAAATGCAACGAAAAGCAAAATGATCACGGTTAGTGTTCTGTTGGTTGGAAGCGGCTAACAATTTTTGACTGAAAACTCTGCGATGGACTTTCGCCAAGAACAAACTTTCCAACAGGAGCGAGACCAGGAGGTCTTTTTAATTTTGTACATCATTATTTGTCACCGGACGCCAGTAACGAAAAGGATCAATGAAGTGTTTTCTTGGAGTTTCTGGTTTCGTTTTCTTGAGAAACGATGTGATGTTACAAGGGGTTGTTACAGGCTGATCTCAGTGGTTTGTTTTCCTTCCAATACCGTCAATGCACTCGTTTCCGGAGCCTAAAAGCGATGTGACTAGATTGATGTTATCCTAGAACTCTGGGAATCGACATTTCGTTTTCCTTTTGTAGCAAACAATAGGATAAATTCAAACTAGATTACAGTGAACAACACTAGAAAAATCTTCCCTGATGTCCTTTTACAAAAACCTCGCGTAGTGGACTCTGGTAAGTTGAATCTGTATGTAAGCCGTGCAAAATCATTACCGGTACAATTGTAGCTGCTAACGAAGTAGTCTTTTCGGCATGGAAAATATTAGAGGGCCACAAGACCTGAACAAAACCACATGTTCGATCTGAATTTTGTTCAGTTATCTCAGATATGCCTCGGTTACACTTAAGATTTCGTCGCCTCATTACAACATGAAATCATTGCTAATCACAAACGCGAAGTTACATGAATTACATGCATATGCCGGGTTTTTCTCTCCAGTATTCTGGATCGGCTTCGATCAGTGCTCAATAAAGCACTATAATTTTGGCGGGAATTTGTGTGGATCGAACAAACGCAAAACAGCATTGTATGGCAAGTTGGATACCAAATTTATTTTAATATTAAAATTAATTTCAGCTAATCCACATTAATTTGTTTACAAGGTCTGGTTGCAGTATGATGCTAAGAAAAGAATCAGAAGAAATCATGTTTGAAATCGGTTTGCTTATTCGGTCTATTAAACAAGTCAGACGATGGAGGAGGCACCTCTTTTGTTAGAAATACTGTCCACTAAGTTGACAGTTTTTTGCCACTTACTAACTCTGATTCATGGAAAGATATTTGAAGTTCAGGTATTTCGATGTTCATTTTGCCAGTCCCGGTAACTTAGCTAATGTAGGCCAGTCGCTCTGAGCAACATAACGAGTCTTCTCAGCTCTGACAGCAGTAATGTTTGAGTAAAAAATATGCAAGAGTTGAGACTCAATTGAAGAATATTTGTTTCTTTGTGACGGTAGCAACCATCCCTGCTCTTAAGATGTCTCATCTTTCACTAGCAGGGCTGCCAAGATGTCACATCTTTTGCCAGTTTGTGTTTGCTGTTGTTACAAGAAATAAATAGCAGTTGATAAAAACCAAAAAATTAAGCAACAACAACAACAACAACAACAACAACAACAAACAAACATATGATAATAATGACCCGGCCGTGAATAAGGAATGAAAGCTATGGTTCCAAAACCTTAAGCTTTGCGCTTAAATAATTTCTTGAAACAATTTGTCAGCCTTTCCAGCCATAATTAGTAGAGTTAAGGAGGAGAGCGGCCTGCATATCTAAGTCTCGAACTGGCAAAATGAACATAGAAATATTTAAAAGTTCAAAGCAGCGAGTTTTAGTCGGAAAGCAGTTTTTAGCTAAATCTGTGATCAACGTGAGCCATAGACTTCTCACTTATCATAGCGATGAAGTTTGAGAAAAAAAAAGGGGGGGAAAAGAAAGAGTTGAAATCCCGGTTGAAACTCAATCAGTGGAAGAATATTTGTTTCTTTGTGACGGTGGCAACCATTCCTGCTCTTAAGATGACACATCTTTTATTAGCAGGGCTGCCAAGATGACACATCTTTTGCCAGTTTGTGTTTGTTGCTGTCACGAGAAATAAAAGTCGCTACACTAAGAGCAGTTGGTAAAAACAAAACAAAACAAAAAAAAAAACACAGACACAAGAAAAACAGAACAACAACAAATTATGAGAATCGCACCCGGTCGAGTAGAGTGCGAGAAGGCTATGGCTGAAAAGCTCATGTATTAGGATGCTGTCTTCAATCAATTTGGCAGCCTACTAAGACGACTAAGTAGACTTTAATAGGAACGTATACACATGGTACACTGCAATGACAACCAATTTATTTTGCCCTTGAACGTTTTTTCCACGCTTGGCACTGGTCACACGTATTTGCTACGAGTTCTCATTGGATCATTTGATTGTCTGCATCTCGTAATTGGTTTGGTTTTAGTTAATGACATCTGATTGTTTTGAAATTTGTCCTGTCTTAACGTCATGCCAGAGCTAGCTAGTAAAAAACTTTGTCAAAGTAAATAAAAGAAGTTGAAACCCGGTGGGTTCACTTGGGAACCCACCCAGTATGGTGTGTTCAATGACCCTAGCCCCAGCGCGTTTCGAGAAAATGTTTGGATAAAAGCCAAGAAATGAAAAACCGACAGGGGAGGTGAGGGCGAAGGGCTCAAAGGGAATTAAAAATCCACTGACTCTGGCCTCCACACTTTTTCTTCACGGCTGCTCGTCTTTATCGTGCGCTTTTCGTTTGTCAGTAAAGCAGTGATAAAAGTGCTGGGAGATGTTTCCTGCTTGCTCAATATCGGGATCGGAAAGAACTACATTTGTAGGCTCATGTTACGAATATGCTTGCATCAAAGAGGGTTCATCACGTGCAGTATACGTTTAAATTCAGTTGAATGATTTGTGGAAGGGAAACATTTTTCATAAAATCTAAGAATACGGTACAAACTGGCAATTGAAGAAGGTGACGAGAATCGCAGACGCATTGCTATGATTTGTTAAAACTCGCGCGAGAATATTCCGACAATTATACAGGCATACGCTGAGCAAGCACAAATTCCGAACAAATCGCTTTTCTTCCGTACAAGTTGATGGGTTTCGGTACGTATTTAGAACTTTCGGAGAAACTAAGAAAAAGCAAACACTGCAAAATAAATAACATAGGATATTGAAAACTGAACTTTTCGAAATAGTTACAAAATTTTATCAGTTGGAAAGGAATACACGCAGCCTGTGACCATAATTCCTGTAGAGATTGTACAATGATACATTTTGGGGCGCACAATTACACACTCGTTGTGCTGGGCTCAATGCAAAAGCGAAGCACGTTTCCTCGCGGCAGGCGGTTTTTACGCTCGCACGTATATATTTTTGCTCGAATATCCTGTGTAGAAAGGCTAGTTAGACTGCTCCTTGTTTACGGCTGTTCGTGACAGGATATCAAAGAACCTCAATGTTTTTCTTTCTATTCTTGGAGTTTTACCCGCTGAATACAAAATCAAAAAGTCTGCTAACAGGATGGACATAACTCCGCGTAAAACTATTGAGAGACATTTGAGCTGGCTTCCTCTCATACCCTTCATTTAGGGTTTGTTAGCCTTCGAGAACAGTTGCAGGATAAATAACGAGGATAAATTCGAAATCGAACACAGCTTTGCCTTCGAAAACAATTTCATCGGCTAGTCAAGGGATGAAAGACTGTGTACAACTTTCTCGTGGCGGAATGTCAAAGAATTCAGTCTTTGTAATTATTTCAAGGAATCACGTTTCGACGAAAACCAGAACTCTTTGTGTCTTTCATTCAGAACATAGTGTCATTTTACAATATTCATCGTGGCTTAATTAAGAAGCGATGATAGCTTGATTTCCAAGAGTTAAACGGATTTTCACACTTTCCCAAGAAAAATCGAAAAAAACTCTGCGTGAAACGATACTTACAGTTAACGCTTTATCCGTCCCCTCATGGAAGGGGTGCGCGCTTGTGCGCGCGCTAGTCGCGCAAAAAAAGTGATGCGCAATGCAATTGAAGGGAATCACCTTAACTGTTTTGTCCTAGAAAGAAGAGATTTTGTCATTATCAGAGAAGATTTGAGACAGGATTTCACCGTTTCCTTCACGCGTGAATTTTCAAGACGGTAATATCCCATTGTCGAATGAAGATTCGCCTTTTAATAACTATAATGATAAAAAAAGGAGCCCTTAGAAACACTCGAAAGCTTAAAAGGTGGAATTCAAAGACCTACAGACCGGTTGTTTTAAAGAGAAATCTGCCGTTGCGAAACACTCAAGCTGATGTCTTTTGGAAATTTGTAGGCTTCGGGGAATCCATGGTAATTAGTTTTTGATTGTCATTTTTTTCGGAAACGTATTTTTTTAAATTGACCTATAGCAATTCTTCATATTCCCTACATGTATGGCTTTCGCGTAATTTTTGGGAAAGAAATGCAGTTCAGTCAATAAATGCCAATGTCAATGTCAATGTCAATGTCAATAAATCGAGGTTCTTCGCTTGCGTATTAGGGGTATTAGCTGAAGTTACCTTTCCTAGCAGCGAATTAAGAACAAGTTTGGTTTTCAGTCGCAGAGAGGGGTCTATCTTAGTATTTTTTTCCTTAGCAAAAGCTTGATTTCTCTTATTTGGAAAACAAGTAGCGTTTCGCGAGATCGCTGTTTGAGCCCTCGGCCCTAGTGGCGACCTCGCGAATCGTCGCCTGTTTTAGCTTGTTTTCTCAGGCTAGAAAATAAGCTGTGATCTGAACAACACAAATCCAATGTAAGTTGTAGTTTTAAATTAACCAGAATTTACCCGCGTGACGGTAAGATAGTACGTAAATTTTCAAAATTTGATGTTCACTTTAAATCTTTTTGGGGGGAGCCCTCTTAACTGGAAATTGGGGTGTGATATTCTGAGTTAGAAAATTTACCATTCTTGACCAATTGAGCGTTGTTTAATATAGGGTGGAATCATTTGCAGCATACGCGCATAGCTGTCGCTTTAGCGCGTGGGAATGTTTTTTTGTTTTTAGCCAAAAAACAACAGAAAATTCGCACGTGCCAAAGCGAGAGCTATGCGCGTATGCTGCAAATGATTCCACCCATAAGTTGTTCATTACTACCCTTCGCACACCGCGCAAAAAGCTCAAGTAATAACACAACGACAATCATGGAGTGTGACTCGTGCTGGGTGCCTGATGAGCAGCATGAACCAGCGCTTTATTTAACAAAATTATGAAGAGTGCAAGTATTCACAACAAATTGTGATAACATAAGCGGAATAACACCGCAGCTGATGCACAAGGTAAAACGAAGAAAAAACCGAACAAGTACAATGATCTTAAACAAATAATAAATATAACGAAATACATTTAATACTTAAGATCAACACGAATACGCGTACAGAACTATAGAAAATAAATAATATTAAAGACAGTGCAATAAGTGCAGTTACATGAATAAAAAGCATAACAACAAAAATGAAAGCTAGGAAAAAACCTATGAAAGGCCGAAAATACAATGCTTTGATACGCCGCCTAGTACGAAAACCCGGAATAAAAACCCCATTGGGACAAAAGCCCGGGAACGTACTCCTCCATCGAATGCAGCGTATAGAGCTCCGAGGGTTAGAGCTTTAGACTAAATTCATAATTTGAGGTTTGGTTCCACCCGGCGACTGTCCAAAAGGCGAATGCCTCGGTATTTATACAAATATTTGTTAGCATACCGTCAAACGTAGTTACGTAATCTTAAGTGAAATTATGAATATATGAAATTCATATATTTTCGCAACTGCATAAGTTGCGTTAATAACTGCGAGGATCTTCTTTACATTTATGTAATCTTAAGTGTCAAAATAATTAAGAACAAAAGGCTATCACAAACGTGATGAAAATGCTACGGACCGTAATGAAAACGCTTTCCAACTACACGCTGTTACGTTGGAAAGCATTTATTATTTACAGCCCAATTTTACTTTTATACGCTTCATTGCCAAACACTGATTCAGTTCATTCCCGCGTGATGCCAGTCATGCAGAAAAGCGCGCCTTTTTGCAACTGGTGGTTGCATTGACAGTCAACTTTATTGGATCACCTGAAAATCGGTGGAAGGAGATGAAAAAAAAAGGTGGTTTTGACAGTAGCAGGGGTTCCCTCGTCCCTAGCCACCAGTCTCCCATTTTCTCCCGCGTTCACGCTCCTGTACCCCTTTCCCGTTCACACCTGCTACTCAGGATATTTTTGACTGGTTTACCTGTGAATAATTACCATTAAAATACCATAAACGCGTTATTCCGAAAGGGAAATGAGAAAAACATAGCTCATCAGTCAAGTTATTCTGCCTGCACGTATTTGTTGATCGACTAGCCTTCAAACTAATGGACTACTCATGTGCATTGCGAGGCTGATCTGCTGCAAATAATGCAAAGAATATTATATTTTACAGAGATACAGCTTCAAAAATGTTATTTAAAATTATCCATCTTTCTCCCTACGGTCGCTTTTACTGCCAAAATTCATAGTGTGGAAGTGGATAGTAATGTTGGTTGTCGCAGCAGCAGCTGCAGCATTTTTGGTAGTAGTTCTGTAGTAGTTGTAGTAGTAGTAGTAGTAGTAGTAGTAGTAGTAGTAGTAGTAGTAGTAGTAGTAGTAGTAGTAGCAGCAGCAGCAGCAGCTGCAGTAGCAGTAGCAGTAGCAGTAGCAGTAGCAGTAGCAGCAGTAGCAGCGCAGTAGCACCAGCAGTTGTACCATAAGGCCGGTTATTTATACAATTTTTCGACCGTGGCTATGTGGACCCGTATAGCCTAAGATTCTAATTATTTTTTTTTCTACAAAAGGATTTTACTGTGGACTAACAAGCAATAGCAAGTTAAAAGTGCACATGAGTAGATTTAGACGTCCGTCGCTTAGCGCCTTTTAGTGAATCTATCATTCTGTGTGAACCTTGACTGATGTTATTTTTTATAAATTATCTTTTTCCCTGTTAGGATCTTGTTCACGGCATGTCTATGTGCAATATAACCGATATGACTACATCCAAAGTCCTAATTATCCCAACTGTTACCCAAATTACGCGGTCTGTACGTGGATAATCGAGGCTCCTGTTGGGTACTACGCACACTTGTACGTTTATCATTTTCATCTCGAATACGGTTATAGTTACTGTCCGTGGGATTACTTGGAGATACGTGACGGCAGGACATCTTCAAGTTCCTTGATAACAAAGTCCTGTGGATCTTTGGCATACCTCTCCGTCTATAGCAGTGGCAGGTTCCTCTTTGTCACATTTTATTCAGATGGTATTATTGGGATGCCTGGCTTTGCAGCATGGGTCCATGCTACTAACACAAGTAAGTATAAACACTTTCTTCTTTGTCTCGCCTATTAGCCGAGCGCAATGTTCACAGTTTAATGGGCATGTATATAGAGCAGTTTGAATGGTCACCTCGTGTGCTAAGTCCATTAGTACGAACAATCGTCTGTCCTCTTCCCGTCTCCTCGAAACCTGCTCTTAAGTCACTAGAAGACAAGAGATCCAGGGTAGGGCGACCTGCTATGAGTGATACAAAGAACGGCTTGTTACGAGTGATACAAAAAATTTGAATAACGGAATCGTAATATCGGCCTTTGTCGCCATTAAACACTTCCCACTCATGCTAGTAAATATGTAAAATGGTACAGGAATTTTCTTTGCAGAGGAAAATAAATAATTTTATGCTGATTGTAGCTTACGCCCCTTTCAATTTCGAGAATATTATAGCTATGACAGCGAAACTTATAGGGTAGATAGCACGTCCAAAATTGTCGGATTCGCAATGCTGCATTTTTGGAATTATTCCTAAACCTTCGAAAAGCGCCAAAATTGAACAAATGGTACTCAAAATCAAAAGGAAAACAAAACAATCATCTATGCATATTCTAACCGCACGGACATTTTTTAAAACTTTTTAACGAGGCTAACGCCAACAAACTTGGTAACTTTGCCGAAAATTTATCTGAAAACAACCACTTTTTGACAAGCGGTTTTTTTTACAGGTTTTCTTTTCGTTTCCATCTTTTTAATGAAAAATCACAACATTTTTTAAGTATATTATTTTTCCTGCTAATTTAATGATTCGATCACTTCTTGATCAATATAGGTGGTTTCTGAACGTATTGGAAAAAAACAAGAGATCCAAGATGATTATTGTGACGTGTATAACGTCATCAGCTGATGTTGCAGCAGCTAAATGAAACGTTTTGGACTTACTATATGTCGTTTAAGTTTCGTGGCCATAGCCTTAATATTCTCAAGTGGAAGCTTAGAAAATTATGACTTTTCAATAACAAGATGACAATTTAAAATTCTGAAACGAAAACTGCATGTCAAAATTTGTTTGCCACGGTAACGTCAATTTTGATTAGCAAGGACTTACTATACCAAAGTGTTTCCAAATAAAATTTAGGAAAAGTCAGCATGTTTAGTAGCTTTAGCTAGTAGGTATAAACGTCCAAAGTCCGTGTGGGCAGATTTTTCCTAGCCCTCCCCCCCCCCCCCCCGCCCATCTGGATACGGTTATTGTAAACAGTAATAGTTGTGTTTTCCAGAGTGGGTTTTATCAAAGCGGATTTATGTAAGGATTTCTATTTGAAAGACTCAGTCCAGGCGGTGTAGCCTTAGGTTTGGGTAGGGGTAGAGCCTTATTTTCTAATCCCTTCGGTATGCATGTAGGACCTATTCCTTTTTCTTCCTTATTCTTTTTACGCAGGGTACAACGTTTCTCTGGCTTCTGGCTCCGCTAGCTCTAGCGTATCCTGTTCTGCATCGTCCTCAGTGGCAACATGGATCTCATCCACGCCACGTAAGCAAACTGTCTTCAACTAACTTGTTAAATATGATTTACAGGTGGATGAACAAGAAATGTCATGCGTCGTGGTTCAATTTACAAATAGCACTTTCAAACACGCCCTGAAACTGGACTGGCAAGTCGTGTCACACCATCAGTTCTGACAACTAGCAAACCAACTGTATCACTTTACAATCGTGAACCTCCGAGTGTTCATCTGTTTGAATTGAAAATGTGCAAACCGAAGTTGAAAAATATGGTAGCCAATGTCCTCATCAAAATTCGGAAGTGATTGGTCTCGAAACTCTGTACTTCCCACAGCAGCAGCAAATGCAAAACACCCTGGCGGAGGGGGGAAGGGGGGTATAATTCCAAACTTATGTGGTTGTTACTTCAGTGGATAGTCTTGTGCCTTCAATGGGGTAAAGATAATGCAATGGTTTCAACATGATAATGGGGCTGCTGGAGTTCTTTGACGTCATCGGAATGGCGGATTTCTTAAACTTGGACATATTTTTCTTCCTTAAAAAAAACGTTCATTCTCACTTACCAGAAATTGTCCAATTTTTTTAAACCGGGAATTTTTTCAATATATCTTATAATCTCGTTAGAAAAAATACTAATAACTTCTTTTATCTGAAATTACGTTTAGAAAGGCAGTCAGGCAGCCAGTCTGTCAGAGAGGCAGACAGCCTGATGTCAAGATACAAAGAAACGTTGAATGGGACTTAATAGAAGATTGAACATTTCGTTATTTGCTTGCAGAAATGACCCCGTCTGTGTCAGCTTCTAGTTCGTTGTCCCTCTCTGGTGAGTTTTTTTGTTAGCTTTTGCACTCATCTCTTTCCTGACATTCCTTGAGTTAAAATTTTACGAAAGTGAATAATGTGTCACCATGCGTCATGCATATACTAATTCAAGTTGAAGAGTCCCATTTAAGCAGGTACTGAATATATGTGGCTTTCGATTGGTTTACCAATAAATGATTGTTAGCGCATACACCCTAACCGCGTCATTCTAAGAGGCCAGAGGCAAATAAACTAAATCACCAGTCAAGTTATTTTCTCCAGCGTTTCTGTTGGTGGACAAGCCATAATGTCACCGCTGGTAAACATAATCGCCTACAAAAAATGGTCTGAAAAGAAATACAAGTAATTTGCGTCAAGCGTAGGAATTGAAAATCACGCAGGGAGGTCACTATTAGTCTTACTTTCGCATCTGATTGGTTGAGAAAATAATGCGCAATTCCTTTAACCAATCAGAAAGAGCAGTAAAGCAAACTTAAAGCAAATGCGAATTACTTTCTACAATCAATTGAAAACCACCCTTTAAGAATTCAAAAACTATCGTGTTACCTTTATCTTGTAGCAGTAAGCGCGAAAGTGTCTGCTTCAATCTCGCAAGTGGTAAAACATAAGTAATTTCCAGCCACTATCATCTATTCTTATCCGAATCAGACTTAATCAAATGCCAGCTTTCAGTTATCGATTTTGTAGCCAAGCATAAGTTCATCTTTAATTCCTTGATTATTTAATCATCGAGTTTTAGGTATGAAAATAAAGCAGGGGAAGATCTTTTGTTCAATTACATTGGTCCCATTGATATATAACATAAGTAAACATTTTGCTGTATTAAGATGATGTTTATGACGTCATATCTCGTTAACATACTTTTCTCATCAAACTTAACCAAAACATGTCTGAGGGAAATGCGTACGGAAAAAAATACATATGCGTACGGGTACTGAAAACGACAGGTGCTGATGTAGAATCCTCTTGTACCCCCCGCTCCCCCCCCCCTGCTTGTACGTCATAGGGGTAAAGTTGACGAGTTAATTTGCTCTACAGCTTTGTGTACATAAACATACCTTTCAAAGACCAGTTATTGGTTTAACTAACTCATCACAATATTCACCTTCATTTCTCCTCTCTTGATGTTTGAATTTGTGAGTAACTTTTCTCATACAGGAATAGCCGGTGCCTGTTTCAATAACGCAGTTGGTGTCGCGGATCCTGGTATCATTCCTGATAATCAGATCAGCGCCTATTCGTACGCCAATTCTAACTTCTATCCTTATTACGGTCGCCTTCGCGGTACCAGAGGTTATGGCTGGTGTGCAGCAACTTGTTGTAATAATCAGACCTGGCTTCAAGTTGATCTTGGGAGAACAATTGAAATATGTGGCGTGGCTACCCAGGGACACAGAACAGGCAGTTACTGGGTTATGGAATTTAAGCTGTCCTATTCCTCTGATGGAAACGTCTGGAACACTTATTTAGACGCAGATTCCACAGAAAAGGTGATATTTAATGAAATAAATACCATGCCTTGTGCATTTGTAGGCGTGTTTTTTCTTCTAACGTCCATTTAGATTTAATAATTTATAAATTTCTTTGTATCTAGCCTGCGAAGCAAGCGTTTCTGATTTGCGCTTTTTGACAGCGTGAAAGCTGATACAAGAGAAGAACAAGTCCATTTGTTTGATCTTGTTCCAGCTAAAAAAAAAAACAGCCTAACGAAGCAAAATGCTTCCAACGTGCGCAAAAACCCATGAAATGAAACCTTGCTGTACAGGCTACTTCGTCTTTTAATTCACTTTCCTATCCTGATTTGCAATTGTATGTGTTTGAATGATTAATTTAGCCAATCCCTTTTTCCCCTTCCTACATTTCTTAGTCAAATTTGATTTCCCTTCTTGATTTTTTTAAAGTAAACACCTACAGCTGATGTGGAAGTAATCAGCCTATCTACATTTAATATACGTTTAGCCTTAAGCCCCATATTCCATATCACAACCCTTTTTAATTGGAATAAGTAAACAATAGAACTGCTATGTTTTGCTTCAAAGCATTTTCACAGGAACCGAAGCTACTGGGCAATTGACCAGCACATTCTGCTACCACCAATATCTGCAAGATATGTTCGCTTTCACCCAACTTACCAATACATGTGGAACTGTCTTAGAGTGGAGGTGTACGGCGCTGCTTGTGAGTTGTAACTTTTCCTGTAATATTGCTCGTAAAATCTTTCCATTGAGGGAAAAACGTACAAGAGCAGAAAAAAACGGACTCTGTCGCAAGCTTGATGATTTTTTTTCAAAACGAGCTACGTACTATAACCTTTGGCAGGACCAGATACCATGAAAGGCTCATGTTTTTCGTTATCTTGTGTTGTTTTATTTTGCTTTTCGTATTCACTATAACAGTTTTTGATGTTAATGTAACATTTATTTTTGAAAAAATTCTCTCCAGTGGAACCAACAACGCCAGTTGCGACACAGTCAACAACATCAGGTAAATTAATTATCTATTTACCTATCGAAAGTCCTTCGTGAGGATGTGCCAATGTTTGCATGACTCCTGACCATTGAATTTTAGGGATAATTGAACATAAACTCAAGTCCTTTTTGAGCTACCTTCCCGGGTGCTGCGCTATTCTTCTTTATATCGTTCGCTTCGGTTCTGCTGCTAGAACCCTTTGCCGCCCCCAACCCTCCTTCGATAAATGATGTGTCAGTCAGTGGAGAGCTTAAACTAAACAGGGGCAGCAATAATTAATTTTACATAACAAAAGAAAGCTGTCATACTTCCATTTGTTGCTATTTGTTTGTTTGTTTGTTTGTTTATAGTGCATTGTTCCAAACTTCTTTGCATTGTTTCCGAAGATTTACTACTAACTAGAATACGGTTAACGTCACTAGTAATAGGTAATTTAATTGACGCAAACAAGTATTGTACCGACCAGAACTCGAAGCAAATACATGTTACTGGTGTCAAGTGCGGGAAAACAAGTGCGAGCAAGTCATGACTGGCTTTGGTTTACTTGTGATTGGTCGAGACAGTGGCGGGAGTTGTTTAACCAGCCACAAGGCGTACTAAAACAATAACAAAGCAAGCGCAAATTACTTTCGAGTATCCATTGCAAACTGCTCTAAGAAATCGTAAACGTGATACCATTATGTTACATGGCTTCACTTTCTTATAGAAGGACAAAGCTTTTGTGGGCGTTTTTTCCACAGCATACCTACCAGTTATCTTTCAGAGTGAACGATGTCAATGTCATGTCACCTTTTTTTGCAGCTATAATTCCGACGAAATCCTCCAATTATTTGCCCTTTACGGCTTCGCCTTCTGGTAAGAAACTAATTATAGTTTAGCCTGCGTGCAGAGGTCTCCTATTTCCTTTGCTCCACGAGGAAAAGGGACGTCCCTTTTCCGTGTGGAGCAAAGGCAATAGGAGACGTCTGCGCGCAGGCTAATTATAGTTCTTTCCCGGCTTGCGTACTCATCTAGGTGGTAGATTCCGGAATCTACGAGCTAAAACAATATGTTTTTACTAGTGACTAAAGCGCTAAAGCCCTCGACACAAAATGTGCTCGCCGCGGTGTTTGGCTAAAATCGTCATGTTTAACCATTACTGCAAAGGCGTTTTTTTTGCCCTCCATTCTCATCTACGCGACTGACAATCGAGCATTCGAAATCGCCTTATTTGGCAATCATTCAAATGAATGAAATAGAAAATGGTCAATATTCGATTTTGATCTATTATGCAGCTTAGTTGCACCGATCATTTATTTTATCGAGAGAAAGATTATAAACATCTTTTTAAGGTTTGAGACTAGTTGGAGGAAACTGGAACGGAGAAGGGAGAGTAGAGATATTTTACAATGGCGTCTGGGGAACTGTTTGTGACGATGGCTGGGATATAAACGACGCGAGAGTCGTGTGTCGTGCACTTGGCTATCCTGACGCCATCAGTGCTCCACATTCAGCTTACTTCGGTCAAGGTAGTGGCTACATATGGATGGACGACGTGCACTGCTTGGGTAATGAACGGTTTTTGGAAAGTTGTTCGCACAGAGGATGGGGTTCACATAACTGCGGTCACCAAGAAGATGCATCAGTCATCTGTGCAAGTAAGTACGCGTTAACCACAATTAGAGTTGTACTTTGACTAACTATAATTTGAAGCCAACCTGTTGTAAATTTGCACTGCAGAAGAAAGACGTAACGCTTGGGAACACCCAATAGTTCTCGCTTTTGCCGAAGGGGTTCCTAATTAAATCCGTTTCCCGTTTCCTCAACCGAACATCGCAGAATAACAGGATAACAGGGTCACGTTTAGCTGATCATGATATTTTTTCTGGAGGTCATTAAATCTAAAGTAGATTTCCTACCTAAAAGGTTGGTATATTTAAGGAGTGATGAAAGTTGATGATGGCATAATCCATTGTGAGCACACAAAAAAATGTTTAAGCAGTAAGAAAAGGCCAGGCAGTCCATTATTTTTATGACATTTTTTTTTAACATCCTTTACTCGTTGAACTAGATAGTTTTTTCCCCTCATTTCAAGGATATAGTAAGACATATAAAGAGAGACGTGGGCAGAATAACACGCTCTCATTCTCATATAGCAATTAAGAATTAACTTCATCGGTACAGACACGCACTCGCAGTCACCGCCAGATCTAGAGTGCGGGCAAAGCCGATAAAGGCATAAAGGCGAGCAGCCGGCCAGACAGTAAATCAGCTAGATCAAAAATACTGGAACACTCAACCCCTCTTAAATATCTGTGTTGCTAGTTTCTTATTCACTGACTACTTATAAATCTTTTTTTTTTTCAATCTTTTGATTTGATTTTTATTTACTTATTTTTTTTTACAGCTAATTATACTTCAGTTTCAAACACTATTTCACCTACACCAGGTATCTAAGACGTATTTGTTTGCTTTATTGCTGGAACGTTTTTTTGTCACTGGTATTGAGATAAATCACAGTCTGTTGTAGAGGCGACCATGTTTCTCTTGTTATGTTGTAGCAATAACTGCAGCGCCGTCAGCTTCACGCTCGTTGCCGGGCTCTGGTAAGTAGTTTAACGGTGAACACTACTCTCATCTATTTTTAATACGTAGCCTTGCACAATTATTCAGTTACGAAAACTTGATGTGGTTCTTAAAGCAGATAATTTACTCATCCCTAACAAATCTCCGTTATTAAGAACTTACTTAAATGCAAATTTTCGATAATTTACTTTCCATAGCTAATGATTTTTCAACGCCTTTGCCGTAGAGAATCATAAGCCTCGACGGCGTCAAAATGTAAAACTGAAACCGCATGACTTATTCAAACACATTATAACTCCATTTTATTTCTTCTCTAAGAATGCTTCAACCATGCTTACCTGGAAGATTCCGTGAGGGGGCAAGGATTTTACAACGGATACTATGGTTATTACCAGTGCGACAATAACTTGCCATTTGGCTGGTATCGATTTCGTGGGGCAGCAGGAACTCAGATGCCTACTGCTTGTGTTGGGAAAAATCGCTGCAGTTCACATGCGCCGGGCTGGTTAAGTAGCTCGCATCCGTCGGTAGCTGATGGAATTGTCAGCTCGACAGTTTGTTTCCACTGGGATTATAGTTGCTGCCATTGGTCAACGAACATACGTGTTCGTAACTGTAGTGGATTTTACGTGTACGAGCTTGGACCACCCCCAGCCTGCTGGTTACGTTATTGTGGAAATGGAGGAGGTAAGAATAGATGGACAAACTGCCAGACTGATGAATACGAGCATAATGACGTACAAGCATAGAAACAAATTTGAAGTTATCACCTAAGACGGGCAGTATTCAGCTAAACATAATATATATATAGATAGACTAGCCTAATAGCGGAACTCCTCAAAACCTCGATCCGTTGAAAAATACAAGAAGACTAAGCCTTAGAATCTTTGAAATCTTTGAAAGATTGCATTAAACAATAGCTTGTACCTAGAATAGAAAAAACACGTATAACCCAGATAGGTTAAGCCAGATCTTTATCCGTTAATATGAGCACGGCGTACCGTCTGATTTTTTTTATGACAAGCATGGAGAAAAAAAATTGGTCTGTTGTTCGCAGTTGTATTATAAATAAAAACCCATTACAAAGGAAGTAAGTAACGGAAAGGAGGTACAAAAATCAAACCAAACTGACAAAGAAAAAAAGAAAAAAGAAAAGATCAGAAAGACAAAAGTAGTGGAGCTGTGAGGTTCCAACTCGTGCCACCTGAAAAAGAAAATCCACTACGCCACCGGAACAGAACTGAAATTTCGGCAATTATTTTATGTACATAATCTTTGTTACAGCAGTTTGCCTACACGTAGGTACAGAAATGGTGATATTACGCCACGCAGTACAGTAGAGGTCTCTTGAGTATATAATTTTTTTTTCTTTGAAGTACCTTTCTTTGAAGTAAATTGTCGCTTTCAATGCCCTTCTCAATATTGTGTTCAGTCTGCTGTGACATTTGGGACGGGTGGGGGGAAATGATGGGCTTTCCATTCAAATGGTGGCAAAAATAACTTTCGTTAGGTCTTGTCACCGGACATCTTTAGTCTTCTTCTCTTTTAGAGATTAAGTTAAGCTTAGACTTTAGGTTGAACTCCTAGTTATTAAATACAGACAGAAACGTGTGTTCTGAAAGTTTTAGAGGGAAGCGTATTCCGTGATTTCTTGCATACAAGGTGTAGATTTTCTAGAGACCTCGTGTAAAGAAACTCCGTACTTTGCAGTTGAAACAGCGGTTGAATAGAGAAACTCGATGATCACAAATGGTCTTGACAGAAAAACTGCCGTTGTAATTGTTGAAAATCGTGATAAATAGTTCTATGTTTCAGAAAAATGAACCAAAGCAAACGGTTTTCATGGCGGTCCGCATTTTGTTTATGCTTTGTTTTTACGCCCTGTCTTACGTTATTTTTTGAGGTATAAAGAACACATTGAAATGAGAGTAACTTAGCGGTATTTTAGTTAGCGTCTACCATTAGCACAAATCAAGTTGCTCCAAATGCTGTTTTCTTGTGAAATCTCACCAATTGCAAGCGGCGAAGCTGACAATAATAATAATAATTTATTAATTTATATTGCGCTATTTAACATAAATATGATCAAGAGCGCATTACAAAGTATCTAACTAATAAAAATATGAATACCTATCTAAGTTACATAATATGTACAATTTATAAATATATACAATCAAATATAGGAATAATAATAGATACAAATAGATATAAAATACAGAAATATATAAATGGTAATAATAGAAAATAAATATATAAAATTGAGTATGTCTAAAAACTGTTAAAAGCTAGTCTAAACAAATGTGTCTTCAGTTGGCTTTTGAAACTTGAAATGCTTGACATGCTGCGGAGGCTTGCAGGAAGATTATTCCATAGAGTAGGCGCAGCCACGCTGAATGATCTATCCCCAAAAGACTTCTTCATCCTACCTTTGGGATGCATTAAACATACACCTTCATTGGAACGTAATGAATAGCGCGTATTATGTTTCACCTTAATTAGATCACTAATATAAGAAGGTGCAATCCCATGAAGAGCCTTGAAGGTTAATAATAAAATTTTAAAATTAATTCGATACTTTACCGGTAACCCATGCAATTCGCGCAAGACGGGCGTAATGTGATCATACTTTTTACATGACGTGAGCAGCCTAGCTGCAACATTTTGAACTCTTGAACTCTAAGAGTTTCTCTGAACTCTAAGAGTTTCTTTCACTCACGGTCGGATCCGGGAATTATTATACTTTTCCAAACGTTTAGAAATAAACCCAGGGCATCTTTTATAGATATGTACTTTACATCCTTTTTACTTAATGCCTCAAAAAGTAGACTTGAGAGTTTGTTCGTCGAGGGTAGTCTGCCATTTTTCACTACAAGTGAAAGCGCGAGTGTTTAGAAACCTCGAATATTCTACATGAAGTATGGTGCAAGGGACGTCGGTCGTCGTACGGTCACGTGACGTCGTGATCATCAAGATTGACCCGCATGGAAATCTATTTTTTCTATGAGTATGATTTTCTTTTTCTCCGCCGGATTTTCTTTTCTCCGCTATAATTTCTTCAAATACCAAAATCCATTTTCCAAAAAGACGCAGTGTACCCAACTATTATCTTTAAGACTTAATTGATTGACCTTTTTTTTTCAGTTAGTTGGAAAGGAATTCCGTATTCTAACTCTGCACTCAGTTGCAGGATTTTGGTGAAAAAATTGTGACTAAAGTTTGCGTGCTTCATAAGTAGACCCGTTAAAAACCGAAATGGGGTAAAATTTTGGTGAGGTAGCCTGGAGCTTCGTTGTTCATTCTTATAAGCATCATAACTGCAGTATGATTTTGCCATTGACCGACAAGAGTGTTCTGCTAACGGATTTTATTTCAATTGTTAAGTTTGTTTATATATACAGAGGTCACCGCATAAAGTAATTTTGCATGAATTTCATTTAGGAAACTGTGCATGTCTTCTTCTACAGGAAGTAGGGACTTTACATGCAATCATTGTTTTTACCCTTACAGCCAATTTTTCAACTTCCAGTGATTCTGCGATCACACCTATAACAGGTATTTTATTCGTTTCAATATTGTGATTTTTTTGTTGTCACCTGTCGTCTTCCGTTGGTTTCTTTTCTTGCAATAACAAAACGCAACTTGTAATGTTTCTCTTAGTGTACACAGAAACTTGCCTTTAAAACTTACGATCCCAACATCCAGTCACCTCTTGTTTTGTTTTTGTTTTTGTTTTTGCAGCGATAATTCCAACGACGTCTTCCTCTTACTTTCCGTTCACGGCTTCGCCTTCTGGTAAGAGACAAATTCTAGTTGTTTTGAGATCCATGCAGACAAGTACTTGTGCCGCCCTGTGTTGACTACTATATTAACCAAAAAACAATTGGGATACGCCATGCTAATACCAAGATTATGTTTGTGATGTATTTTCTAATAACGGGATCAAAATACAGATTGCACTTATGGCTAATTTAAAGTACACAGAAGGTATGTTTTTTTTTTTCTATGAGGTAATTTTTCTTCAGTATGGAAGGAGAATGCACAAGATGTGATGCGATCGGTACTAACCGATATTTTTTTCCTAGCGTTATCCTTTAGGTGGTAGACTTTATTCATTGTACAAGCCCAATAATACTCTGGTGACTTAACCACTAACGCCACAGACTGAATAAGCATAGGAGCTCGCCGCGGTTATTGGCGAAAATTGCCAGATGTACAAACTACTGCAAAGGCGATTATACGCCATCATTTCTGATCATGGCGACAGGCAATCAAAATATTTGGCAAGTCATTCACATTTAAAGAACAAAACGGACAGAGGTTTTGGTAATGCAGCTCAAAGACAATGATGGTTAAATGATATCGAGAATTCATGCGTTCAAGTAATTTTATATAGACAAGACATAAAAGTCAAAATTTTCATTTTCAGGTTTGAGACTAATTGGAGGAAGCTGGAACGGAGAGGGAAGAGTAGAGATATTTCACAATGGCTACTGGGGAACTATTTGTGATGATTATTGGGATATAAACGACGCGCGAGTTGTGTGTCGTGCACTTGGTTATCCTGATGCCATCAGTGCTGCACCTTCTGCTTACTTCGGTCAAGGAAGTGGTTACATATGGCTGGACAACGTGCACTGCGTTGGCTATGAAAGTTCTATTGAGAACTGTCCGCACAATGGATGGAACTCACATGACTGCTCTCACAGTGAAGATGCATCAGTCATCTGTGCAAGTTAGTACTATGCCCATATGACCTCAGATATATCCATTCTTTTATTTTTTGTATTATTTATTTATTTATTAATCCGCGCTCAGTGAACTGCCATCTGGAAGTCTTTTGGTTTTGTAAAAGAAGGCGGCAGTTTTTTTTAGTGTAAACATTTCTACGACTATTTTTCTCTCTCTCTCTTTTGTTAACCAATTATTTTCATAAAGCCAAAGGTTTGAAAACGAGGCCAAACAAGCAACAGAAAAAAAAAACTTGAAATAAATTCTCACGTCTTTGACGAAAGAAAAAAGTTTCGCTCGAGCTAAAAGGAGAAATAATGGACAAAGGTGGAAAAAGTGGAAAAATCTTAAGGAGGTGTTATTTGGAGCCATTGATACCGCTATCGTTTGCTGCAAAAGCGATCCTTGGTCTCTCATATCATAAGACATGAAAAAGGCCTCATCTGATCTCTTTATTTTGTTCCAACAGCAAACTATTCAACCTCAAGTACGGCTGTTATGACGCCAGGTAGTCAATTTTTTCCACTAATTATTTTATTGATATTTAATTGGAAGTGAACCATATGAATCAACATATATGTGAATTGCGGATGAGAAATTTGATACGTGCATGGAAGACTCTCGCAGTTATGCACACAACTGGGAGAAGAAAACAAAAAAAAGTACGGCTTGGATGGGTTTTGAACCCACGAGCCTGCGATTATCGGTGTAGTGTGCTCTTCCAACAAATCTACCATGCCAGCTGGGAGGTAGTCATTATGCGAGTTGAGAATATTTAATTTTGCTCTCGTTGTCACTTGTCGGGAGAAGCTACTAAGACATTTACGCTGGAAATGGTTTGAACCCAGGAATCATATCATAAGTCGGTCATAAGTCCGACTTGGTGAAGTATGATCTTCCGGGTGAATGTAGGCCTGACAAGGACTGTTTGGGGTTGGTGGCATTGACTGACGTTTCGACAACCTGAGCGGAAGTCATCACCAGAGTCAAGTAAATTGTGAATCGTCAGTAAATTTTAGATGATAGAAATGAACAATTCCTAGCGTGTTTGTAAAACGTAAGGAACCGAGTCCTTGACTTGCAACAATAACCCAAACAGAGTCAGATTCTAGTCCATTCCTTGTCTCTGGTGAGATTGAATTCCTTTAATGAGTTAATTTCAGCTATTTTGTGCAATACTTGTTACCAAGCATAAAGATAAAAGTTAGATATAAATATCCTTTATTTCTAGCTCCAGCTGGCTCAGTATCCAATACGTATCAGCTGAAGTACGCATCTTGACGCACATACATATGGTTAAATACATCGAAAGTTATGTCCACTTTTCAATTTCCTTTGTTGAAAGGGGACGGCAATCTTACAATAGATTGCTTCCAGTGCGCACAAATCTAAAAGGGTTACCGTTCAAATTCAACATATTCAGTGACTTTTTTCTGCTGTTGATCCTTTTCTCATTATTATAATCCAATTGTTCAGTTTGTATTTGACTCATTCGGAAGCTAAAATCCTTAATTTACTGACACTGTAAAAGTTATCACTTGTTTTCTTGTACAGCAAGTCGAATTGACCCAACAACATCATCGTCCATGTCTACGAGCAATTATGCACAGTCCAGTTCTTACGTCCTGCCGGCTCCTTTGGACTTCCAATTCCATTTGCCCGCAGACTGTTCTCAAATCTGTACCAACACTCCAGGAAGCTACAGGTGTTCATGTGTCAGCGGTTATCGACTGGATTCTGATGGAAAGTCTTGCATAGGTGAGATACATGCTAAGATGAGCCATTCGTGTACGAGAGTAAGGGGCTGTTCACATGATACCAGAATGAGTTTCATTCCGGAATGAGTTTCGTTCCAGAACGAAGTTCGTACTGCATTCACATGACAAAATCGACCGAGTCAGCCATCTTGAAAACGACCGTTGTGTCCACCATCTTGAAAACGATACGCATGCGCCACTCGCTCCAGACTACACGGTTTGCGTTTTCATCTCGGAACGGAGTTCGTTTTCAGTTTACATGATACCAGAATGAAATGTCATACCAGAACGAGAATTTCGTTCGGATTGAAAACCGGAATGAACTCATTCCGGAATGACTTGTGTGGGACCTAACTTTCGTCTCGGTATCATGTAAACAGATACAGAGAAATATATGGGGATGGAATGAACTCGTTCTGGAATGAAAGTCATTCCGGTATCATGTGAACGGCCCCTAAGGAAATACACTGCATTACTTCAAAGAGTGACGTAGCCAGGAACGGCTGCAAAAATGTATTCTTTTTTGAAGAAAAATTTACACGAAAATAACTGACTTGCGCGTTTTAGTTAATTGCTAACCATCAAAAGAAAACAATCTTAGTTTTGGTAATACGCTTGCATAAAAACCTTTTCTCAATGGAAAAAATGACAATGTACCTTACGACCCCTTACAATAGATGGGCTTCAAAAAAGCTCTGCCAGCTGCTGAGCGCCTTCGTACGGTAGCTGATTGATTATTTCATATGATAACACACTGATTATTACGTACATCGGACTTCATCAAGATACACATACATTTTGTTACTCTTCTTATCAAATGACTTCTGTTAAGCTTCTCTAACTACATGTTAACAAATCGGTTGTACATATCCCTCGTAGATATTGATGAATGTTCGAATAACAATGGTGGATGCAGTCATCATTGCTACAATATCCTTGGTTCATTCTACTGTGGATGCTCTGAGGGAACAATTATGGCTGCTAACAATTTGACCTGCACTGGTGAGTACCAGCATACGTGGAAGGTACTATAAAACTGACCACATTGGAAATAAATAAATAAGTAAATAAGCAGGTAAGTGAATATATAAATCGATAAATAGGAAATAAATAAATAAATAAATAAATAAATAAATAAAATATAAAAAGTTGTTGACGGTTGATTGTTTTGTCAGCTGTGGGGAAGGGGTCGAAACCTCACGCCTTTCTTACCGTTTAATCCCTGTTCCAACCATTCTGATTGTTGCAGTCGCTCCTTTCCTTTCAGAACCTGGAGTGACTGTTACATGTGGTAAAAACAACATGACGGTGTCATTAGAAAAGCAAACATTCCATTTCTTTGAGGCCAGCAAATTGCGTTTATTTTATTCTTCATGCAGGTACGTCCCACAGTTTTTTATTTTGTTTTTGGCTTTTGTTGTTGTTATTTTGTTGGTCCGTTTAATGAAGCGAAAACAATTGTGGAGTAATGCCATGTTACACTCCTATTTTTTGTAATTACTGAGCCCAAAGTGGACGGGACTTAGAAGACTAACGGAAAAGTGACCAAAATGTTGTGAAAACAGATTTTCATGCAAATCTGGTACTTTAAAATGTTTGCTTCGTTAAGTAATATTGTTGCTATGAGAAGTTTACAATCATCATATTTTGCAAACCCTAACTTCTACAGGTGAGCGCCTTGACCACATTTGTTCCACCAGAAAGGTTTTCAATATTTCGTCACAACCATATTTGGCATGTCACATGATCCGAAAAGCAAAACAAAAAGCCTAAAACATAGATGGCGTGCAGTTTTGGTTATTAAAAACAGTACAAATATTTAACAATCATTAAGATGCAAAACTTGATGTATCGATTTCCTGAAATTCGCGTTATTATTGACGTCATAAGTGCTTTCTACTGCAGTTTTTCTTTTCTTTGGGTAAACAGTAATTGTTTACGTGAGTTTATAAAGAAGGCTGAGTTAACACCGATTCGTTAAAAATCGGATTTCTACCTTGTTTCCTCGGAGTTTTAGGGATTTTTTCTTTGAAATGCGCGGTTGGGAAGTGGCACTAGCTACTCGTGTGCAATGTCGATTTTATAATTCAGATAGTCATCCTTGTAGCTTCACCAATCTAGCGGTACAAGACGCCGCAAAACAGGGTATGACAAAATACCAACACAATCTCTTAGCAACAATGCCAGATCTGTAGTTACGGTTCTTCCCCCTAACTTAGTTAGTTTATCTTGTTTGTGCATTGTTTCTTCGTACCTATAGGGTTTTTTTTTTTCATGGGTCGTCTTTCTAACAAGATGGGTGAACTGGCAATTGATGTAGGCAGAAAAACTTCTATAGAACAGCACCCCATCTTTGAGAGTGATTTTGGCACACAAAATCGAACATTATTTTGCAGAGCGACGGACAACTCCACCCACTTGCTTATCAGCACTCCTTTAAATGACTGCGGAACCCTGGTGAACGAAACAGAGGATTCCTTGATATTCTGGAATGAAATCCGAGTGGAAGCAGTGATCATCGACAATGTTATCACTCGAACGCACGACATCAAGTTCCCATTTTCCTGCCGCTACTCGAGAAGAGAGGTACTAAGCCTTAGCTTCAAGCCTCGCAGCATCATCATTGGCCACGAAGGTAACCTTACAATAAGAACTCACTACTCTTTAATTGTTCTAAATGTTTGGTCTCACTGCTTATATAGGGATAATTCTTTATAATCTGTTATCAATCTAAACTCAAAAAACTGAAATGTCGCTCTAACGAGACTGACCGGATGTAAGAAGGACTACTCTAAAAAGTGTCTTCGCACATTGCTGGGGCCATTTACAACAAAAAAAAAAAAAGAAAAAATCACAGAACTGATTGGATGCTGTGGAGGCTCGTATAGGACATCAACGTATATATTTTTCAATTTCAATTTGTAATTTGTATTCTTTTAGTGTAAAATTCCGAGTTGTGTATAGTTTGAAGATTTACAACTGGGATTTTAACTGGAAAAATCCAAGCTACAAATATCATCGAATTTACAACTCAGATTTTATGGGAAGAATCCGAACTGGGTAATTTCAAAACCTAATTATAAACTAGGACTTTTACTGCAAAAATCTTGGCGGGAAATCGCATGACCACCGTCGCTTTTGAAAAAGAGGGTTTTTTTTAGAAGTTTACTTACCTTGTTCTTAGCAAAACGATTCAGTTCGACATTTCGCACTTGAGAAAAAAAAATCAAATATCTATAAATGGAAAGAATACTCATTACACATTTTCCCAGAAAATCAGGTTGTGTAGTGGTCAGCGCGATCCCCTTGCACTCCAACGGCAGCGGCAAGACTGGGTTCGAACCCCAGAGAGAGGAATTCTGTTTTTTGTTTTGTTTTGTTTTGTTTTTTTTGGTAATTGCTATAAAAATGAATAAGTTCCAACAAAAAAAAGCAAAAAACAAAAAAAACAAACAAACAACAACAACAACAAAAAAAAGCAAAAGCGGAGCTCCTCTTTTAGGCTTGGCTAAATCTATGTATTACAAAAATAGATGGCATCTGCTTTTCCGAAGCGTTCTATTCTGTTTTCGCAAAGACATTAAAATAGAAAAGTTAGAAAGAAAAAAAAAAAAGAAAATAGGGAACATCCTGACACGGACTGACGTTACTTCAATACAATTCAAGAAATTTCTTATTTATTTTTTTACCTATCATAGCCAATTCTAGGTAAATTTTAGTTACTGTTTAAGTTTCTTTCTTTTAACTTTCTTTTTTATGTTCTCGTCCCATATGTCCTTGTCAGAGCAGCATGTTGCTAACGTCTTATTTTTTCTGTCCGTTATAGAGGGATATGGAAATTTTACCTTCAAAATGGAGTTTTACAGAAGCGCAGCATACGCCACGCCCTACAATGACAATGATTACCCGATACAGGTGCGCCTCAATGATTACATATACGTCCAGTACAGCGTGGAGTCGAGTGCAGACCTAGTGATAATGGCTGAGAACTGTAAGGCCACCAAAGATGGAAGTTTTTACTCCTGGCCACAATACAACATAATACAGAATGGGTGGGTATAGCACTTATTAAGCACAAAAACCACTTTGCTTTGCAAAATTGTGGCCAGTAAAAAAAAAAAAACTTTTGTGAAAAAATCAATGTCATAGCAATAAGTTAACAAAATTGCTGAAGAGGCTTGGAGGAGGTATGAGGTTCGTGTACGCCAGAATATAACAAGTGTAAACAAGAAACCAACAGCAGAGGAGATTTCAGGCAGCCAATTTTCATGAATTCCATGCTTCCTCGTGGAATGTTAAAACTAAACTGTATAACTATGGAGCCTTATACTTTTTATATCAATGACTAGTTAAATCTGTTTTCTGTTTCCCTGCCATAAATGGCCGTTTGATTAACGTCTGACCTCTAAGTTAATTAACGTTTAACCAATGGATCTTTTTACATATTTTTGTTATTTTATCTGAAAGAACATTATTTACATGCATTGAACTAATTAAATTTTCTAAAAACACTGCTGGACATATGTAAATTTCCAATAATATAAATTAAAACCAACTGAACAATACACCAACAGATGCCCAAGAGATACTACGCTGGATTACAGCTACGATCCCAACCGAAGTTTCCAACAATTTAAGTTCAGAGCGTTTAGGTTCTTCAACGACTACTACGCCGTTTATTTCCATTGTGAAGTTCTGGCCTGTTATCGAAACTCCGCTAACTCCAGGTAAGAAAAATGATTTTTGTTTTTGTTTGCTTGCTTTTTTTGTTATTGTTAACTTATTTGTTTTTGTATTTATTGTTTTTGTTACGGGTTTTTTGGTTGGGAGGTGGGGGGGGGGGGGAGGGTTGGGGTGTTGGTTCTTCTTTTGAACACCTTCTTTTCACCACCCTCCGCCACTTCACTTCTAGGGTAAACGCGAATATACCTCAACATTCTCCAAACCATTGATGACTAAATGCATCTTTTCTTAATGAGTGCTACATAAATCACCCTTACCATTGTTTGATTCATCTTCTCACTACTTGTATAGCTGACGTCTATCAAGTCACCAAAAATTTAACCTGATGGGTATTTTCCGACCCGGCCACCGAAGGATAAAAAGAAATTTTCTTCCCATATTTTTTCCGGAAGTTAATATAAAAACGTTTTTCAGGTGCCAAGGAAGCTGCATAAACAGCAAAAAGAGAAAAAGAAGAGACGTAACCCGTGATAAGTTGGAACACGAAGAAAGTACTGCCAAGAAAGTGCTCACAGGAGGCCCAATGATGATAGGGAAGAAAGAAGAAACCGAAGGTAAATCGAAGTGATTGTTTATTACATGTCACAGGTTACGGAGGGTAATAGTGAAATTTTAGGATAAGTAGGATGTGGTCTGATTTTAAAAGAAAGAACAAAAAAAGGATATAACTTTTTTGTTTGTTTGTTTGTTTTGTTTTGTTTTGTCTACACGACTAGAAACGCAGCCTGTTTTTAATTTCTCAATTCCGTCTAAAGTTTGTCAATCTCCCCCTTCTTTCTCTTCCCTATCTACATTTCAAGAATCGTGAAGAAATTAAGATTTATGGGACATTGCCTCACGGAAATGATGGTAGAATCTTGGACTGCTGAAGGAGGTGTAATACTAGAAAACAAAACAAAACCTTAACGTTGGATAAGAAAATAACATTGTACTAAAATCTTCCCTTAGATCAAATTAGGAACATGTAGTAACGTAGATACTGGTATATCAGTCAGGTAGAATATAAAAGTTAGTGACTACCATAACCGAAAAATTTCATTGCCTTAGCTCATTCATTATTCTCTTGTACCCGGCTAAAATAAGTATTCATTTATTAGATGCTGGTCAAAGTGAGAAGCAATCCGCTCTGATTGGTGGAGCGGCTGGCGCTGGTGCAGTTGGTCTGATTGCTCTCCTAGCCCTGGCTGTTTTATTCGTTAAGTACCGCATCGCCAGGCGATTTATGAATCGTAACAAGGTCGGGGATCTGTACACCACTCAAGACCAGGAAATGAGCCGAAGAAACGCTTACATCCAGGAGGATGACATGATCGAAAAGGACGACACCTTTTAGGACATGGCATGTAGCTTAAGTAGTGCTTTGTTTGTTTTTCATTTCTACTTGCTAAGTCGTTTTTTGTGTCGTCCAAACACTCCAAAGGAGGCAATATAAAAACTTATGGGTATGGTCAGTCTTTTTTTTCCTCTGTCCTTTCCTTTCCTTCTCATTTCTCTTTTGTGTGATTTCAAGACTAATTGGAGTCTTAAAACTCTGGTTTTAGCGTCGTTCCTGTCAAAATGTAGAAAAGCAGTTGTTTTTTTTTCGTCTTGTAGGACATTTTTTATGTGCAAATCTGCCCAAAGAAAAAGAAAAAATGAACATGGCATTTGCGTCTTATTTGCTATCCATGTAAATATTAAGAAAAAATAGTATTTACCGTCTTTGCTTTCTAATGTTGTTTGAACGCGCCATTTGATTAAAGTAGAAATACGACTAAAGTAAAGCAAAGATGTTATTTACTTCATTCTTACCACGCATGTAATCCATCCTTTCGTGCAACAAATGCGTAACTTTACTTCATTATTACTGCAGGCGTAAATCAGTCTCAAACGTGTACTTTTGTTCACATTTTAGTCTGCGCTACGTAAATAACGATAAATGCGGTATTTACCATCTTTGCTTTTCCTGCAAATGTGGTGCAAACAAAAAATTTGACTTTAACCAAATGTGAACAAATTTGTTCAAGTATGGTATCTTCTTCATATTTGCTGCGATTTTGCTATCCTTGCGAATCCGTTTTTTTTCTTGCACTGTCAATTTGGCATTTTAATAATTATGTCGATGCACTATCTTAGATTCGAGCATAGTTTTTAAATTCATATTTTTACGTCAACTGTTCCTAACAAACAGTAAAAAAATAAATAAAAATAAAAATAAATTTTAAAAAAACCTTAAGATATCTATTTTATAGTCTATCCCAGGTAATGGATACCTTTTTGTTGTTGTTTAAGCGATTCTGACATCCATACTGAAAGCTTCCAATCGAATCGAGTTTTACGACATTCCTCTGTTGCAAGACCTGGGGCCAGATTCACGAAGCTCACCCAAGTTAAGATGTCTCCTATGTATTGTTACTAGACAAAAGCATTACTTAGGAACAATCTTAACTTAGGATAGGTTCCTAAATCCGGCCCCTGTTTATAACTGAGATGTTCTTCACGAATTCGATCCGAGAGCAGGCAAAAAAAAAAAAACAAACAAAAAACAAAAACAAACAAACAAAAGAGCAGATTGTTGTTTCAGTTTGTTACATTACGAGGTCAGTGTTTTATAAAAGTTAGCTGTGTGTTCGTTTAGTTTGTTCACAAAGTGTTTTCTAGTTTCCCACAGAGCCCTTAATGTTTCTGCAACTGAAGGCAACAAAGGTCAATTTCATTCCATGTAGAGAAGAGATCAATGAAATACTTGGGGGTGGGGGTGGGTAGTAGCGTTATTTCAAGTGGGTTTCGGAACCTCTGGTGCAGATGTAGCGCTTGACTGGATGCAAAAGCATCTAGTGAGGTATGGAAGCCTTCTCCACCCACAAAAGGCTTCTGTTAGGTTCTCGGAAATGTGATATCCAGCGTTTTGAGTGGTAACTGGAATTTTTGAACTCATTCAAAGTAAGGTTGGCAAGGTTCTGGGAATCTTTAAAGAGCACACCCTTACAAGGAAACTAAATTCTACATAATGGAGAATTAAAACTCATCAGGAATTTTTCAAGATTTATTCTGCAAAGGCCCTGAGATGTATAAGAATTCACCAGGTCGAGTTTCACCAGTTTAATTACAGAGGGTCGTCACTGCATGAAATAAAAATAAAATAAAATCAAAAGTAGTTGTTGTGAATTTACACCTGGTCTAAAAAGAGAATTAAGGGCAAATAATGTCCGTGACGTCAACATTTACGAGACCAGCGGTCGGGTAACGTGGGCTCGTTTCTTAGAGACCGCCCAAAATGGCGGCGCGCAGTGTTGAATTTTGGCCCTCTTTAGAGAGGGATTTCAGTGGGATCAGATGCACTTTAGAAGCTAAAACCACGTACAGTAACTTAGTGTTATCTTTTCATTGGCGATTAAGAAAAAAAACGTTTCTGGAGTGACCTTCTCCTTTCAGGTTTTTCTTCAAAGTTTTCAATCGGTTTCTTGGTTTTGTGAACAAAAAGGTGGGAAGAAAAAGAGAGGGGCAAAGACACATGGTGAAAGAGAGGAACCAAGTATATATTGTAAAAATTGATTGTAAAAATTGACTAGTTAAAATAACCAATTAAAATTGTTGTCAAGTGCATCTGAACAACCCCCAACTGCCCCCTACCCCCTCCCCTTTAAGTCACTTTGACCAGTTTTTGTTTTTTGTTTTGAAATAACCAGTTATCATTAGTGAAAATAACTACTGACTGGGTTATTTTGCATTTTCGTTTATTCCATTTATTTTTTATCTCCGCTATTTATGTTGTTTTAGCTATGAATTGAAGAACTATGACTTGACATAGCTCACCGCTATTTTTAATGCCTGTCCTCTTATCTTTGACAATGTAGATGTTTAGATGTGGATTTTGTTTTCAGATGAAGTTTAATTGGGTTATAAAGAATCTTTAATGCATCCACCGTTTCTCTTTATTTTGCTCTGGCCACTTGTTAAGTGCATGGCCGGTTTCCTCCTTTTCCTAGAATCATTCGTTCGATCAAACGTCATGTAATTGTATACGTAATGAGGCGTGGGGGCGTCCATTGTTCTGTTACAACAAAGAAAGGGCTAAAAAAAAAGGCGCTTACCACGGTACTCCAATGGAAAATCAATGAATTAGTGACATAAAGAATCAGTAAGGGCCTAAACTATTAATTAAAAATCAACCAGGAAACGTTTTTGAAGTATTCAAGGATCCCTGTCTTTGAGATACAATGGTAGTGTTCCGTACCCTCAGTAAACTACGGCCAGTGGGAGTGATTTATCAAATGATTATTTTGCAATGACAGTTATCGCTTAAACGATAGATAACACAGCGAGCACAAAACGACGTAGCAATAGTAAATAATAATAATAATAATAATAATAATACTAATAATAATTAAAACGGTTTGTCAATTGTCATTCTGCTCCATTGGAATATGCCTCAAACACAAAGGAAATTCTTACGCAACTTTGATGTTTATAGTCTGCTTTATCATAAAATGTCTTAAGGCCCCCAGTTACTGGTGAGTGTATATTTCTAGAACGATTTGACTGACAGGGTAAAGTAGAAGTAGAAGGACCCACAGAGGCAAATTTGTTTTTGCACAGTTGTAAAATATACCGTTTGAAATTAACCATTCCAAGATTCATGTCACGAAGGAGGATTTTCAGAAGAAAACCATTTGCAGTGAATCGGAAATGGGTAACATATGTCTGACTCGTCGAGCAGCAGCGACGAAAGGATATTGCAGTGGAGGAAAATCAAGATGTTGAAGTAATTTACGACCAAATTATCAGGACTAACCACTAGGTTCACACTAGTTTCACAATCTACCTCAGCTAGTTCGCAAATGAAGTTCGTTCGTAAAAAGCGATCCTTTGGAACTTTACAGGCTCCGATTAATGAGAAAATTAGCACTACGTTTATTCCCGTCCGAGCTTATTCTCGTATCACACACAGGTTGTTTTGCGTAGTCCGATCAAGTTCTGAACAATCTACGGCTTGAAGTTGAAGCAAAACTCTTTCATGAACAACGTTTTCCAGGACAATCTTTGGTGGAAAAACTTTTTTACTCCTCAATGAGTAAACAAACTTTCCTATTAGAACACTAATAGATTTTGATAGATTTCTTCCAGATTTAATTTCTTCGAACTTCTACAAACGCAGACGTATGTCCGGCTGCCTCTGCTCTCATTTCCCCCCTAGTCTGCAGTCTGTAGTCTTCATTCTGCATTTTACTCGTAGTCTGCGGTCTTCATTCTGCATTTTTTAAATAGCCTAGCCTGCATTTTATCCTTAGTCTGCAGTCTGCATTTTAACTTCAGTCTGCATTTTACACCCGCTCCGCAGTCTGCATTCCGCAGTCCGCAGTCTACGTTTTACAGTGACCGGTTTGCTAAATCAAGGATTTGAGAAATCTGGATTCCACTGTAATTTGACTGATGGGAGACCAATTGGGGGTAATCCTGCTCGTAATTTGAAATCAATCCCGACTACTCATTTGGCCAATTTCAAATTACTTGTCCGATGACTTCCTGAACTGTACTGCACTCAGTCCAATCCCCATTACATACTACATACTACCCATAGGATATTTAACGATTATTCTACAGGGCTCTCTGGATATCCAATGATAAATAACCAACGAGGCGCGCAGCGCCGAGTTGGTTATAATTATTTGATATCCAGCAGGCCCGAGAAGAATAATTGTTTTATTTAAAACTTAACCGCTATTAAAAAAAAAAGTCAAGAAAGAAAGGCAAAAAATGAGAAAAGAGATAAAAGAGAAATAAGGAGCAAGAATCGATCACATGACTGAGCGAAAAAGGCGCCAAAAACTTGCAAACTGTTGCGACAGCGTTTCACTACAAAGCTGAATGAATCAATGAAAGTGACACAAATTTTGGAAAAAAAATCTTCTAATTATTGGCTCTGAAATATGGTACGTGTTGATTTTCCCTGAAACATTGTTGTTATCCTTTAAAGCGGATTGAAGCTGTACGATTTCACCGTATTAGCTGCTGGAGTTGAAACGGAACAAGTTTGTAATCCGTTCGCATGACGGAGCCATCATGTATGTGTTTGATCGAACTGAGGACAGAACTAATTTGAACTTGAAGAGGTAATTTCTATGCTGCTCAGAAGCAAGATTACTGTAGCAAGGAGCATTATAATTCACCATCATAGTTTGTTAAACGCGGAACACAAAACGCAGTTGTTCTCGGTTTAGAGGATGCGGACGGAATGGTAAAAACAACACTCAAACAACTGGGAAAGCGATTCAACTCCGTTTACGTAGGATCCGATTTCTATCTGAACATTTGGACCTGTTGGAACACAGACCTACAACGAGTACAGGTAAACCAGTGTCAATTTTGCGTGTGATAGCCGAAAAAAACTTTCGCCCTTCCTTCCTTCTTGGTAGTTTGTTTAGTACTTGTTTAGATTGCCTCATGATTTTCGTACCGACTCGCCATAAAATTTTCTAAGACTTGGTCCAATTGGTAATTATGTTTAGAACATTTCAAAAACGCAATAAAAAATAGGGGTCACCGAGCTTGTTTTGGCACAACATATATAACCATTGATAGCAACTATACGACCAGTAAGGTTTTCCTGAGAAACCCTAGTAATCAGAAATGAAAACTATAATTGCCTTAAAAAGTCATTGCTTGTATTGAAATATTGGAGCAGTTCGACAAAATAGACAAAATAGACAAAATAGACATTTGCATTAGTATACATTGCATCGTATACTATTTTAGTTGAACAGAGATTAAGGATATGAAAAAAATTAAAGAATTTGACGCGTGCGTACATACCCTGCTGTACCTAAAGACGTGTCCCCTTCGGCATTTAAATAAAAATATCTCAAAGCAGAATTTTTAACTTTTCTTAAAACCGCGATATATTGTACTCGACCGTGTGCCAGTTGAATTTATGTATTAAAAAATGGGGGTCACCGAGCTGGATTAGGAGAAAACGACCAGTTAGTTCTCTAAACTACCCAGCTTTCATAGAAAACCTATCGAAGGTGTGCGCGCTCGTGCTCGCGCTAATCACGCAAAAAATCGTGCGCAGAAACGATGCGCAATGCAGTTGAAGGGAATCATCTTAAATTTCTATTTCTGCACAGTTTCTTGTCATCTTAAAAAATCAAGCACTTAACGTAATAATTTTGATTTGTGTCTTAGTGACGGTGTTGGAATTTCTGCTTAATTTAAGTGTCACTGTCTGAGAAAGTGTTCCAGAGGTTGGAAATGGGGATCAACCGATTTCGATGAAACTTACTGCAGAAGTTAGCCTTGACGAAATATTCCAAAAGCCAATTTCGTTTTGTTTTCTGACTTTTGGTTGTAAAGTTTCAGGGGGGGGGGGGGGTCCCATCTGGGGCCTTCAACTCACTAAAAATCTTGTTTTTTAAGGGGTAGGTTTAGAGTTCAATAAAAACAAAACTAAAAATCCTTTGGACTCATTAATGGTATGGCGTATTTCTACTATAAATACTTTTTCAGTTCATAAGTAGGGATTTGGCATAGAGGGATCTGGCAGTCTGGGGTCTGGCACTAGTTTTGGCCAGATTTTGAAGTGAAAACCTCTTCCCAATTTGCCAAAGTTCACCCCTTTATATTTTTTAACTGCCTAACTAGCTAAAATTGATTCTTCTATCAGGAGTTACCCCAATGTAAGTAAAATCCAAATCAATTCAGAAAAATTTGGCCCATTTATTTTTAGGGGCTTTTAAGACCCATTTGCAGTCATATCCTCACCAAATTCACATACTATCAAAAGTACTAATTTAACAGCCACCATGGCTTTATTTGTGTTTAAACACTTCAACTTGATCTGGTCAGCCCTACTTTACTTACAAAATCTGTGAGAAACAGTAACTTTGCTTTTAAACTCTACTCTACTCTCTTTGCTTTTTAACTCTACTCTACTTTTTAACTAAACTGCCGCAGAACTACAAAATCAGTACAAGAAACCAATCTTGCTCTATAAGAAAGGTAAATATATATTACAATAAAGCTAGTTTGCGCTAATATAACTGAGTAAATGGTCTGTTACACTTAGTTATACTGACAATTCTTCCAAACAAAGTCTTGCTTACTTGCCTAGCTTTTTTAAAGGTCCTTGGCTTGGCCTAGAAAAGGTAATTTCTTCAAGGTATTGCAAACGAAAAAAAAACTATATATTTCTCAAAATCGTGCGAATAAAACAATCCTGCGACCAAATCACATTGCCTGATGATAAAACCTCATTGCCTGATGATTCTGCATTGGTTTACAGACGATTCCATCATCCTATGTAAGAGGAAAATGTTCTGGAGCCGCTTTTTAGCAGTTCAGTCTTCTATCGAGTGTTTCAGCAGGAATAATCGTCGCTGGATGCAAATAATCCGACACACTCGGTGTAGAAAGTTTATATGATACGCAGGTTTTCTCAGAAGTACAACGCACGTCCTCAGATTGAATTTCATGACAAAGAAGACACCTCCGAGCTTTGTATCATCTGTAGTGTTTATCCGCGATTTTGAAAGTGGACGCAGGAGAACTGGGTCGAGATTAGCCCCAGGCACACAATTTATACAAGTTTCAAATCCATTGATCTGCGGCTAGCAAATAAGGTTTTTGGTTGCCTAAGATAATTCGACCGGGCAACTGAGTGACAAAACCTTTACATTCCCACGCACCCAAATCAAATCAAATCAAATCAACGAATTGCGTATTACAGTGCTAGTGGGCATGTAACGTATTTCAAAATAAAAATGATATATAGTAAATTTAATTATTATAATTATGATTATTTGTAATGAATCAGTAAAGGAGCGGTGGCGCCGTTGTTAGGCAGTTGCATTTCTGCTTGGTCTTCCGATCATTATACGTGTCGGTAGGGCAACCCCCCCCCCCCCCCCCCGCCCTGAAAGAAAGATGTTTTTTTTTCTGACTGCACAAGGGCAGGGTTCAGAAAACCACATGGTTATTTTGCTATTTTTTTTTGTTAGTCTGACTGTTTTGTTTTGTTTTGTTTGTAGAGCTTCATTTCAATCCATTTTCTAAGCCTCTTGTGTCATATATAAGCCAAGACTAAAAGAAGTAGGGGATTCTATAAAATAGACATTTTTGCGTATTCTGAAATAAATTATCCCTCCATGTCCAATTCTAGCCCTGGGTTTCGCAACTTTAACAATCACTTGAAGGTCGCTTATTGGCACTGGCAGGATTTTACTAGCTCAAAACTAGCCTCATTGAATTGTACTTTACGAGTAGCTGGCTTATCAATGTCCACGTGCAAAAAATCGCACATAGATTTCAGGCTACATCACTTCAACTTTCGTTATGTATGATCAAGTCTGTTGCCCACAAAGAGTTGGGATAGATTGATGCTTTCGTATTTAAGAGGATGTTTAAGACCGAGTTGTTTCTGGGCTTCGTCGATCAAGTCCTGGAGCAATTTTTCGCTTGCAAGCGCCACATCTTGATCGCTTGAGTCTTCTTCATCTTTTTTCTGGCCTGTTTGCCCTGCAGCCAGTCGAGAAAAATACGTTCCAGGGGCGTTAAGTTCTCTTTAAGCCAGTAAGCCCGGGCTTACAAACTTTTCTTGGTATATTTATTATGCGAACATATATATGTATATTTTTTTTTTGTCATATCATAGAACTAGTTTTTGGGTGATTTGTTCAAGAAAGCGTAAAAGGATAGTAAATTGCCAAACCAATAACCCTCAAGAAAGGAAACCGTGAAAGGCAAGGGGCTACGTATGCTCTGTCAAGCAGTTTGATTTCATTATTGCTCTATGTGCAGCAGAGCATGTCCTTTCCAACACAGTTGCCTTGTCAACTATGTTGTAAGGAAAGAGCGTAGATCTCATCGAGGCAGCCCAATAAGGGAGAGTGGTAATAAATATCGTGAGAGCTGAGCGAGGCGATCCGTCGGTTTGGAAGGAAGTATATGGGCGGGGGGAAACAGATTGCAGCTGAGTTTGATTGTCATTTCTTTTTAATTTTCAACAAATGTCCGAGAGTAAAAAAGATATAAAAACTTAGAAAATAAAGTATTATACACTTACTCCCCCTGATCTTATCATTACGTGGTTTACGTGAACTCGTGAGAAGATCAAGTTAAGCGCGTAACAAGGGTAAAATACATTGATTTCAAAGCATTTCATACTTGTATTTGAGCGTAGCATAGTGACATTTTCTAAGAAATGATTTGACGACGCCACACTCTATGAAAACTTGATCGATATAATTCGCTATCATTGAAAATGTTTTTTGCTATCTTTTTCGCTCTAACCTTCGCAGATGAGTGAAAAATTAATTAGCTTATAGCGGGTACGAAAATTTGTAGACATTCCGAAAAGGTGTCTTTTTGTTCGAGATTTAGCTGAATTTTGCCACTGTTACTTTTGTACTGTGCGATACCTATACAGCTTTTTATAGGGAATTTCCCTAAATAACAGAATGGATGAGAGAAAGAGTGCATTAGGGCTTCTTTCGAATTTACCGGCAGCAAATATTTTGCTTACATATCCGAAAACAACTTAGTAAACAAACAGTAACTTTGTACTTCACCTGATCCAACTGAAACCAATTTGCTCCACCTCATCATCTTGAGACATTTTCTTCGATACACCCGTGTCGCATTTTCCTATTCTGAACCCATGTAATGGATGTGTACAGAAACGAGAAGGACGCCAAGATAGCCCAAGTACGTCCCGGTGCTTTGGGCATACAGTCATACCTTCTCCTTGCTCGTCGAAACGCCCTGACCTCAACAATATAAGTTCGCTCTCCGACGATACAGATGAGCTGGAGACGTTCAACCTTTTCAGATGTACTGTTACATCCCTCTTGCAATAAAGAATTGGAAAGTATTCCTTAAAAAGGGGGTTTCTGGCCGACAACCCACAGTTTGTACCTACTCGTCTGCCAATGTAGCATTTTAAAGGTCTCGGGGTTCGAGGTGACATGACCAGTTCCAAATTGTAAATAGAAGTGAAACTGTTGGTTATCCTTGTGAGGCAAGTTAAACTGGTGACATTGATCCGGTAGAGGACGCTTGTTAATCCAGGAGGGAGTGATAAACTCGCCAGCTCGGCTGGTTCGAGGTGTCTGCCCATCGTGACGTCACGACGTGAAAAGCGCACGAGTTTGCCTAGTCTTCAAAATAGTGCGGTCCGTTAAGGGAAAAATCGCGACAAATCGCGTGAAAGCATCAAATTTGGCACACATATTCTTGAGACCATATAAAACAAATTGAGAAGGGGTGCCACGAGATCCAAGCATCCGGAGGGCCGTGGAACGCACATCTATTGTCAATAACTTGGTCACAGGCAAACCAGGCTCACTAACAAATCACTAATAGCAAAATAGAATTATTGTAGGGAACTTTTTAACTGATTTCATCAGCGAACGGAAGAAATGATAATAAACAGTCATTAGAGTTACTTGCCACATCAAATCCACATACTCTTTGTATACTTGTCTACCAAGAGATCTGCTCCGGCATGAGCCTGGGTATCCTGTGGTTAAATAGGTTACTGGCCGTGACTGGTGAACAACAAACATAGGCCGGGCTAATGGAAAATAAAGCTTATCCCAAACGGGTTAAGCAGCTTATCTAAGTCTTAGTTCAAGCTTTCTTTTGACAAAGACATATCTGGGAGAGAAATTTCTTTTCTAATTACAAAAATGTCACAAATAAACCAACATGTACACATTCAACAATTCAATTTGTGATCACTCAGCCACGCATACTGTAGATCTCGAGATCAATCGTGATAAGAGATAAAGGCCGACAAAGCATGACAACAAAAACATCAGAAGGCATCAGCTAGTTAGAGTGAACTGGCGAACTTCAGAATTTTTTCACCAAACCTGGAGAAGGGGATTTTTATGGGTTAATATGTCATTCTCTCTGGTGTAAATAGGAGCCTGTGCGCATGACAGGCATTAATTAAAAACGCCTGTTCTGCAGGCGGTTGTAGGTGTGAACTGCTAAGGCTGCTAGCCACATTCAGAGGAAAAACAAATACGTGTGATGGTAAAAATAAAATAACGAAGCAATGTCGTTTTTTACGTTAATCGTGAAGAACACGTAATGTTGTTAGAGAAGATTCTGGCCTATTACAATAACCATCCATCCTGATCTACGCGTTATTCAAAAGACCAACACTGAAACTCTAAGACGGTGATTATTTACGTCCCTCGCTATTCTAGGGCGAAAGATTGAGCTCGCCGCCGTATCTAGGCCTTTTCGCTCTCCGTTTATGCGTTGTATTGGGAATCTAATAGTCGCAAGTAATTTAGCGTGATTAATGTTTTACGCGTTTTTCAAACACTCGCCTGAAACATGCAATAAAATCCTGTTCTGCAGACCTCGGCGTCTTTTCTTAGGGACACCCAAAGAAAAACTTTTAGCAAAACACTTGAAATATAATTTTCCGGTTTTTAAGATTGTTACCAAGCTTTTTAAGGGCATATTTGCGTGAGCTAATACGGGTTAAACTGTTCGGCGTTTTTAGCTGAAAATCAGTTAAGGCGCAGACAATTTTAGGAAACGGAATCCCATCCGTTGAATTTCCGAGCTGCTAACGTCTTTCCGAAAATGCTAGCTGACCTTATTTTACACTCTAAATGATATATTTGTCCCTCCGAAAATAAAAGGAATTAATCGGTCACCTTTTTAAGAAAATCCGTGAGGTGATGTTTCGCCACAGAAATCTATAGTTTGCACTGCCGTTAAATCCGAATATCTCAGGCGACTTCGGTCTGCCGAACAGATATTACTCCGAAAACGAACCCTTGGGTGCCCCTGTTTTCTCAGAGGGAGGGATTAGATTATTGTTATCGGTATAAGCAATGTTAAGTACCCGGTGCGGTGTACTGAATTAAGAAGTACGAGATAAAAAAGAAAGAAAAACGTACGATGCTGGAGAAAGTGGTGATTAATTGTTGGGGCTGGTTGACTACCGTGAAAGAGAGCTTAGCAAGCGTGCGTGCTTCTTATGGTACTCGCTGGTGACATACGACTCATGGCAGATTGAACTGAACGTTACCAATTTCAGAATTATACGAAGATCATCGCAGTGAAGGTGTTGCAACTTAAGCAGTTGAAAAGAAGAAACCTGAAAAAAATTAAAGTTTGAACGGGAATCGAACCCATAACCCCTGCGATACCGGTGCAGCGCTCTAACCAACTGAGCTATCAAGCCAACTGGGAGCTGGTCAATTGAGAGCATTTATCCCGTAGATGGAGAAATGTACATTCATATATGAAATGACCATAGCGTTCTAGAGCGCTGCACCAGTATCGCAGAGGTCATGGGCTCGATTCCCATTCGAGCCTGAATTCTTTCAGGTTTCTTCTTTTATAACTGTTTAAGTTGAAACACCTTCACTGCGAAGATCTTCATATAATTCTATCATTATCCGCAGTTTAAATATATGTTTATTTTATATATTAATATTCGTTACCAATTTTGTTTCTTTAGTCATTGTACTGTGAATCAAACTGACGTTTAAAGTAAAGGCAGGTATGTCAGTGACCTTAAAATCTCTCTCGCGATATGTTTTTCTCAACAGTACACTTAAAACATCTGACATTTTCCAGATTTCTCGTCAACCCGACCTGCTTTTATTGTCTAGAGGAATTAAATGGGGGAGAGGCTGTAAAGAAACGTAATTCAAAACAGTTAATAACGGAAGTCAGTTCTTTCAGTTATCCTTCTCCTAAATGGGTCGGCGTGCATGTTCCTGAACGTATCACGAAAATAACCCAAAAAAAGTAATGTTTGAATAGCTGTAGCAAGCAACGGTTTCCTTTGCGATTTGAGCTGCTGATTAATTGGGCCTGTTTGTCGACTAATTCGAACTAATAATTATTCGTTCCCTTAACAGTTATCGGAGGTGTAACGATTCAGTTTGTTAAGTCTATTTGACCACAGGGAAACCCAGGCAAGCGGAAAGGGAGCTGAAAATACAAGGATATGTGGCTCGGTAAACTTAAACAGCTGTTTGTTGTCATTTTCTGTCGTTCGCTGACAAGGCCAGTTATAAAAGCCCATCAAATCCTTTTTCCGTTTGCCAGTGAGTGGTGTGTTCGATGAGTGTGGGAGTCCTGTGACCACGAATGAAAATTAATTTGAGTGCTGTGGCCCCCCGGATTCTCGGATCACGTGGCACCCCAAATTTGGTGCTTTTACGCGATTTGTCATGATTTTCGTAAATTTCGACGCATTACTTCTCAAACCATAACTGTACAATGAACATTACATGATGACAATACAACTCACTGCATAGTCAGCGGTATCCAAAAGTACGCTTGACTCAGAACAAGCAGACATCATAAGGAGAACTGTTAACAACATCCTTCAACAGGCTGAACCAATCAAGCCTAACATCACGAAGGAAATGAAGGAAGCCCAAACAAGACGACTCTATTATGATTCTGCCAGCGGACAAAGGTCGCGCCAGTGTAGTCTTGAACACCGACACACTCTTGCAAAATATCTCTGAGAATTCCTAGGAATATCCTAAGAATTCCCAGGAAACAATTCTTAGGAATTCCTGAGAATTCCTCGGAATTGCTAAGAATTTGAGGTGTGGATTTTCAAAGTAAATTTGGACTTGGAATTCCTAAGAAATCTTAGGAATTCCAAGCTTAAATGAAGCTGGCTAGAAATTCCTAAAAATTCCAACTAAAAGAAAATCAAAGATAAAATTCCCAGTTATTTTCAGAAATTCCTAGGAATGCCAAGGAATGTTTGAGAATAACTGGGAAGTTTTGGGAATATGTGGGAAAAATATGAATATGGTCAGTAATTTGTGGGAATAAATGGGAATTTCTTAAATAAGTGGGGGAAACATTAGAAACATGCCAAAATAGTAACAACAACAACAACAACAACAACAAAAACAGCTGTAGGACAAGATACAATATCCCTTAATTTAAAGGTCAGTTGTTGATGTTTAAAAAAGACAAATCGAGGGTCTGGTTTTTAAACCAGGCTTGCACCGGGGAAAAACCCTGGTTTCCCCGGGCTCTTGGTACAAGGGCAGTCATTCAGTTTACCTCAGAATGTCTGTTTTTAACATATCTTCAACTGGAGTCAAATGATAAAATTAGCTCAATATCATTCTCTACCCTATATTTTTGTTTAGGAGGCAAAATTTGAAATACAATTCAACAATCATCAAGTACCGTCTTCACTGATTTTACATGTAGGTCTTATCTGTTTTGGCTGCCTTTAGTTCACTTGCTGTTAACAATCTTCTGAGTTCAGTCCTCTGATGGCCTTATACACGTACATCTAGTCCTAGGGAAAAAATCTGATTATGATTCTACCAGCGGACAAAGGTCGCGCCAGTGTAGTCTTGAACACCGACACACCCTTGCCAAATATCTCTTGGAATTCCTAGGAATATCCTAAGAATTCCTAGGAAAAAATTTTTTAGGAATTCCTGAGAATTCCTCGGAATTACTAAGAATTTGATCACGCTTCAATCTCATACCAAAGTTATGCATTTGGCTTGTTGGTCACAGGAGTTATTTGGCAGTAAAATTGCCCAATTTTAGGCACTCACGAAAATGAAGAAATCGGCCCTTCGCTTAACGTATAGGCAGGTAAACAAATCAACATAACCAATTCAAATAACACATTGTGGTTATAGCCGGGGCAATGTTGATTATGATTTTGTACATTTTATTGTCAGATCACCAATCTTTTTGTCGGACTGCTCTAGTAAATGTAGCTAATTTATATACCTACATTTATGAAAAAATGCCATTTTTGGGGGGGGGGTAACCCCGCAACTCGTGAGATTAAATATTTTCACCTGTTATTTTAAAACTTTTAGATACTCTCAACCCCAACCTTTGTGCCAAGTTTGAGCCAAATCGGTGATTTGATTATTATCACCCCCTGCCTGGTGCTCTCAGGGACACTCTTTTAATTGAGACCACTGCACACAACTTCTCAAACCATAACTGTACAATGAATATTACATGATGACAATACAACTCACTGCATAGTCAGCGGTATCCAAAGTACGCTTGACTCAGAACAAGCAGAAATCATAAGGAGAACTGTTAACAACATCCTTCAACAGGCTGAACCGACCAAGCCTAACACCACGAAGGAAATGCAGGAAGCCCAAACAAGACGACTCTATTATGATTCTGCCAGCGAACAAAGGTTGCGCCCGTGTAGTCTTGAACACCGACACACTCTTGCAAAATATCTCTGAGAATTCCTAGGAATATCCTTAGAATTCCCAGGAAAAAATTCTTAGGAATTCCTGAGAAATCCTCGGAATTGCTAAGAATTTGAGGTGTGGAATTTCACGGTAAATTTGGACTTTGAATTCCTAAGAATTCTTAGGAATTCCAAGCTTAAATGAAGCTGGCTAGAAATTCCTAAAAATTCCAACTAAAAGAAAATTAAAGATAGAATTCCCAGTTATTTTCAGAAATTCCTAGGAATGCCAAGGAATGTTTGAGAATAACTGGGAAGTTTTGGGAATATGTGGGAAAAATATGAATATGGTCAGGAATTTGTGGGAATAAATGGGAATTTCTTAAATAAGTGGGGGAAACATTGGAAACATGCCGAAATAGTAACAACAACAACAACAACAACAGCAAAAAAGAAAAAAAAAACAGCCGTCGGACAAGATACAATATCCCTTAATTTAAAGGTCAGTTGCTGATGTTTAAAGAGGACAAATCGAGGGTCTGGTTTTTTAACCAGGCTTTGACCGGGGAAAAACCCTGGTTTCCCCGGGCTCTTGGTACAAGGGCAGTCATTCAGTTTACCTCAGAATGTCTGTTTTTTAACATATCTTCAACTGGAGTTAAATGATAAAATTAGCTCAATATCATTTTCTACCCTATATTTTTGTTTAGGAGGCAAAATTTGAAATACAATTCAACAATCATCAAGTACCGCCTTCACTGATTTTATATGTAGGTCTTATCTGTTTTGGCTGCCTTTAGTTCACTTGCTGTTAACAATCTTCTGAGTTCAGTCCTCTGATGGCCTTATACACGTACATCTAGTCCTAGGGAAAAAATCGAAATTTTATATAAATTCTAGACTTGTCATACACTCAACATTATTTAATTGACTGCAGTGTTAATTTCAATAAAATACAAGGTACATATGTACATGTACAGGTTGTGGTTCAAATTTTTCTTTGGTTTAAAAACTTTCAATCCAGTATAATTTTTATTTCTCTTTGTCTCAGATTCATTACCAAAATCTAAGGCAAAGGAAAATAAAAATTAGTCTGGTTTGAAAATTTTCAAACTTAAGACAAATTTGAATCACAACATACATTTACAATTACAGTTCAAGTAGCAAACAAAATAAAGTTAAAACAGTCAAGTAGTGGGTTCCAAAGATGTGTAGGCTTGAGTGGCACAGTACGAAAGGAATCTGAAGCCAAGCTATCACTTGAGTGACATCCACATTGCTTTAGCATTAAAGTGATAGACCAATTTAAAAAAAACACTAATCAGAAGAGAATTTTCTGATACACCATAAAAGAACATGTACATTGTAGTTAGTGAATACATGGTGATGGTTTTCACATGTTCATGTATGGGTTCTCAAAATTTTCAAACTAATAATTAAATGTGTTCTTCTTGAATGAGTGAGAGGGTTAGTGAGACAGGAAAATGTTTGGATTAAGGTCATGGCGTATCGACCAAATGCAGGAGGTCTGACTGTGCCATGCCTGACAGCCAAATACATGGTATTTTACCATCCACCTGGACCTATGAGTGTATGTAGGTATTGAAATGGAATCAGAGCCCCAGAAAAGCTGAACCTGAGGTGTTCCCTTTTACCAATCAGGAGCTCTAACCACTTTCATTGTACAGAATGTAGCTTACACATGAGTCTAGAAGTGAGCTTTATTGTAGGTCATTGCTTACAAGGTCACCATACAGTCAGGATGCCCTCAACACTGCCCTTTCTAGCAGTATGCAGGACATGATATAGTAGGAACCTAGTAAGATTATCTACCTCACTACCAGTTTCCTTGCAGCTTAATTAGTACAATGTATCATGTGGGTCAGCTGGAGTGCAGATAGATAGATGCTCTGCTTGCTATACGCAACGTGTTCAGCACATTTTTAAAATTTTTGATATGTTTCATCCTGGTTACTCCGCCATCTTCAAAAATATAATTATTTTGGTTAATGCATGACCAATCTCTGTAGTTATTTACACTATTTAGCATAGTGTTTGTTACAGAGACCGTTCCATATTGTAGTCACAATGTACATGTAGTCCACTATAATCTACATGAAGTATTATTAATAGTAATTCAAGCAGTTATCACCAACTGAAGGAGATATTGCCTTGATATGACATGAATCCATGACAAAGTTCAACAACTCCAAACTCTCTGTACGTAATTCTGTCATAATCCCTGAAGAACAGCCTGCGACCCAAAGCCTAATTACATGTTACACGCACTACCGGTATATTTAAATAAAACAGATCCAAGCAATACAAATTGAACGTGTAGTACAGTACTTTACAGATCCTAGGAGATTGTTGAAGGAGCAATGTAGTAGATGCAAGAGGTTCATTTTCACTGAAATTTAACTTCTAGTATGTAACTAAACAGTGTCAGCCATCTAGCCCAGTTGATTGTGTTACAGACTTTTCAATAATTTTGCAATCAAAACAAGAATTTAAAAAAATTAGTGTGATACAAAAGATGTTCAGTAATAGTGCAGGAGCCAGAGGGGGTGAAGTACCACTTAAGGGGACAAAGAGTGACGTACATTTTTGGAAAGCTCTTTACCCTTAGCAAAAGAATATATGTGATAGCATTTGCGAAAATGTCATCTTCCATGATTTTTCAAGGGGGTGGGGTGAGTAAAAATTTTGGTCCAATCCTGCACTTCCAGTTAATCATGAACTTCTACTGGCCTACCCAACTAAGGTGTGGGATTTATCTTCTGCAAAATAAGTATAAAAACGACTCTTTTTTCTTTGCGATCCTGTGATGATAATTCTCATGCACTGAAAAAGGTTTTATGAGCCCTCAGTCCGAGCCGCTGACCACTTTGCCTCGTGTCATAACCACAAGTGGAGTTGTTTTACGTAAGCTGGGGTTTCTCGTGAAGAAACCTTAAAAATGCATAACTCACCCTTCAGACGATTGAAGTGTGTAATGAAGAGATTCAGGTAAGACTTTCTATTGAAATATCAGGAAATTTTTAAGTTAGGTAAAGGGTTAAAGGGAAGCTTCTTTTGGAAAAGGACTTTGAAAGCCGCAGGCTTGCAACCACACATATTACAAATGTCATTGCAGTGTTCTGCTCACATCTGACGTTCCATTACGGATATGAAGTATACCAAAGTATACCACCCAGAAGCCAATTCATGAGGAGATGTTGTACCAGACAGTTTCCTTTGAGACACTCACAGGAAAGGGAACCACTCACCGTGTTAATGGAATTGCTGTCTGACTCAAGGTAGACGGACGACAACCCCCTCAGTATACGGCCTCCAGTTATCAGCAAATGAAAGCAGAGGACGATCACGCAGGAAGTTCAGCCTCTAGCCGCATCCAACCCAGGATACAGGGTAGGACCACAGCCCTTCAGAACAGCTACGATTGATTATGGTGGCCAGGAACAGATTTCTAGAAGAGAGGACCTACTTTGGCTTATTGAAAGACTGTTTAAAGGAGACGGATCCCAAGCTGGACAGACTTTAACATAAAGTTTCATGGCCATGAACCGGTTATGCAAGATGTCGTTGGATATCTTCCTACAAGAAATGCTGCCGTGACTCAGCTATCCGCAGTCAATTAGATCTTGCGTCATTCAGAGGATATCAGGAAGATTTTAAATCTACGTGAGATTGTGGTTGTCATGGATCCAAGCACTTTACGCCAAAGCTTGTGAGGACGCCTGTAAGCACAAAGATCTCTACGCTGAAGTTCTTCTCAGGCTAGGAACTTTTCATACAATTTTCAACCTTCTATCCATAATTGGCAAGCAGTTCCAATACGCTGGTTTGCGCGATATCTGCACTGAATCAGTCTCTGGCGTCTCGAAGGAGATGTACAATTGTGCGGTTTGAGTTCACAAGTACATCTACGAGGCCCTACTGCGGGTCATTTGGAAACAGTTCATTGCCTGGGAAACGAATAACTATTCAAATAAGCTGATGCACCTATGCGCAATCTACTCTGAGGTTGAAGAAATGGCTGAAACCTTCAGTGTGTCGCAGTACAATAACGTCTTGAACAGCGAGTCCTTGTTGCAGGTGTACCAGCCGTGGAGTCAATACCTGGAGCATCTCCGCCACGAGAATTGCAAGTTATCCGCCTTTCGGATGTCCCACAACCACCTTGTAGGGGATGTGCTGTTAGGCCTCTTCCTTGCATCCCGAGAAGGTAACTTGTTGCTACATGGCTATGCGGCTCATCATATGATCCCATGGTGCTTTGCATACGACAAGTTCAATTATGCAAGATATCTGCTGGTGTACTACGCACAAATGGATGTTCCACCTTCCAGTGGAACATCCTGATGTACATTGGAGTTTTATGGAAGGTCATTTTTCTATGCAGCTAGCCGGAGAGAGTCCGTTTGGGAGAATTCTCGTGGACCAGACAATGGAGGTAACTGTCAGGAAAGACACAAAGACGACAGGAATCGTGACAATATTCAACTTGAAGACCGGTGCTGTAAATAGATTTTCCCTTACGGCAGAGTACTGGTGTACGTTTCTCGATCAGCTGAGGAGTTTAGTACAAGCAAAGCGACCTCAATTTCACCGCGATGAGATGCAATCACCGAGGATGCGTAAAGATGAGAAGCAAGTATTGGCAGTTGAAGCCCTCATCGAGAGCCGGAAAAATCCATTCGTAGGAAACCAAGACCTCAACAGCATCTCGACAGTGAAAGAAACTCCTGCAGATATTTCATACGACTTACTTTACGCCTGTGAGATTTGAGAACAAGAATTACAGCAGTTGAAGGAGAAAAAGCTTCAAAGCTCCCCTCCCAATAAGAAGTTTTACGATCCTGTGAAGTTGAAAAAACTGAAGATGTTTACGTCTTTCAGTAGGAAGAAAGCAGTCTCGTCTCAGGGAAGAACCATGATACTCAAGGCCGACAGATCCTAATTACCGAACAAAGTCGGAAGATTGAAGTTAAGGACATGCTGCAACATAGCCTTGCTCCTATGCCTTGGGCATTGACGTCGACAGCACAGGGGTTTTCCTTGGAAGACCTTCAACGCAGCATTGGCTTCTTTAAACTGCGAAAGAATGTCCAGCTAGCTGACAGGTCACCAAATACGTCAGTTACGGTTATAGATGGGATGGCTCTCGTACAGAAAGTGAGCTTCGAAACTACCCAAATCGCGTTTCGAAGCCTGGCATCCCCCTTGATGGCCATGGTCTTACTTGGAGGCTTAGATAGCAGCAGGATCAACTTCGTTTTCGGCACCTATTAGGAAAATTCCATTAAGAATACAGAAAGAAGCATACGAGGGGAAGTGCCTGGAGTGCAAGTAGTGAACATAAGCGCCCCACAACTGATTAAGCAATGGAAGACGTTCCTGAGCCAGGTGAAGAATAAAACAAGCTTGATAAGGTTGAGGAATGGCAAACTGAGCGGTACGTCCAGAGAATACAGCGGAATAGAAAAGAGCTGTATGTCCCCCGTGAGGAGAAATGCTGGGGGATTTCTGGAGACAGAACAGTGGAAGTGCCCGAGTTATGCAGCTGCCAAGAGGAGGCTGTCACTCGTCTATAGACGTGCAAGGTGGTTATGACGCAGTGGTGGTCAGCTCAGAAGACGCCGATGTGTTTGTGCTGCTTCTGGCCTTTTCCAGTTCCATTGATGCCAGTTAGTTTCAGAAGTGTGGTACTCAGACACGCACAAGGTTGATTGACATTAGTAAAGTTGTTGCTACTATCGGGGAAGATGTTTTTCAGGCTCTCGTTGGTCTTTATTCCTTCACCTGATGTGACACAGTTGGTGCTTTTGCTGGTAAAGGCAAACTCCTCGCCCTAAAGATTGTCAAGTCAGACAATGATGCAAAACAAGCATTCACTGAGCTTGGTCAATCCTTGGTCAATCCCATTATAAAAATAGTTATTAGTATTATTACATTTTATAACTATTATTATTATTTTTAGATTTTAGACATTATAAATTTTAAATTTTAGAATAGAATGTAGAATACGCAATTCAGCTCTATGAGCTGCAAAGTATTTTAATAAAGTACCTACTTACTTTACTTGGGACCTCTCGGAAGATCTTTTCCGGATCATCGAAAAGTTGACCTGCTCTTTCTACTCATCTCAGGCAAATGCAAGTGACGTGAATGATCTTGATGATACAATCTTTTCTTTGCGAAGAATGGAGAGATTGAGTCCTACCAGTTACCACCTTGCAAAGACTGCCTGCGAAAGCACACTATGCGAGCAAACTATGAAGCGTGTATTTGGGGGCGCAGTCTGCAGTGTAGCCCATCAATCCTCGACCCAGTTGGATTTGGATGGAAGATGGGAAGCTCAGCAGAAGACGAATCAAGGCTAACAATTGACTGGATGGATGGAAAGCCTGCTCCCGAGGCAGTATTGAGGCTTCTTGCATGGCGAACGTCCTAACAGGTAGACAGACTTGTGTTGACTGCAGGATTGTGAAAACCAAGCCGCATAGGAGGATATGGAAGTCCTTGTTGATGGAGATAGCGAAGAGGAAGATGAAGGTGGTTACTGAGAAGTCCGCTTATATACCTGATACTCCATTGCTATGTTCCTCGGCCACCGTCCAGGCCTAACGCTCAGTTCCAGGGATTTTTAACTTGTTCATGAATCGAAGAAGTGAAACACAATTGACTTGCAGTTGTTCCATTTGAATACCTCTGAACTTAGAGTGAGACTCTGGCACATGAAGATTAATGGCTACTCAAGAACAGAAAAACTGTGCGAAAGCATGTTTTACTGTGCTGTGCAAGTCCAGGGTATAGCAGTTTTCAACTGACTGTCGAAAGTAATGTGCATTTGCTTTGGTTTTGCCTTACTTTGCTCTGCAGTAGGTAAAAAAAAAAACGGCACCACTTTCTCAACCAATCAAAAGTGAAACCAAAATCAATCCCGACGTGCTCACAATCGTTTCGTCGGTTACATGTATTTCCTTGTCGTTCTGAATGGCAAATCACAACGAGAGATTTATTCACTCAATTCACAAAAATACATAACTTATGTATTGGTCATAAATTATGTTACGTATTATACATTGGTCAGAGTAATTGCTTTTGTTTTGCTATCACGGCAGTCAAGAAAACCGCTCTAACACGTGACGGTAACTTGTTGACTGCCTCAAAGGAAAGTTTTAAAAAGAAACTTCACATTTCATGATGAAACTTAGCTCTATTTCCATTTTTCATAGCAATTCAAATTAGTAGGGGCAGATGTGATTTACGCAATCCAACTAAATAGCAAAATTTGACCTATTGAGGGCGATAGGCCACTTTGTTTAGTTCGAATGAAATCTAGGGAACTGGGTACTAGTCATCAAGGATGCCAAAAAGTGAAATTTTGTTATCACAGTAGACATTTTTTCGGCTTTAAAGTAGTGTGATAATGATCTCTAGCAAGCAGGGAAAATATTAAAATATAAAACAGTGTAATATTATCGAATAACAAAGCGCTAGAAAAAAAGAATGCGTTTTCGACCATTAAAGCTCACGTGACCAGCCATGAGATTACACCCTGTCCAAAAGTAATGGTTAAAATGGCGTACTGGTTGACTGGGCTTCATTTTTGACTTGTTAATATTACGTCGTTTCCCCAGTTCTTTACAATAAAGTAAATAAATTGTGTTGGGAATGCCGTGTATAATTCTCACGTTGGAAAATGGCCTAAGGGGGAGGGGTAGGAAAAGGTGTCATTTTCCCCCTGAAGGAGACACAATTGGCAATGCTATCACTCGGAAATGTAAACTAGGGATGTTGACCTACATCACCATGGACTTTAGCGTTTGTCCTCCTGAGTGGTACCAATCGGCCATATTTAGGGTCCTCAGGCTCATGCACTATAAGTGTAATTAATATTTGGTTCATGCCGGTGGTGCAAATAACTCACTAGAGTGTAGCCTGCGAGCAGGCTCACTTAGTGTGCTATTCATGCGAGTATCTTGGCGGCGGAAGTCGTCGAGCGAACGCAGCATTCTCATTGGTTTGAAAGGACACATGATGACAGACTTCGTTATTGTGACAAATAACAAGCAAGGAGGTGTTATTGTTTGTCATCGGTTTCTTAGACTGCGAACAGTCTCTTTCTTCTCCTAATTTTAGCGAGAAGGAAAATAGGACGACTACTCGCAGTGACTGCTGGTTGTTCAATCGATTCAATTTCTTAATGTGACTCGGCTGGTTGCGTCTGGTTAGCGATTGCAATTTTGTGTAATTTTTGGAATATCAGCCACGTTTGTTCCGGTTATTGCACACTGGTTTTAGTGCATGGTAGTTTTCAACTCTCTTCTTGGGATCTCAGTAATGACAGGAAATGTAACATTCTATTTGACCGTGCAGTGGGCATTATCTTGCAGTCATTGTTACAATGAGTTTGGCTATTTGTTATTGTTGGAAGATGCAATCGCTTGTTCCTGGTTACAGGTGTTTGCAAGCATAATGTAAGGGTGAAGTCTTCTGCGGTAACGGCTCAATACTCTTTGTAATTGCAAGTGTGATGTCCCTATAGTTCGATATTTTTAACTTCAATACTGATTTCGAATAGAACACATTTTTAAGACGTAGACTTTCGAAAACGTCCTTCGTCCTATTTTATATGGTGCGGGACTTCGTCGCTCGCTCCGCCCCTTTGCGGCCTAAAAAGCTCGCTCCGCTCGCTTTATGGCTTTTGTGCTCTAAAACTCGTGAGGTCGTCTTGTAGCAAGCCTAATTTAAACGCGGCAAAAATTGTCAACTGCCTTTATAATTTTCTTTTGCGCTGTTCCGGCACATTTATAAAGAACTCGATCCTCTCGAGTGTAAAAATTTGCTGTCGTGTTTGTTTAAATTTTGCTTCGCTTGCTGATTGGTTAGACATTTGAGACCTTGGCAGTTAATGACTTGTCACCTCACAGGGGCGGAATTCAAAATTCAACGGTTTTCGTGCAGGCTCACTTTTCCTCGCCCCATTCTTCTCGCCGGCTGGGCACTTCACTCACCGACTTCCGCCACCAAGATACTCGCGTCAATAGCGCACTAAGTGAGCCTGCTCGCAGGCTAATTAGAGTCAGTTCCACACACCGTACACAGGGCACGAAATTGCGCCTAATACAGTCTCCAATGTGCCTAAATTTTCCACATAGGCAACCATATCCTGAAAATTAGTCGCCAAATTGGTAACAAGAATTCTTCATCACACCCTGCCCAAAGACCATGTAAATTTTTCATTTATAAAATGGGGTTGGGAGGCGTGCACGACTCCTACTTCACATTTTTGTACACTGCACCTTATATATCTCAGTCTTTTGGCTAATACTGCTTCTTGCATTTGACTTTGATCTTGAGGTCACATCGATCTTTCTCAGATCACTATATGATGGAGTTCTGTTAAATATGACCTCGGATTGGCTGTTAAGCGACTTAATGTGGCTTTAATGCCGCTCTTGGCATATAAGGTATGTTGAATTTAGCTCGTTTAAGACCTCGATAGATTTTTCAGCCTCTCATGTTTGAATTTGTGACAATTATTAAAGAATCTGAATTAGAATAATCTGCAACGTGATGAGTTTCTTTCCTGGTGTTTGTAATACTTGGCCTGGCCTAATATTGTGTTTAATTCTGTTGTAGGATGTTGTGTTTCGCATCGCAGAGTGTGATCTAAAGGCCCCTTTCGTCAAGAAATTGAAGTTTTAGCATATTTAAAGCTATGCGACATGTAATAGATGGCTGAACTCTGCTTCAGTCAAACATGTGTCTTTAACCCCTCTTGAAAATGTGAGTTTCATGTCTTGGGGTTTTATATGCCCACATGATAAATTATTGCTCAGTATCTAGGTACACATTGGACATTCACAAATGCTGGGGAACAAACCCATGGATCTGGTGACTTACTTGTTTTATTCCTCTTCGTTCCTGATGGAACATAGGTCTTCCACCAGCACTCGCCATCTGACCCTATCTTTGCCTCACACCACGTAAGCCCTCTCTCCTCCACCCCTGCCATTGTCGTGCATCTCCAGGTGTGTCGGAGTCTCCCTCTCTTGTACTTCCCCTGTGGATTCCACTCAAGGGCCCTCTTGGCCACGTGTCCATCTGGCCCCTTAGCGTGTGGCCAATCAAACCCCACGCTCGTTCTTTTATCTCCTCTCTCACGGTTTTCACCATTCTATCCATTTCAGAGTACAACACAGTTTCTCCAGAGGCCGTCATCATCTTCCCACAGGAGTTCCATCTCATTTCACTCACCCCCAGAATGCTGACACCATACCTCTGCATCTCTTGAGTTACCTGGGCATACTTGCCCAACTTGAGCATTGTCCTTACGTTCCACTGTCCGATCTTCACACACGCTTTTGGCGACAGCAATTTCATCGGCGATTTAAGCGTCATTCAATGCCTCGCACGTTGATCCAACCGGGCATTAACATCTTGTACCTCGGGTTCCCCACAGTAGGGTGCAGTGGAAACGCTAGTTTCGGTTTCTGTAATACGCAGGTTTTACGGGAGCGGGTTATTAGCCCACTACCCAACCCCCAACCTGGAGGGCCAGGGGATCACTCTTCGTCTGGTCTCTACCCTTCTACCTGTTCGGCATGGGTTGCCCTACCAGAAGTATAATACTCCAGCCGACATAGTTCTAGGGGTCCTAGAGACACAAACTTTCCCACCACGGTAAGGTAGTGATCCCATTGGGATAGATGGATCTCGTTGCCACTTTAAAATTGCTGATTGCCATGAAAATCTTCCATATGCAAACCCCTTAAAAAGGAGACTTTCAGAAATGTACAAAATTCCACCTTAAGCCACTGGAGCATTATGAAATGCAAATGGAGAGACCTGAAGCTGCTATTATTCTAATTTTATCAAATCATGTTGTTACATATCAGTATCTTTGAATTAAAAGAATAAATAATATATTTAAATCACACAAAACGTTTAAGAACTCACTCCTTCTAATTTGGCAAATGTATGTTTTCATTTCAAGTTCAACCGCCATTGACTGGTCATTGAAGAATAATTTAGGTTTTTAATGCATTTAATTTAATGTGCTCACATATCTGAGAGACACTGAATTGTTGGTTAGCGTGTAGTCAACATGAAATTACCAACCCCTGACAACTAAACTTAAATCACTCTGCTAAGAGCAAACGCCACATGGTTTTGAATTCGTTATTTCTTTTTACCAGTGAGAATGCTGTCCCCCTGGGGGCAATTTTACTGAACAACGGCCCTTTTGATTTCTGTTCCTTGAAGAATTGCCGGTTCATACACTGTATTAAGGCTTGTTATAGTCATTTGGCAGAATGTCGCAAAGAAGGGAACTTTTGTTTAAGCCCTCGATAGAAAATAAAATGTAAGTTACTCACCTTGGAATCAGTTAGTCTGTTTACAACCATCTTGAATCGAACAATTATCCACCATCTTTACTCTCAACTTCCACCAAAGCAATTCGGGGTTGAGCCTCACCTATCGTAAGCGAAAGTAGTCTTAAAGAATAGCGTAATAAACCATTTTCGCGTATGATAACCTGGAATTCTTGGCACATCGATCCCCTCAACGTAATTTGAAAATGGCCGCCTCGCCGGTTATACAGCCGTGCGAACGGACCGCTTTCAAGAGGACATGCGATTTAGAATCGCACGCTTGAAAATTGCAGGCGCGCGTAACCAGTGACCACCGATTCTTTCCTGGAGTGAATATTTGCTGGTTATCTCTGTGTTGTTTAGTGCGCCAGAAAGAAAAACATGGATAGTTTTTTTTTTATTATTCCAGTGGTTGAACAGTTGTAGTATTGGATGCAGAGCTACCTTCTCTTACATAACGGTACAGTAATAATCTTTAATTTCTTGAACAGATTCTAAACCATGTCTTGTGCAGTTGGAAGCCATTGGGCCTTTCCGTTTAATGTCTGCACCCCCTCTAAAAAGGGAAATGTTTTCGAGAGATCAAAGGAACCGACTTAGCTAGTCCTTCAGAAATGACTTTTTAAAACCCCTCCCTCCCTCTAGGATTTCAGTCAGGGACTTAATTTTGCTATTCCAAGTAAATTGCCAATATTTCTCATATTTAATTTAGTCATTCCTATTTATTCTCAGAATATTGCTCTGCTGCAATACCTCTTGCTCCGCACCTGAATCAGACAACAACGATTGTAACGCTGATAACAAGAAAAAAAGGGACTGCACTGATAACTGAACAACAGGAGAATTTACATGCTGATGCCAAGGCTTTTGTTAGAAAAGCAAATGATCTGTCATAGTAACGGAATCCCATATGAGCACCATCCTTAACACGGGTTATAATTAACACAATGAATGGTGTATGGCTGTGCTTTTCTATGTACCAACAGTATGGTGAGATTAGCTTGCCAAACAATGTCAGTTTATACCATCGCATACATGTGCTGCGTAACTGATCAAACATATGTCTTAATATTTCAAATATTTGGCTTACTTGTCTTTTCACTGGTAACTTCTTCTGGAGCTGCAGGAACAGCAGTATCCCTCGTGGGCACAGCGGTCCTCTTTATATAACCTCGGATCCTTACTCTCCCACTCTGGTCGATTGTATCAATCACCGATGATTTGTACTCGTAGCAATCATCCTCAAAAAGCGACGAGCAGAGCGTAGTGTGCTTGTAAGTCAGTGGGATCTTTAAAGTCGGGTAGGTGTTTCCGAACAAATTTGACCCACTTACAATGCCCTCACAACCGGATCAGTTGGAAACTAATGCATTCGAAATCCTTTTTTGCTCGTTTTTTTTTTACAACTTTGACCGTTAGGGGGGCGAGCACCGCAATATCTTCCTCCTCTTGCCTGACCCCTTTCTCTATTTCCGTCATTTGTCCCCAGATTGACGTCACAGGCTGTTGTCCCGTGGTATTTTGGCGCGCGCGGTTTGAATGCCATTGGTTGTTCACCATTTACACGGGCAAACCGGTCGGTTTACCGTTTAGGTCGGTTTGGGCAAATGGTAAGCAAATTTCCGTATTGGGAAAATTCCCTTCGGGACTGGCGCTTACCATTTGCAGAAATCCCTACCATTTACCAAAAAAAATTGCACGACGGCGACGGCTAACAAGAAGGTCGCAAAACAAAAGCTTTGATTAACAAACAACGACTCTGCACGTGCGTTATTTTTGGTATATTTCTTTGCCGTCCTGTGCACAACTGCATCGTAAAAAGACCAAATTCAACGTTTTGTGTAGAACGCAAACACACGACGGTGAATTTTCGTTTTTATAATAATAATAATAATAATAATAATAATAACAATAACAATAACAATAATAATAATAATAATAATAATAATATAATAGTGATCTAGCACCCTGTCTCAGTCTTTGAACAAATGATTCGTTTTAGTTAAGCAGTTTTTTGGCTTTGGTTTTCTTTTAAACAGGTTAGAGTTACAGCTTTGCAACTCGTTCCTTTTTCACTGTGTGAAGTAAGCGTTAGAGCACCATATATTGGTTGTTGGAGGTTGTTTTCAACATTTATATTTCGAAGCGCGATAAATTGTGCCTTTTATCTACGATTTAATTGATCGCCACATAGGTTTTTTGACTCTCGGCTACAGGGTGTCGAGAGGCGTTTATTAATTAAACCAGGTATTAAACAAGTTGTATAACTGCTTATTATCGCTAGTGCGCAAACTGCTTTAATTGCAAGGTCTCTTTTCTTTTGTTGTTCCTGTTTTTACCATGTTTTTAAGGAAAATTTGCAAAGTTGTGGTTTCGCACTGTTTCTGTAATTTCAACAATCTCGTTACCTGGTTAAGTTTTGTATTTTTAAAGTGTATTATTTCTCTTAACATCTGGTGGGCAATCAAAGATTGCCTGTTTGGTCACCAAATGCACCCACCTGTGTCCGTCCTATGAAGAGCTGTTTTTCAGTGTACCGCTTATCCTAGCCTGTTCCAGGCTCTCAGATAGCTGGGACGGCACGAAAATTAGAAAGGGAACGCGAAAATAAGACGCGCGGGGTCTGGAAACCTAATAGTGGTCTAATAGTGTGCCCCCATTAAAGACTACATTGAAAGTAACTTATAATACTGAGTGAAAAGAAAGAATTCAAACTAATTTGTCAGTTGAGTTGGTTCATGTATAGAGTAAAATTCTCGCATTTTATCTTTTTTGATCCCGAGTAATCGCGTCGACGCTGATAGAATAGGATTTGTGACCCTGACAAGTAGGGTTGGAAACAAAGGACCTAATTGCACAAGATATGAAAACGGATGCAGGGCGAATCGGGCTACCTTAATTAAAAGTTAGGGCTATTTGGGAGGCTGTGTGGTTGTGGGTTGTGGTATATTTTATTTGTTTTAACTCGTCTTTCTCTCAGGACAAGATATTTGCTGAATCCCTGAAGGAGAATGCCTTAATGTCTCTAGTCAACTTTCGGAAACACTTATTCACTTAAAGATAACCGCAATAGAATTTTGTTCTATCCGTAGTTTCTGCGTTTCACTTCTCGGTCTTTGAGCATATGATTCCTTTAAGTTAAACAGCTTTTCCTGTTTTTACAGTGTTTTTAAGGACAATTTGCAAAGTTTAGGTTTCGCACTGTTTCTGTAATTTCAACAACCTCGTTGCCTTCTTCTTTTTTTTTTTTTTTTTTTTTTTAATGTATTTGTTTCTGTTAACATCTGATGGGCATTCAAAGATTGCCTGTTTGGTTACCAGATGCACCCACCTGTGTCCATTCTATAAAGAGCTGTTTTTCAGTGCATCGCTTATTCCCAATAGTGTGTCCCCTTTAAAGACTACATTACAAGTAACTTATAACACTGAGTGGAAACAAAGAATTCAAACTAATTTGTCATTTGAGTTGGTTCGCTCTAGAAATTCCATATTTTTTGATCACGACTAATTGGTTGTTGGAGGTTGTTTTCAACATTTATATTTCGAAGCGCGATAAATTGTGCCTTTTATCTACGATTTAATTGATCACCACATAGGTTTTTGACTCTCGGCTACAGGGTGTCGAGACACGTTAATTAATTTAGCCATATTGTATAAAATGAGTTGTCTAACTGCTCATTATTACTAGTGCGTGAACTGCATCACTCGCAATGTTTTCTTTTCGTTTGTTTTTCCTGTTTTTACCAAGTTTTTAAGGAAAATTTGCAAAGGCGTGATTTCGCTCTGTTTCTGTAATTTCAACAACCTCGTTGTCTAGGTTTTGTATTTTTAAAATGTATTTGTTTCTGTTACCATCTGATGGGCAAAATCAAAGATTGCCTGTTTGGTCACCAGATGCATCCATCTGTGTCCATTCTATGAAGAGCTGTTTTTCAGTGCATTGCTTATTCCTAATAGCGGTCCCCTTTAAAGACTACATTGAAAGTAACTTATAATACTGAGTGAAAACAAAGAATTCAAACAAATTTGTCATTTGATTCGGTTTCGTTCCAGAACAACATTCTGGCATTCAATATTTTTGATCACGTCTAATCAGGTCGGCGCTGATAAAATGTACCAGCCAACAAATGAAATGGCGGTCTTTCGTTTTGAAAATTTGGTAAAGCAAACCTGCCGTCAAACATGTTTAGATCAATTGGTTGATCTAGGAAGCTATTCCGCTATAAATTCCACTGCAGTGATAAACATCCTGCGCTCATGAGCTTAGATGAGCCTGTAAGTCAATGATTGCTCGTTCACAGATAGTTGCATTATAAACGAGGGAAGAGTGACGCTGCGAAATACGTAAACGAAGTACGTAAACTGCCGCCTTCTGCTTTAAATCAGAACATTCATGGTTTATTTGTTAATTTGGAAATCCAGCGAACTGAAACATAGTAAAGTACTGTCAGGCCGTCGGAATTGATTTGCAATATAAATTTCACAATAAAATATTAAAGGGGAGTTCGGTATTTTAATTTAATTCAAAAGCAATGAACCAAGGCCGTTCAATCAAGAATCAATGAAGTCGTTAGGCACAAGAAAACCGTTTCTTGAAGTATTTCAAGATTGATTCCATGGTGCTCGGTACTCTTGGTTGACTGCCACCAGAATACTTATAAGATGTAATTTTCAAAGTGATTTACCAAGTAATCTCTTAACCATGCCAGCTCTTGACAACAAAGCCGCAAAGTGAACAAAACAACGTGTCCATTGTTTCACCAATGACGAACCTTAAACATTTTGTCGTATGACTAACGAGCGGTATTCGTTTTTGTCCCCTTTTATGTGCTGAAATGCCTTTAGGCTTCCAATGATTGGCAAGTGTAGTCACTAAAAAAGATTTCGAGTGATAAAGTGCAAGTGCAAGGTCTCACCCACTAGTTTTGGCGTTGTCGAGGTTTGGCGTGATCTTCGTGGAAGCACTTAACACGTCAAACAAACTTCTTTGTCCGAAAAAAAAAACCATGATACGTTGGATTACAGCAAAGCTTCTTATCCTTGTTGTTCTACAATGGCTATCGCTAGCTGAGGGATCGCACTTCCGAGCTGGCTACATAGTATGGGAACCAACAGACTCATCCAGCAACACGGTAGATTAAATACCTTCTTTGCATACTTTTTTAGTCAACAAAGCAGATAGAGAACATGCAGCAAACTAAGTGACCATGATGTCCATATTTGAATTATATCATGATGTCAGTCTTAAATGGGTTTGTTTTCTAAGAGAACCAGGTCCAGTCTATAGGCTCTATTATTGGTCATGCTCTTAATTTCGACAGCACCTAAACATCCTTGAAAATAAAAAAAGAAAGAAAGCAAAACAGATTAAAACAAGTACCGCAAGACTGCAGTTTTGCAACTCCCCCCTCTTAAAATGTATTAAATAGGTATTTCAGCATCATATTCTCCTACCTTCAACATCTACATTTTGCGATTCGAATCGATTCCTAACTTTACAATTTGAAGAATCATTCCACGCTTGGGAAAAATGTCGGTGCGGTGGCATTCTGAAGAGTGAACTACAAGATTCTAAACGTATCAATACATGTTAAAGTACATATATTTTGCAGATTTTTGCTAACCAGCTCCATTCATCGTAAGCTTTCTTTTCTTTTGTTTTAAGATGATCACAAGCTTTTCTACATGCATTGCACGTACATTACTCCCAAGCTTTTCTTTTCTTTTCTTTTGTTTTCCCTAATTCATGATGTTTTTAACGAAAATTGGCAAGGTTGTGGTTTCGCTCTGTTTCTGTAATTTGAACAACAAACCTTGTTGCCTATGTTACCTATTTTTTTAATGCATTTGTTGCTGTTAGCATTTGATGGTCACTCAAACATTGACTGCTCACCAGACGCACACATCTGTGTCTAATCTAGGTATGAAGAGCTGTTTTTCAGTGCACCCCTTATTCCTGTTCCTGTGCCCCCTTTAAAGACTACATTACAATTAACTTGCAATGCTAAGTGGAAACGAGGAAAACAAACTAATTTAGCATTTGAGTTGGTCGTTCTAGAACAGCATTCTCGGATTCCATATTTCTTGATCACCACTTAAATCGCGTCCGCGCTGAAAGAATAGCATTTGTGACCCTGACAAGCAGGGTTTCGAAACAAAGGAGTAGAACTGATGCTTTAACGTGTTTAGCCAACTGTCTGAAATAGTTATTTACTTAGAGATAACCGCAGTAGAATTTTGTTCTATTTGTAGTTTTCGCGTTTCACTTCTCAGTCTTTGAACAAATGATTCGTTTTAGTTAAGCAATTTTGGCTTTGGTTTTCTTTTAAACAGGTTAGAGTTGCAGCTTTGCAACTCTTTCCTTTTTCACTGTGTGAAGTAAGCGTTAGAGCACCATATATTGGTTGTTGGAGGTTGTTTTCAACATTTATATTTCGAAGCGCGATAAATTTTACCTTTTATGTACGATTTAATTGATCGCCACATAGGTTTTTTGACTCTCGGCTACAGGGTGTCGAGAGGCGTTTATTAATTAAACCAGGTATTAAACAAGTTGTATAACTGCTTATTATTGGTAGTGCGCAAACTGCTTTAATTGCAACTAAGGTCTCTTTTCTTTTGTTGTTCCTGTTTTTACCATGTTTTTAAGGAAAATTTGCAAAGTTGTGGTTTCGCACTGTTTCTGTAATTTCAACAATCTCGTTGCCTGGTTAAGTTTTGTATTTTTAAAGTGTATTGTTTCTGTTAACATCTGATGGGCAATCAAAGATTGCCTGTTTGGTCACCAGATGCACCCACCTGTGTCCGTCCTATGAAGAGCTGTTTTTCAGTGCACTGCTTATTCCTAATAGCGGTCCCCTTTAAAGACTACATTGAAAGTAACTTATAATACTGAGTGAAAACAAAGAATTCAAACAAATTTGTCATTTGATTCGGTTTCGTTCCAGAACAACATTCTGGCATTCAATATTTTTGATCACGTCTAATCAGGTCGGCGCTGATAAAATGTACCAGCCAACAAATGAAATGGCGGTCTTTCGTTTTGAAAATTTGGTAAAGCAAACCTGCCGTCAAACATGTTTAGATCAATTGGTTGATCTAGGAAGCTATTCCGCTATAAATTCCACTGCAGTGATAAACATCCTGCTCTCATGAGCTTAGATGAGCCTGTTAGTCAATGATTGCTCGTTCACAGATAGTTGCATAACGAGGGAAGAGTGACGCTGCGAAATACGTAAACGAAGTACGTAAACTGCCGCCTTCTGCTTTAAATCAGAACATTCATGGTTTATTTGTTAATTCGGAAATGCAGCGAACTGAAACATAGTAAAGTACTGTCAGGCCGTCGGAATTAATTTGCAATATATATTTCACAGTAAAATACTAAATGGGAGTTCGGTATTTTAATTTAATTCAAAAGCAATGAATCAAGGCCATTCAATCAAGAATCAATGAAGTCGTTAGGCACAAGAAAACCGTTTCTTGAAGTATTTCAAGATTGATTCCATGGTGCTCGGTACTCTTGGTTAACTGCCACCAGAATACTTATAAGATTCAAAGTGATTTACCAAGTAATCTCTTAACCATGCCAGCTCTTGACAACAAAGCCACATAGTGAACAAAACAACGTGTCCATTGTTTCACCAATGACGAACCTTAAACATTTTATTAATTTGTCGTATGACTAACGAGCGGTATTCGTTTTTGTCCCCTTTTATGTGCTGAAATGCCTTTAGGCTTCCAATGATTGGCAAGTGTAGACACTAAAAAAGATTTTGAGTAATAAAGTGCAAGTGCAAGGTCTCACCCACTCGTTTGGGCGTTGTCGAGGTTTGGCGTGATCAACATTCACTTCGATATGATCTTCGTGGAAGCACTTAACACGTTAAACAAACTTTTTTGTCCGAAAAACAAAACCATGATACGTTGGATTACAGCAAAGCTTCTTATCCTTGTTGTTCTACAATGGCTATTGCTAGCTGAGGGATCGCACTTCCGAGCTGGCTACATAGTATGGGAACCAACAAACTCATCCACCAACACGGTAGATTAAATACCTTCTTTGCATACTTTTTGTAGTCAACAAAGCAGATAGAGAACATGCAGCAAACTAAGTGACCATGATGTCCATATTTGAATTATATCATGATGTCAGTCTTAAATGGGTTTGTTTTCTAAGAGAACCGGGTACAGTCTATAGGCTCTATTATTGGTCATGCTCTTAATCTCGACAGCACCTAAACATCCTTGAAAATAAAAAAAAAGAAAGAAAAAAGCAAAACAGATTAAAACAAGTACCGCAAGACTGCAGTTTTGCAACTCCTCCCTCTTAAAATGTATTAAATAGGTATTTCAGCATCATATTCTCCTACCTTCAACATCTACATTTTGCGATTCGAATCGATTCCTAACTTTACAATTTGAAGAATCATTCCACGCTTGGGAAAAATGTCAGTTCGGTGGCATTCTGAAGAGTGAACTACAAGATTCTAAACGTATCAATACATGTTAAAGTTGCATATATTTTGCAGATTTTTGCTAACCAGCTCCATTCATCGTAAGCTTTCTTTTCTTTTGTTTTAAGATGATCACAAGCTTTTCTACATGCATTGCACATACATTACTCCCAAGCTTTTCTTTTCTTTTCTTTTCTTTTCCCTAATTCATAATGTTTTTAACGAAAATTTGCAAGGTTGTGGTTTCGCTCTGTTTCCGTAATTTGAACAACAAACCTTGTTGCCTATGTTACATTTTTTTTAATGCATTTGTTTCTGTTAGCATATGATGGTCACTCAAAGATTGACTGCTCACCAGACGCACACATCTGTGTCTAATCTAGGTATGAAGAGCTGTTTTTCAGTGCACCCCTTATTCCTGTTCCTGTGCCCCCTTTAAAGACTACATTAAAATTAACTTGCAATGCTAAGTGGAAACAAAGAAAACAAACTAATTTAGCATTTGAGTTGGTCGTCCTAGAACAGCATTCTCGGATTCCATATTTCTTGATCACCACTTAAATCACGTCGGCGCTGAAAGAATATGATTTTTGACCCTGACAAGCAGGGTTTCGAAACAAAGGACCTAACTACGCAAGATATGAATTCGGATGCAGAGCAAATCGGGTTAACTTAATTAAAAGTTAGGCTATTTGGGAGCCTGTGTGGTTGTGTTATATTTCATTTGTTATCACTCGTCTTTCTCTTAGGACAAGTGTTTGCTGGATCCATAGAGTAGTATGCTTTAACGTGTTTAGCCAACTGTCTGAAATAGTTATTTACTTATAGAAAAACGCAGTAGAATTTTGTTCTATTTGTAGTTTTCGAGTTTCACTTCTCAGTCTTTGAGCAAATGATTCGTTTTAGGTAAGCGGTTTTTTGGTTTTGGTATTCTTTTAAACAGGTTAGAGTTGCAGCTTTGCAAATCTTTCCTTTTTTCACTAAGTGAAGTAAGTGTTAGAACATCATATATTGGTTGTTGGAGGTTGTTTTCAACATTTATATTTCGAGGCGCGATAAATTGTGCCTTTTATCTACGATTTAATTGATCGCCACATAGGTTTTTTGACACTCGGCTACAGGGTGTCGAGACACGTTAATTAATTAAACCATATTTTATTAAACAAGTTTTATAACTGCTTATTATTCCTAGTGCGCAAACTGCTTTAATTGCAACTAAGGTCTCTTTTCTTTTGTTATTCCTGTTTTTACCATGTTTTTAAGGAAAATTTGCAAAGTTGTGGTTTCGCACTGTTTCTGTAATTTCAACAACCTCGTTGCCCGGTTAAGTCTTGTATTTTTAAAGTGTATTTGTTTCTGTTAACATCTGATGGGCAATCAAAGATTGCTTGTTTGGTCACCAGATGCACCCACCTGTGTCCGTCCTATGATCATGAAGAGCTGTTTTTCAGTGCACCGCTTATCCCTAATAGTGTGCCCCCATTAAAGACTACATTGAAAGTAACTTATAATACTGAGTGAAAACAAAGAATTCAAACTAATTTGTCATTTGAGTTGGTTCATGTATAGAGCAACATTCTCGCATTTCATCTTTTTTGATCCCGACTAATTGCGTCGACGCTGATAGAATAGGATTTGTAACCCTGACAAGCAGGGTTGGAAACAAAGGACCTAATTATGCAAAATATGAATTCGGATGCAAGGCAAATCGGGTTACCTTTGTTTAGAGTTAGGCTATTTGGGAGGCTGTGTGGTTGTGGTATTGTTCGTTTGTTTTAACTCGTCTCTCTCTCAGGACAAGATGTTTGCTGAATCCCTGGAGTAGAATGCTTTACTGTCTCTAGTCAACTTTCGGAAACACTTATTTACTTAAAAATAACAGCAGTAGAAATTTGTTCTATCCGTAGCTTTTGCGTTTCACCTCTCTGTCTTTGAGCATATGATTCGGTTTAGTTAAACAGGTTTTCCTGTTTTTGCAGTGTTTTTAAGGAAATTTTGCAAAGTTGTGGTTTCGCACTGTTTCTGGAATCTCAACAACCTCGTTGCCATGTAAAGTTTTTTTTTAATGTATTTGTTTCTTTTAACATCTGATGGGCATTCAAAGATTGCCTGTTTGGTCACCAGATTCACCCACCTGTGTCCATTCTGTTTTTCAGTGCACCACTTATTCCCAATAGTGTGCCCCCTTTAACGACTACACTGAAAGTAACTTATTATACTAAGTTTAAACAAAGAATTCAAACTAATTTGTCATTTGAGTTGGTTCATTCTAGAAATTCCTTTTTTTTTATGACGACTATTCGCGTCGGCGCTGATAGTATAGGAATGATTTGTGACCCTGATAAGCACGTTTTCGAAACAAAGGACCTAATTACACAAGATATCAAATCGGATGCAGGGCAAATCGTGTTACCTTAATTAAAAGTTAGGCTATTTGGGAGGCTGTGTGGTTGTGGTATATTTCATTTGTTAGAACTCGTCTTTTTCTTAGGACAAGATGTTTGCTGAATCCACGGAGCAGAATGCTTTAACGAGTCTAGCCAACGGTCGGAAATAGTTATTTACTTATAGATAATCGCAGTAGAATTTTATTCTAGCCGTAGTTTATGCGTTTCACTTCTCGGTCTTGGAGTAAATGATTCGTTTTAGCTGAGCAGTTGTTTGGTTTTTGTTTTCTTTTATACAAGTTAGAGTTGCAGCTTTGCAAACCTTTCCTTTTACACTGTGTGGAGTAAGCTTGAGAGCATCATACATTGGGTAACCGACGAGGTGGTTTTCAACATTTACATTTCGAAGGGCGATAAATTGTGCCTTTGATCTACGATATAATTGATTGTCATATAGGTTTTTTGACTCTCGGCTAAAGTGTCAAGACACGTTAATTAATTAAGCCAGATTGTATTAAATAAGTTGTATAACTGCTCATTATTACTGGTGCGTGAACTGCATCACTCGCAATGTTTTCTTTTCGTTTGTTTTTCCTGTTTTTACCATGTTTTTAAGGAAAATTTGCAAAGGTGTGGTTTCGCTCTGTTTCTGTAATTTCAACAACCTCGTTGCCTGGTTAAGGTTTGTATTTTTAAAATGTATTTGTTTCTGTTAACATCTGATGGGCAATCAAAGATTGCCGGTTTGGTCACCAGATGCACCCACCTGTGTCCATTCTATGAAGAGCTGTTCTTCAGTGCACCACTTATTCCTAATAGTGTGCCCCCATTAAAGACTACATTGAAAGTAACTTATATAACTGAGTGAAAACAAATAATTCAAACTAATTTGTCATTTGAGTTGGTTCATGTATAGAGCAACATTCTCGCATTTCATCTTTTTTGATCCCGACTATTCGCGTCGGCGACGCTGATAGAATAGGATCTGTGACCCTGACAAGCAGGGTTTGGAAACAAAGGACCTATTTAAGCAAGATATGAATTCGGATGCAAGGGAAATTGGGTTACCTTTATTTAAAGTTTTGTTATCTGGTGGTAAAAAATCGCAGTAAATGTGACCCTGGTAACTCCTGATATGGCTCTTTGGGGGCCTATCTGGCAGTGGTAGACTTTATTTGTTATAACTCGTCGTTCTCTCAAGATTAGATGTTTGCTGAATACCTGGAGTAGAACGCTTTTATGTTTGTAACCAACAGTCGGAAATACTATTTGCTTAAGAAACCGAAGTAGAGTTTTGTTCTATCCGTGGTTTATACATTTATCTTCTAGTTCGATTCTTTGATCAAATGATCCGCTTTAGTTAGGCAGTTTTTTTTATTTATTAATTTTTTTTTGGAAAGAGTTGCAGCTGTGCAAATCTTTCTTTTTAAACTCTAACGAAAAAGTGTTGGAACATCATATGTTAGTTGTTTTTTTCAACATTTACACTTTGAAGCGCCATTAATTGTGTCTTTTGTCTGCAATTTAATTAATCACCACATCTTAACTGTTTAAAGTATCCTTCTACGCTTCGGAAATGTCGTTATTCGGTGGTGTTCTGCAAGTGAACCGCCAGGTTCTATATGCATCATCGCATATTGAACTGGTTTTTTGAAAAGACGGCTGCTAAAAAAGTTGGGCATTTTCACCAGAACGACGCTACAACCAAGTTTTTATGACTTTTAACAGTCCCAAAGTCAGTGGGAGCACAATCCCCCCCCCCCGGCCCCCCCTTCTCGATCTGAATAATATTAAAGTGGAATGTTGCTCATGCTGAGTTCTTTGAATGTACTTGACTTCTGTTTGCATATGTTTTTCATTCACGGATTTACAGTTTAATGAACCATGGCAATTGCAACCTCTTGTGTCTTTTACTATGAAGTGCAGACCAAACCGAGAATTATTTCAAGACACCCTTGGAATATTCGCAAAATGCGTGAAAATTCGAATTTGTTCTGGTTCGCATTCCGAGGTGAGCAAAAAATCATGGTGTTACGAGCAGCAACAGCTATTATGAGAGAAAGGTAAGCAATTTAACGTTTCCAGAAGATCCAAAACTACTTAATAAATGGCTTAAAATAATCAAAAGAGAGTCATTTCAACCTACAAAACACTCACGCGTTTGTGAAGACCATTTTACACGAGACAACTTTAAACAAAATCCAGCGGTAAGGATTTTGTAAGGTTCAACTTTCAAACCTTGAAGACTTGCCCTTAAAGAAGATGCTGTCCCGACGATTTTTAACTTGAAAAGAGTTGAATCCAAAACAAAAATAGGCCAGAATCGAAGTTACGGCGGTACCATCCATGCCCGTCGAATAATGTAGCGACTTCACACGGAAACTCCACATGCGTGTTCAGTATTTGCAAAACATAAAAAGTTTGAGGTATGACTAGCGAGAATCTTTTTAGATGGTTGTTTGCTCTTTTATTAGGTTGCTTTGGCTATCCCATCAAGAATCCGCGCGAATTTGTGTCAGCTACCAAACAATTTGCGTAAACCAACGCAAAGATGCCTTTGAGTAGACAACCTGTGCAGATCATAGGTAGTGTTTGTGTTGGATTTTAAGGGTCAGTCCGCGGACGCGAATGAGTCAAAATCCGGCCAAATGAAACTACAAAGACTGTTCTTTGGGAAATTGGGATTAATTGTATTAATTTTGGCGAAATCCCAAACCGGTCGTATACATATACAGTATACATGTATATATATATATATATATATATATATATATATATATATATATATATATATATATATATACACCCGTTTTCAAAAACATTGCTACTTGAAAAATATATATACATATATATATATATATTTAACAATTATTCTACGAGGGCGCGCTGGATATCGAATGATAGATAACCAACGAGGCGCGTAGCGCCGAGTTGGTTATAATCATTTGATATCCAGCAAACCCGAGTAGAATAATTGTTTTATTAAAAACTTAACCACTATTTAGAAAAAAAAATCAGAAAGAACGGGAAAAATGAGACAAGAAATTTAAGCGGAACAAGAATCGATCACATGACTGAACGAAAAAGGCGCCAAAACCTTGCGAAGTGTTGCAGCGTTTCATTGCAAAGCTGAATGAATCAATGAAAACTGCTCGAAAGTGAGCAAAGTAGCACACGTTTTGGAAAAAAATCTTCTAATTATTGGCTCTGAAATATGGTACATGTTTGATTTTTCCTGAACATTGTTGTAATCATCGTTCAAAGCGGATTGAAGCTGTACAATTTCACCATATAGCTGTTGGAGTTGAAACTGAACAAGTTTGTAATCTGTTCGCACAACGGAGCCATCAGGTGCGTGTTTGATCGAACTGAAGACAGAACAAATTTGAACAGTTGAACTTGAAGAGGTATTTTCTATGCAGCTCAGAAGCAAGATTACTGTAGCGAGGAACATTAGAATTCACCATCATAGTTTGTTAAACGCAAAGCGCAAAATGCAGTTGTTCTCGGTTTAGAGGTTGCGGACGGAATGGTAAAAACAACATTCAAACAACTGGAAAAGCGATTCAACTCCGTTTACATGGCATCCAATTTCTATTTGAGCATTTGGACCTGTTGGAACACAGAGCTACAACAAGTGCAGGTAAACCAGTGTCCTGATTTTGCATGTTAAAGCCGAAAAACAATCTCGCCCTTCCTTCCTTCTTGGTAGTTTGCAGCTGTATTTTTTTTTAGCACTTGTTTAGACTGCTTCATGATTTTCGCACCGACTCGCCATGAATGTGTGATAGTTTTTATTAAATGCTCCAGCCCCATTTCATTGTGTTTTATTTTATGTCTTGTCTTGATATTTTGAAGTGGAAATCCTTTCTGATAATACCTACCGTTTGTTCAATGTCAATGATCGACGTGACGATCGATGAAAGAAATTAATTGTAAACACAACGCTTAATGCTTAAATTTCTTTTTCTGCACAGTTTCTTCAAACAATTTTGACTTGTGTTAGACGACGCTGTTGGTGATGCTTGTTGGTGACGTTGTTGGAATTTCTGCTTAATTTAAATTTGCTGGCAAGTGATTTTTCTCGTCCATTTTTCTCGCCGGGTTGCTCGCGAGGAAAAAACTTTCAGCTCACTTTGTTGTTGAGTGTTCATTGACCATATTTGGTGGCAGCAGGTATATGAGCTGATAGCCTAGCTCCGTTGAGCCAATCAAAATGCTAGAAATCCAATATACCTAGCCTCACTAAAAACATTATCTACGAAGCTACTGTCACAACAACTTCCGGTAACTCAAAGACCTACATTGGCATGACAGAAAATGAGTTCAAAACACGATACAACAATCACAAACTTTCTTTCAAAGACCGAAAACACTCACATGACACTGTACTTTCAAAATACATCTGGAACTTAAAGGACGGAAACATAGACTACAAAATCAACTGGCGCATCATTAAAAGAGCAAGGGCATACAAAGGCAATCCTTCTCGCTGTAACCTGTGCTTATCTGAGAAACTTTGCATCTTGACCTCTCAAAATTTCTCCCTTTTGAACAAGAAATCCGAGCTGGTAACGAAATGCCGCCACGAAAACAAGTTCTTCGTGGCAACCAATCAGAAGAAGCGTCGCTCCAACCGTTCCTGAATTTGAACATCTATAACTGACATCTTTTCGTAGACTGACTCAGTCTGATGATCGCCTTGAGCGTGAAACTCGAGTAACTAGTAACAATTTCTTTCTTTATTTGTATATATATATATATATATATATATATATATATATATATATATATATATATATATTATAAAGTTGGCCTCCCCGAGCTTTAAATCGACAAACCAAGCCCAAAGGCCATAATAACAAACATTAGCACAATGTTCATGTTTCTAAGCGTTTTTTTTTTTTACTTTCGTCTGTTCAAAAAGCCGTAAATATGGTATTCACAAAATCCTTTGTTCACAACCGAAGGGGCCATAATAATATACGTACAGCTAACACAGGTCAGCAACAACACAAACAGAGGATGGTTAACTTTCGTATTCCGCCGTTTTTTTTTCCTAGTTCAAAGGTATTTTCGGCATCTGCGCTATTCTTTTGCTAGCGAGGCTCATCATGTAGAGAACTTTATAACGTAGCTAGCAATCGAATTCACATTACTTATTAAAGCGTGCAACATAATACTGTTGACTGCATGCTGATGGCGTAAGCAAACTTAATCTGTCTTTTTTATTCCGTCTGTGGCGGCCAAAAGTGTCTTCTTCGCGAGCAACTCGGCGCGTATAAGTGAGCAAAAAAATTACTTTACAGCAGACTTAATTAACGTGACTTAAACTAAGGAGAAATTACAACGGCGCAATTGTTGCGGAATGTTTGATTTTTTAGGACAAGCAAGAAACGTGTTTGAAAAGGAAACTCAAACTTATTTGGTCTTTGGCGTTGTGTTTACAATTTCTTTCACCGTCGCACTCTCAACAAATGTTCATAAAAGGCAGCGTTTTATTCGGAAAGCTTTAATTTGACACCAAAATATCAAGACATGACACAAAATAATACACAGTAACAGTGAAGGGAACCGTTTCATACTAATTTTCACATGTTTTCGGTGATTAACTACCAAAATCAAGCTAAAAAAGCACTGAACAAAATAATTTAATTTAAACCTAACAACCAGAAAGGTTGACATTTTTTTTCGGCTGTACTACACTAAATAACATCGTTTTACCTGCAGTCGATAGCTCTGAGTTTAAGCAGCTTCAAATGTTCAAACAAAATGGGATGCATTGAAAAATAAGTTGAATCGCTTTCACATTTGTTTGATTCATTGCTGTTCACCACATCCCCTCCGCGACCTCTGAACCGAAAACCACTAAGTTTTGTGATTTGTGCTCGTTTCAACTCTCGCAGCTGCAGTAGTCAAATCATACAGCTTCAATAAGCTTTGGACGATGAATACAACAATTTTTCAGGAAACGTAACACCTGTGCCACATTTTAGCGCCAATATTTGGATGACTGTTTGTTTTTTAACTCATTCTCGGTCATGGTCACTTCGGAGCCGTTTTGACAGTTTCATTGATTCATTCAGCTTTGCTAGCAACATTGCAACACTACCAGCTGTTTGAAACAAATCAGAAAACGGAAAAAAAACTTTGAGCATTTTGATGAGACTGAAAGGAGTTGATTGCCCTACCAAAGTAGAGTTAAAAATTAAACAATGTGAGAATCCATTGGGAGCGGTTCATTTAAATCGGGAAACCTGTCAAATTCCAACGCGCCTGTCGCATTAATTAATCGAATCAAAAATCGAGTATGGGATCGAGTTTCAGTTTGAATATTTCATTCTTCGTCTGAAATCAGTATTGCAATAATCAACTTCAAATTTTTGTTCTATAGAGGTGCGTTTGACCTGGCTGACGACTGTAAAAAGTCTCATGATACGAAAAGCGCTCCGCAGTAGTCGGAAGCTGGGGAGAGCCTCCGAACATTTGATTAACGGTAGCGGAAAACGCATTTGTCGGTTGAGCTTTGATTTTAGAGTCCGCATGTTACTGAAAGGCGCAGTAATCCTTTCTGGAAATTTTTAAGGCTCAGAAATTCGGCATGGGATTTTTTTTGGGGGGGGGGGAGGGGAGGGGAGGCTGATTCGTGGTCCAGGGATTTTTCTGGGTCTTGTTTTACATTTTGACACAAAAGTGGTCTGTTTCGTAAGCCTTGGTAACCTGAGCAACAACCACGAGATCTCGTCCTTGTCCCGGGGGTGGCGGGGAGAAGGGGGGGGGGGGGAGAAGCACTTGTTCCATGTTTGGGTATAGGGCTGCCGCTGAGGGTTTGAAACCTTGAACCTCTTTAGGACAATAAAAGACCTAAAATACTTACCCTGTTTAGGACAACACCCTTCATTTTAGGTCTCAGTTTAAGACTTGTTGGACAAAAAACACACCCTAGGACCGATACATAATTATACTTATTTACCCTGTTTAGGACAAAGAGGCCAAAAACCATACCCTGTTCAGGGGCACATCCCTGTACAAGCCTTATAAGGAAGTACCCCCTGAGATCCTTGCGCGGTTGTTTATTACCTTTGAATACCGCAAATAGCATGAAATAATGTATTTGCAAATATGTTAGTATATTATTCAACCACTGCACATGTATTCATACTAGCCGTCACTTCAGGGTGTCTATTGACACATTTTTGTTGTTGTTGTTTTTGGTGTTGTTTTTATTGGCCTTATAATATGTTAAAAGATCTCATTCACTCACTCACTCATTGAATTTAGGGAATGGCAATACTTGTAAACTTGTAGGGAAATATATTCATTTAATGCTTCAGAAAAGAAAGGGAATAATTAATACGAACGTAATCAAACAATCTAATTTTAGTCATTTAGCATTAATTGTTTCGTAATATTAGTTATTTTTTATCCCTTACTGTAACTAGACCAAAACCTCCCTTTGGAGAGTAAGGCACAATAAAGATATACTGTTACCGTTACTGGCTGACTGACTGACTGACTGACTGACTGACTGACTTCTTACCTACCTACCTACCTACCTACCTACCTACCTACCTACCTACCTACCTACCTACCTACCTACCTACCTACCTACCTACCTACCTATCTACCTACCTACCTACCTACCTATCTACCTATCTACCTACCTACCTACCTACCTACCTACCTACCTACCTACCTACCTATCTACCTACCTACCTACCTACCTACCTACCTTCCTTCCTTCCTTCCTCCCTTACTTACTTACTTACTTACTTACTTACTCAACGTTTTGTTATCAGATTCGCTTCACTTTTCGTCTGGCTTTTAGAAGATCGTACTCCTCCTCTTACTATTGTGACCAGAGTACTATAAGTAACGCGGTTGTCATTGGATCCGGAGATTCCTGGACAGCAAAATGTGAAAACGCACAGTGTAGCTCCAGACACATTGCAGACACCGGCTTCCGTTGCACTGACTTCAGCAGCATTGAAGATTGGTCCATGGGTGAAAACAACTTCACATACACGTTTCCGTCGAGTTACCAGGGATGGATTGTAAGGTTTGTGTCCTTTATAAACAATAATTTTAGGAGTACTACTTGCGTTCTCAGACACGAATCGAACTCATAACCTACCGCACATCTGTCAGAAGCTCAAAGAAATAAGCTACAGAATGCTCGTTGCATAGTGGGTCGTATTTCGTAGTTCTGCAATATTTTTTCGACAGTAATTGTATTTATCACACAGGACGTACGCTGAATCTAGAGGATAAGACACATAATTATTGAACCGGGTTAAAATGTGTCAGCTTTTCAATAAGATACTCCTCTTCGGCACTTCATTGTTTAGTTTAAAATGTAAATCCACTGGATAATTATAATTAAATTGATGTAGAGCATAGAGTACAGGCGGAAAGGTAATTTATCTAAATTAGGAACAGTAAGGATCATGGAATAGATCCTTGAGGGTCAAACAGTAGGGTAGTAAACACAAGTTCTCTGTTTACATTTGCGACTAGTTAAATAGTAATGACACCATTTTAAGTTGGGTGGGGGTATACTGCACAGAGTTGGAGTTTATAGAGAAACCAAATGGTGTTATACGACATCATTTGAGAAAAAGAAAACATTTGTATTTTTGTATAATCTTTTAACTCTCAGCTTCACGTTTTTGTTTGCCAGTTACACCAGTTGCTGTTGGATTTCTTTGTCCATGTATGGGAATGGAAACTGGCTTGTATCAACCACAGTGAACCTCACGAGACGATCAGACAACGGAAGAGTTAACTCATCTCCAATATCAAGAAGCCCTGCTATTGTCCGTTGGCAAGAGGGATGCCCGCAGTCTCTTAGAATCCCAGTTGAAGACCCAGATGGAGATGCTGTAAGGTGTCGCTGGGCAACGTACTCAGAGTCCTCATTTAACTCTGGTAGTTTCCCATATGGTACCCTTGATGAGGTAATTGTCCAAGATTGTAACTTGGTTGTATGATGCCGGTGTTGTGCTTCCTAATCACTGGATTCTAAAACGTGCTGCGCGTGCCCCGTGCCCCATGACGTCAAGCTAAATATTTTCCCACTCAGCCAATAACTGCACATTATTTTTCCTTAGTGGGCGAGCGGGGGTATCCTCCGAATCCTACAATCTGTTTGGTTCCTGGAGCAGGCAGCTCCAAATTTTCAAATGTGTTGTGAGTGGCAAATCCTAACGAGAGTTGAATAAACGGCCTCCTTTTTCCTTAAAAAAGCAAGTTGATTGATGATGATTATAGACGTTTCGATAGCAACTGTTTACTCAGTGGTGTATTTTGACTAGTTTCTGTCCCACCCTCCCCCCTCCACCCCAGGCTTAGGAACTCAAAAAAAAGAAACCCAGCAAAATATGGTTAAAACTAATATTACACTAAGCATTTCGCTAAATGATAAAATTTTTATAACCAAAACAATTAGCACAAGTAACGTTAACAAGTACAGTGCACCCCATTTCTATTCAATCACCACTGCATGGCTTTCTGTTTCTGAGCACATTAAATTCAAGATTGTATTGCTCACAAGGCTCTACACCAACAGTCCCCCACCAACATTCAAGATTTCGTAAATCGCTACTCGCCGTCTGGAACTCTCCGGTCATCTTCTACATTACCCTTGAATCTTGTTAACTTTAATGTGATTTCCTATGGGTCTAGAGCCTTTGCTGTTTCTGCTCCTAACCTTTGGAACAGCTTACCTAATAACATCCGTTCATGTGACAATTTGAGTACTTTTAAATCTAAACTGAAGACCTTTCCTTTTAAAAAAGCATACCATTATTAGTAAGGTTAATTTTTGTTTATTCATTAATCTAGCCTTGTAATTTATTCTTAACCCCGTAAATGGCTTGAACCCAGGAGTTATATCATAAGTCGGTGAATTACGATTGTTCGGGTGAGTGTAGTCCTGAGAAGGACTGTTTGAGGTGACATTGACTGACGTTTCGACAACCTGAGTGGAAGTCATCATCAGAGTCAAGTGAATTGTGAATCGTCAGTAGATGTTTTAAGTCTCTGGTCGTTGTCCTGATTGGTCGACGAACTCGCGATGTTATTGGTCTTATGTCAGTTAAGCCGTGATGTTATTGGCTGCGAAGACTGTAAAACGCGATTGGGGTGTTTCGATAAGTCTTTTGTTATTCAAATGTCCGTTGGTCTACTGTTAGTAAAATTAGTCGGTTTGTCTATTGTTTTTTGTCTTGTTAGTGTGGTCAATAAGTCGTTTGTAAGGTGAAGGTAGTAACACTGAGAGAAAGAGACCCACGCCCTTACATATTTACATTTATAATCACAGAAAACCTGTGTACTGGCTTATGACGGAAGCAGTGGAGCGGCTGGTACATACGCTGTGCCACTGACTTTAGAAGACTTCCCTGCAGGAACTTCAGAATTTGGCATCATTAGTCCATTCAGTGCTGTGGGACTGCAGTTTCTTGTCGTAATAAGTGGGCAGCATGGGTCTTGTGACGACGTACCCGTATTTACTGATTCTACTCCTGAGGATGGTGAATGCTCCGAAGTGCAGATTGGGTCAGCATACATTGCAGTCATTGAGGTCTTGCTAGCAGACTTCTCGAAACAGTACGTCCTAATCTCTTGTAAACAACTCCTACTTTAAATGTCTCTCTCTACGAGCGAACAAAATGAAGTAACCCTGCCGTCATGTAGCAATATATCGCCATGTTAACCTTGCACTTGACGTTACTTGTAACCAAGTCTTACTTTGTAAGGGACATAGGCGAACTCTTTCTTTCGTTTCCCAGTAAATAATGGAAATTTTGTCATAATCTTCTTACCTTTTGATCTTCTGCTTGTAATCGTAGCGCAATTTTAATAATTTGATGTCTTTAGCATAGTAGAGATTGTCACTTCCTCTCCGTCTGGAATGCATCTGACTTCGTTACGTTACCATGGAGGAGTCTACTACAGAAATGTCACGTGGTATCCCAGCCAGTATCAAGTTGGACAGCAGTTGTTCTGTTTCAAGGCAGTGGACTCGACAAGGTAAGATGTTTTAGGTTTTCCACTTTAAAAGCAAAATTCAAGTCAGTTGTAGAAACGTAGTTAAATTGTTCTTTAGATATAATGCTTAGACCTGAGTCGAACCAAAGGCGTGTACTCCTTTTAATTCTATTTGGTTGTAGCTAATAAGCATGACGGTTTCTGAGTTTCTCGTTGATAACACTTCACACAGACGTTTTTTTTTTTAGTAAACTGCGATCACTGCAATGCATTTTGATTTCGATACTTACTGAAAAAGACTACATTTTTCACGTTTTTCTCTTCGTTTATCGAATTTCCGTATATTTCTATTGAAACAAGGACATTCTCCAGGATGATAGGATAGTTTAAAATTCCGAGTTAATGACAACTTTCGTTCCCCAGTTTAGTGGCAACTGACTCTATGACACATACGCACAAACTTGTGCACACAAACATACGCGCAAATGGTGGGGAAAAATACCTGCCTAGGTCGGTCGGTATTGGGAAAACTGTGCCCTCAATCTTGAGTACGGAGCACAGTACAAACTTCCGGGCCGGTAAATAATATAACGTACATCTTTTCTATTCTTTTGTAATTTTGCAGTGTGGAAAGCGAATGGCGATGTGTCACAATTCTCGTGGGACTCAGTGAGTGTAGTTTTTCTACGTAATATTTTAACTTATTGATTCTGAGAATACACGTTGAAACAACGTGTTTGATATCAATAATTCCTTCTCTTCTAGGCAATACACCGAGAGTTATTTTGGGAAGTCAAAGTCCAAGAAATCCTATCAGTAAAATTGGACCAGGATTTATATGGTGGAGCATCCAGTTTGACCGAGTGGTAAGATTATTAACCCACAAAATTTAACCTTGTTATCCATTCCTTCCCTTTTACTTTAGTCTTCTACCTCTCTCCGTCCTTAGTATCGTTTTCATCCTCATTTTCCTCACGCTCTTGTCCTACTCCCTCTTGCATTCCAGTCATTTACCACCTTCGTCCTCTTCTCATTCTTATTTTCGAGCTCGTACTCTTTTTACCCTCATTCTTATCACTATTTATCCTTCACCTCTTTTAAAATACATATGTTGCAATTGCTTATCACATCGAGATAGGCAAGACATAAACGAATTTGTTGAATTTAATCCACCTAGCGGAGTAACCTAAAAAAGCTAACCAACACGCTGCAAAGACTGCGCAATGGGAGAGATAAAATGTGCCAAAATTATGTTCGTTTTCATTCTAACTCATGCGAAAAATAGCTCCCTAGCGGTTAGCAGATCGCGCACAAACGCTACCAAACACTTTTTCTGTTTGGATCTGTGATCCGAGAGGAAAGTAATGGGTTACTTTCCGGAAGACGGAAGCCGGGAGTCTTGCGTAGAATTTTCAAATGGGGAACTTTTGCACTTTAAAATGCCCCAGAGGGAGCATGTCAATAAGTCTCCGCCTTTTAAGGTTGTATCCATCATTTTGTACTTGAAGATATGTTGGCATTTAGCTTGTCACGTGAACTGTTTTCCAAAACTGAACGTTTCCAGTCATGCATGGACTCGATTTAAAGGCGGTATGATGGGGACCTTACTAACAGTCATAGAACTCAGAAGAAAAAAGATGACTATCAGATAGCTTTCAGTTCCCCATCGTCGATTAAAGATTTCAACCGTTATACTTTGTTTTCAAGTCAAGTAAACGAAAAATTAGGTTGAAAACGTTCATCAAATTACTAACGATACCAAACTACTTGCTAAGTTCCAGGAAGATTCGGACAAATGCTTCATCTTTGAAAAAAAAAATTAAGAGTAGTTCTCTGAGAAAGTGTAGCAAAGTTAGAAATGAAAAAAATTAACCCCCCTTCATTTTTTGTGTGAAGTTAGGTCGCCTGGGGGGGGGGGGGGTGAACGAAAACAGCCATATAAAGGTCAGTAGACGCGTCGTTGCCAGGGTAACCGCAATCAATCATGCTAGCCTCATTGTCATCTTTCGAGCAAAAATTTTACCCTTAAGAAGCAAAAATAAATTGGTCTAGTTCTCGGGTCAATTGAAACAAAAAATCCCCAGCGACAAGCGCCATTCCTCCAGTTTCTAAAACTTGATGTTAAAGTATTTTGACTTTTACAAACGTGGAAAAACTGATCACTGAACCAGGTTACCTTTCGGCCATTTTGACAACCACCCTAAACAAACACAACCTATTTCGCAATCTCTACCAATGTGTTCTTTTCTCAGGAATCAAATTAGCACCAGAGTTTACGTGGATACTAAAAATTCGAAATATCATAAAATCTTCTTGGGGAAAACTATATCATGGCCATGGCCGTTGAGCACATTTGAAGAAAAATTAATTTGAATGAATGTCAAAATTGGCCATTTTCAGGTTACATTGTTTCGCCTAGAACAAGCTTTGGATAGACCTTTTAAGCTTCAAAGGTATTCTTTACAAGCTTGTCTGTAAACTTACATTGATTTTTCAGGTTTTCGTTACATGAGTTTGGATAAAATAGGAATTGATACAAAGCCTACCTTGTGATTTTCGTCAATTATACAGCATGCATTGATCGCGTGCTTTTTTCCTTCGCTCGCTCCGTTTTCTTGACCAAATTTAGCTGAGCACCTTGCATTAAGGTTATTAAATATAACACTTTGCCCCATCCTACATCCACATTTGTCCGCAAATACTTGATGAAGAACGATCAGTGAGCAGATCAAAACACAGTGACGACGTTATCCAAATACTCCCTTGCGATTTAATTTTACGGTAACACTTAACTAAATTTATGTCTCGGCCATACATTGATAACTACACCGAAGTACGGTCCACACCGTGGAAAAAATAACATTCCGCATGCGGCCTTGTGGTGCGTTTTCTTCTAGATATCATTTGTAGTCTAATACATTTCCTTTATGCTTTATTCTATTCTTTTATTCTACCACCAATGTAAAAACCGCCATAGAATTTATTAAAGTGCTGAAAATCAACATTTCATATGCATAAATCATACATCCGGCCAGCAGTCTTGCCCTCTCATTTCCGGTCTACACGTTTTGTCAACAATAACTTTATGGCTTCTTAGCAAACGCGACGTCCCCCTCGATTAAAGCCAGATACATATATTGGATCGTTACAGGCATGCAGTTGCTGAGTAAAGTATTCGCGATTGGACAATTTAGCTTCTTGGATGGATTATGTTGAAATATAACCACTGTGTTTTGATCTGCTCACTGATCATCCCTCATCAAGTATCTGCGGACAAATGGGCCATAATCTGTGGTTTAAGTCACCAATTGTCAACAATAACTTTATTGTCAACAATAACTTTATGGCTTCTTAGCAAACGCAACGTCCCCCTCGATTAAAACCAGATACATATATTGGATCGTTACAGGCATGCAGTTGCTGAGTAAAGTATTCGCGATTGGACAATTTATCTTCTTGGATGGATTATGTTGAAATATAACCACTGTGTTTTGATCTGCTCACTGATCATCCCTCATCAAGTATCTGCGGACAAATGGGCCATAATCTGTGGTTTAAGTCACCAATTGCAATAAGTGGACGTTAGATTTAACCTTAATGCAAGATGCTTTGCTAGATTTGGTCAAGAAAACGGAGAGCGCGAAGGGGAAACGCACGCGAACAATGCATGCTGTATAAATTGGCAAAACTCACAAGGTAGGCTTTGTATCAATTCCTATTTTATCCAAACTCAGGTAACGAAAATCTGAAAAATCAAAGTAAGTTAACAGACAAGATTGTAAAGAATACCTTTGAGGCTGGAAAGGTCTATCCAAAGCTTTTCTGAGCGAAACAATGGAGCCTGAAAATGGCCAATATTGACATTCATTCAAATTTTCTTCAAATTTTCTCAACGGCCATGGCCATAGAAAAATATAATTTTCCCCAAGAAGATTTTATGATATTTAGAATCTTTAGTATCCATGTTAACTCTGGTGCTTGGTTCCTGGGAAAAGAATACTTTGGGAGAAATTGCGAAATAGGTTGTGCTTGTTTAGGCTGATTGTCAAAATGGCCGAAAGGTAGCCTGGTTCAGCGATCAGTTTTTCCACGTTTGTAAAAGTCAAAATAATTTAACATCAAGTTTTAAAAACTAGAGGAAGGGCGCTTTACGCTGGGGAATTTTAGTTTCAATTGGTTTATATTCACCCGAGGACCAGACCAGTTTATTTTTGCTTCTTAAGGAGGCTCGCAATTACGAACTTTTTGGCTGATTTGTGCTGATTTGTGCTGCATTTTAGCAGTTTTTAAATATAAATATCTTAAAATCGCAGCCACCTAGGAAGCTCAATGTACATTAAGAATGTTTTGATATCATAAAAGATCCTTCAACTGAAAACAGAAAGTGTTAAGTTTTATCTTTCTTGAAATATTGGAGAAAATAGCAGGAATGACCAAAATCAGCCTGTAAAAAATGAATCATGATTTACATGAAAACGCTCTTACAGATTTTTCCCTAATTTCGCATACAAGTTGTGTAGGTTGAGTATTTCAAATAGTTTAAGTTTCGTCATAAAGTGTCTGACTAGTTTTCGAGATATTCGACATTATTAAAAATGAGGGGTTGTCCATTACCGTTGCTATGGTGACAGCTGTTGCTAGGAAACCAGTGAGAAAATAAACTTTGATCAAATGTTGAAAAGGAGGTGTAGTATCAAGGAAATCGAAGTTTATCTTCTATGCGAAATTTTGACTTCAAAAGATACACTCCAAGGCCAAAAAACTATAATTGCGAGCCTTCTCATTGTAAGGGTAAAATTTTTGCTCAAAATATGCGATTGAGGCTAGCATGATTGTTTGCAGTTACCATGGCAACGACGCATCTGCTGACCTTTATATGGCTGTTTTCGTTCATCCCCCCCCCAAGGCAACCTAACGTCTCGCAAAAAATGAAAGGGGTTAAATTTTTTCATTTACAACTTTGCTTCACTTTCTCAGAGAACTACTCTTAAAAATTAAAACATTACCACTTTGATCATTCTTGAGAACGCTTTTTGTAACGGTGTCGCAATTAAAAATTCTCTCGTTGCCTTTGCAGATAAAGAAGCCAAGAACCTCTTCACACATCCGCCTTGTTCTGCTACCAAGCGGTCATACAGTCTTCAAAGTAGACACACTTTCCCCTTATGTCACAATCAGTAGTAATCACACTGCACTGCAGTTTGCAATGCCCAATGCAGCACTGAGTATGAATGGGTCATATGCAATCTTGATGGATTTCGGTGCAGTAGTCGGAGAAGGATGTTCATTTGACGGACCACCAACACCAGGCATAACATCCTTGAGTGACTGGAATTTCAGTGTCGATGGTGTTTGTCCTGTCGGGTTTTATCTTGCACGACCTGAATTTACTAACTGTGTTGGTAAGTAGTTACCATTTGGGTGCTTAATCTCTCTTTGTGTTCGTTTTACTTTGCACTCATTTCTATGATAAAAGTTTAACCGGCAACCGCTTAACTATTTAAACTGCCATTTACTTAGATAAGAATTGTGAAACGGTAGAAGTACATGGGGCAGTAAAATGGTTGTACTAATTAGGTTTTTCCCAGAATAATTTATTTTGCTGTAAGGTTCAAGATCTAATCCGACATGGTTAATAGTACCCAAAGGTCCGTTCTGCGCATTTTGCATGCAATTGTTTGTGTGATTCAAGAAAAAAATAAAAGGAAGGTTAAGTGCGTCGTTGCCAAGGTACACGTGTAACTCGAAAACAAATATTAGTAACAAAGGCAGGGATTCGCGCATTAACGGACTGATAGGCAACTTGAATTCATATAACTATAAGTTAACTGTAAGTCCCTTTTTGTTCAGACATAAACGAATGTGGCTCTCACTCAAGATCAAAACGCACAGCTTGGTCCTCTGGTAAGTAAACATTACGCCTAAGTTTTAGCTTTTAGTTGTTGCTGTTGTTGTGTTCGCGAGGTATTGCAATTTTGCGGAATCCTGGGAATTCCAATGATACCAACGGGCATCCACTTTATGCAGGCAAAACAAACGCCATTGGTATTCATTTTATAAACTTAAGATAATCCACCGGCCGTCGTCATGGCGACCGCCGGTGTATAAATTGGGCTCGGATTGTGTTTTCCGTCACTTGCCCTAGTCAGCCGGTTTTGTCTCGGCCAACACGTTCCATGCAAACTTTCGGCTTCCTCTCGGCGGTTACCTTTAACCGTCCAGTTCCGCTCATGACGTCATACATTCGTGACGTAACTTGAGGTAAACAGAACTTAAGCATGTCACAATGTTACTAGGTGTGTTTCAAACGTTCTATACTTATATGACACAGACAAGCCGCTGTTA
>OZ034966.1:53498318-53708318 GCA_964030785.1 Siderastrea siderea | reverse complement strand
CAAGCGAGGACAACGAAGTTGACTGCAGCAGTGAGCTCGAGATCGAGAGCGATGAGGCCGAAACTGAAACTCAAGGGAGCTGCAGCTCTGAAGAAATCTCAGAAGAAGAAGGAAGCAAAAGTAAAAGGCCAAGTAGAGTAACAACAACGAATCGAAAGTCAAGGGCTTCCACTTATAACCAAGTATGTAAAATGACAGGCCAAACACGACTCCCCCTAGTCGCTTAAGTTATTCTAGCCTTCAAAATAGATCTTTCTTAAGCTTTGTCCCTGTGATCAAGATGATCTAAAGGCGACACAATTGTGCCGGTAAATTGTGTGGTTGACCTATCGATCAAGCTGTGATATATACTGTTTGGAGGGTTTTGTTACGTTCTTAGAGCCGTTTTAAATCTTTGTGCCGTTGTGTGTGCTAGCTCTTTGGCAATTAGTTAACTTTTTGGGCTCAGATTAATTGCGAGCCGATTCCTTAAAGCCGCTTAAAAGAGTGATGTTTTCTGAAAGGATGCCAAGTTTCTAAGCCCGTGATTAGATGCTTGCTTGTGGTTATGTGCAGGCATGTAACTTAATTCTTTATTGCGGATGTCGTATAGACTGTCTAAAGGATCCAAGTTATTCTGAGACCACTGCAGTCGCCTTTGGTCAAGTGGAAGCTACGGCTTCTTGCGCTGTCGTTTTAACTCCTCTTTCATGGATGTGGTTCTAGAAATAGAATTGATTGGAGTTAAAACATTTCACCTCCAATGTCTTGTGGCGTTACTTGCACCCAACAGATACATCTCCAGCAGTTCTTAATTGCGCTTAGCAATTCTGAAAGAGGTTATTGTTTCATCTTCCTGTGACGGTCTGTTTGTTAATCGTAAGCGATTTTCGAAATCTCCATTTGTTGAATCTGCAGCAGTTAAAATGCTGGTTCGAAAATCTCAAGGGTGCTTCTCGTGAATAAGTTGTGTTATTTCTCAAGCAAGACCAAGCAAGACTTGCGTTTCGGTTTTTCAGTGAATTACCTCATCAGTTGCTCCTCGGGTAAAGTCTCATGGAATGATTTAGAATCATTGTGTTGAAAAACGTGTGACCTTCGTGGAGTATTTCCTCGGCCTGTGCGATCTAGCAGATAGCAAAAGCAATACAAGTTACAAGTTAGTTTTCGATACGGTCGGTTTTTATACGCACATGTGAATTTCAACGCTTTCCTCGCGCTCTAAATCATCCCCAGAAAATGAAACTAAACTTTCTTTGTTCTGCTTTGCTCCCGCGGTTGAATCTTCAACCCATATCTTTTCCTTGATGCCGATTGATCCATGCAAAAATTGAAAAAAGAATAAACAACGTTGTTCTCATTTCGCATTCGACAATCCCCGCTATGTTTATGGATTTCTCCTCCATGAACCTTCCACGCAACGTGCGAGGTAACATTATCCGCGGGAATTCGATACCTTCTAAACACAACTTAAGAGGGATTAGGATGGGGATAGGGCCAATATCAGGGATTAACTCTCTTACCCCTTTATCCTCTCTTGCCTTGATGCTTTCAAAGTGTCAATTTGTGTCACTTCCGCTGAAGAGCTCGAGTTGACGTAACATTAACCAGACGTGGGACTGAATTTTAGCGGGATCCATTTGTTTTGATTATTTGGAACATTGAATAGTGTAAGAATTCGATGAATTTCCGATAGAAAACGCTGTATCGTTTTGCTTAAGGCTAGTTGTCTTTAGAAAGATAAATTTTAAATCGAAAGAGTCGGAGTTTGAGTGAGATTTGGCACTATGCAGCCCACCTTCTCAAGAGATCAGAGGTCATGATTAATTTCCTAGTCTGCTAAAAATGTATGTCATTTTCAGGTACAAATTAAACGTGTTTCCTTTCAAACTTTTGCTCGATTTTTAATTGTCATAATAATCCCTAATTTAGAGCTGCCTATTGATTTGCAGAGTCGGTAACTGTTTTACATTTTGTTTAGGTATGTTTTTGTAGAATTAGGCTGGTTTAAAAGTGCTCCGTTCGCCAACGTAAGATGTCATAACCAAAAGGATCACAAATTTGGGTTCTCAGTCCAATTTGGTAAAAATATTCTGAAAACTAGTTGAAAAAAGAGACTGAAATTGGACAACTTTTGGTTCATAAATTAAAAAAAATTAAGTTAAAATGTCTCGGTCTTACACAAAGAGATTGTAAACAGGGCTTAAATACGATTAATTTTACAACAATAAGAATTTACGTAACGCATCCATACAAAATTAGAATGAAAATTACTCAAAAGAAACTTAAACAAACTAGAAGAATTAACATGAAAAAGCAATAAAGATCGACGTGTTACGGCTTTGCAACAGTAAGAAGTTATGTAACGAATTCATACAAAATTACAATGAAAATGACTCAAAAGAACTAAATAAACTAGAACAATCAACTTAAAAAAAACACTAATGCTCTACGTGTTACGGTTTTACAACAATGAGAGGTTACGCCGCATTCACACTAAATTACAACCAATTAAAACAAATTTGATCAAACCAGAAAAATCCACTTGAAAAAAGCACTAATGATCTATTACGTAACCACACAATAAATAAAAGTACTGATGAGGTACAAGAAAGTAAAAACTAACAACTAAAAAGAAAAAACAAGTAAAAAAAACCATGGGTGATAGAAAACGTGAGATCGCTCCAACACAACAGGATCCCCACCCAGTGACTTTGAATCACTGCACTATTCTACAAAATCCACGGGTTGAGCCCTTAAACATTTCGTAATAAATTCCCATCCCAGAGCCTTTGAATAACAAGTAAATACAAGGGTAACAAAATCCCCGAAAAGAGCCCCCTGAGCGACAAAGCAACCTCAAGTAACAGTAATCATGCAACAAAATATTTAAACTCAAGAAATTGACATGTTGGTAGTAAGAATTTTCTTTTTTTATGTGTAGTGTTTACGATTTTTTGAATGAAACTCCTGCCTCTTATTATACCCATAAGGCGATACGGAAAATAATTGTGCACTCCAGTAAGTCTCTTTAGTGATCAGTAATTTTTCTGTATCTTTGTTGGCATTATTTTGAATTTGGTCAATGCACTGAGACGTGAAATCAGATATAACGTGTGTTCTTTTGTTGAAGTGTATGGCAACTTCACAGGTTTCATTGTTTGTTTTCCAGTTTTGGAGACGTTTCCAAAAGATAAAAATGCTTGCTTATTAATTCATCGGTGGATGGTAGATCCGGATTGCGGGAAACCCCACAATTGCTGGGTATTCCTAGTCTATAAGGTAACCTTTCAATTTAAAGTTCGCTTTACAAATCACAAATCGTCAATGAAAACAAACAATGAAACCTGTGAAGTTGCCAAACACTTCAGCAAAAGACCATATTTTCTATCTGATTTCACGTTTCAATGCATTGTCCGAATTCAAAATAATACCAACCAAGATACAAAAAAATTACTAATCACTAAAGAGGCTTACTGGAGTGTACAATTATTTTGACTATCGCGTTATAGGCTTAATATTACAAGAGGCAGGAGTTTCATTCGAAGAATCGTATACACTACACATAAGAAAAATTCTTATTACCAAGACGTAAATTTCTTAAGTTTGAATATTTTGTTGCATGATAACTGTTACTTGAGGTTGCTTTGTCGCTCAGGGGCTCTTTTCGGGGATTCTGTTACCCTTGTACTTACTTGTTATTCAAAGGTTCTGGGATGGGAATTTATAACGAAATGTTTAAGGGCTCAACCCAGCAATTTTGTTATTGCTTGGAATGGTGCAGTGGTTCAGAGGCCCCGCGTGGGGATCCTGGTTTGTTGGAGCGATCTCGCGTTTTCTATCACCCATTGTTTTTAATTGCTTTTTAGTTTTTAGTTTTTAGTTTCTTGTGCCTTATAAGTGCTTTTGCTTATTGTGTGGTTATTTAATAGAACATTAGTGCTTTTTAAAGTGAATTGTTCTAGTTTGATCAAGTTCTAATTTTTTTTTTTGTAATTTAGTGTGAATTCGGCGAAATCTCTCTTTGTTGTAAAACCGCAACACGTAGAGCATTAGTGCTCTTTCACGTTGATTGTTCTAGTTTGTTTAAGTTTCTTTTGAGTCATTTTCATTGTAATTTTGTAGGAATTCGTTACATAACTTCTTATTGTTGTAAAACCGTAACACGAAGCTAGATCTTTAGTGCTTTTTCATGTTAATTGTTGTAGTTTGTTTAAAGGAGAAGGTCACGCCAGAAACAGTGTATTTTTGAAATCGCCAGTAAAAAGATAACACTAAGTTGAGTTGCTGACTGTGGTTTTAGCTTCAAGAGTGCATCCGATCCCAATGAAATTCCTCTCCAAAGAGGGCCAAAATTCAACACTGCGTGCCGCCAGTCAGTAACTCAACTTAGTGTTATCCTTTTATTGTCGAGTTAAAAAAAACACACCGTTTCTGGAGTGACCTTCTCCGTTAGGTTTCTTTTGAGTTATTATCATTGTAATTTTGTATGAATTCATGCGTTACTTCTTACTGTTGTAAAATCGTATTTAAGCTCTATTTACAAATCTGTTTATGTCACTGATGAAGGTCGTAAGACCGAAAGATTTAAACTAAATTTTTACTTTTTTTTAACCAAAAGTGTGTATGTGTGTGTGTCTGTGTGTGTGTTTATCTCTGCCGTACATGAGTTATTATCGGCTTACGTTTGGTGCAAAGCAAATGACTAAAGGGAACACACTACACAAACACAGTAACTCAGATACTTCTGTTTTTAGATTTAAAACTAGTTGGAGGAAGCTGGAACGGAGAGGGAAGAGTAGAGATCCTTCACAACGGCGCCTGGGGAACTGTTTGTGACGATTCCTGGGATATAAATGACGCGCAAGTCGTATGTCGTGCTTTGAGATATCCTGGTGCCATTAGTGCTCCACAATCGGCTCACTTCGGTCAAGGCAGTGGTGACATATTGCTGGATGATGTGCAATGTCTTGGTACTGAAAGTGCCTTAGAGAATTGTCCGCACAATGGATGGAATTCACATAACTGCGGTCACAGTGAAGATGCATCAGTCATCTGTTTAAGTATGTATGACTATGATATATCTGTAGGGTTATCTCTCACGTGCGTTATTGCGAGCTTATGTGACAGTAGTTTCAATCATTGCAATACGTGAATGTGTCATAGTTAGCAGTTGTTTTTATATTTATTAAGCAAAGGTCAAGTGTTTTGTTCTTATTAAATTACTTCTGGTGCTTGATTATGTACGAAGGTATTTATCGCTGATGTTGTCTCAAAATACCCACTTGAGGAATTTTGGAGGGGGTGCTCTGGTCTCAAAAACAATGAAGCGAATTAAAACGTTAATTTTACGACGTTTAGTACATGGTCAAGAACAACAACACTAGAAATTTGGTGGAGATTTCCCCACCCCCTTCTTCTAACATTTTCCTATTTTCTTTTTCTTTTTTGCCCAGACAACTGCTCCTACTTAAATTGACATATCAATCATTTAACTCAAAGGAGGTGTTCAGTTTTCAGGAACGTAGGCCCCCAGTGTTTTCGTATTGTGACTACCAAGTGCTGTAAAAGAATGATCGGTTGGGTAACCAGCTTAAGTTTAGATTTAACCCTATTGAGACCGGGGGGGGGGGGGATTGTGCGCTCACTGACGTTAGACTTTTATAACCTTTGTCATAAGCAAGCTAAACCCACCAAACTTGGTGACTTTTGCTAAAATTTTTCTGGTAATAATTTGGCATAGCAAGTGCTTGTCCATCTATTTTGACGTTACCATGGCAACCACTTTTTGACTTGCCGTTTTTTCAGAATTTTAAATTTTCACCTTTTCGTTGAAAAAATATAACTTTTCTGAGGTAAGTTTTACATTTTATTATCATTTCCATGTTCTTTTACCCATTTCGGTTACTTTATGGTCAATTTTGGCAATTTTTAAAGGTTCTGGAAAAATCAAGAAATCCAAGATGGCGGATCTAAGATGGCCGGCGTTTTTGACGTCATCAGATCATGTTGTGGACCTCAAAGAAAACATTTCTGGATGCACTATTTGCCCTCCAAGTTTCGTTGTCATAGCTTCAATATTCTCAGAGTTAAGAGGTGGGGGCCGAAACAGCCCCCCCCCCCCGGTCTCAGAGGACCAAAAAAAGCCCGGTCTGAATAGGGTTAACTAAACAGGTATTCTCTAGGTCTTACGTTTGCTGTAAAACAAATGGTTTTACTCAACACGCCAGAGAAGCACGAGAACACAGATTAAATCCTGTTTTTAGATTTAAGACTAGCTGGAGGAAGCTGGAACGGAGAAGGAAGAGTAGAGATCTTTCACAACGGCGCCTGGGGAACTGTTTGTGACGATTCCTGGGATATAAATGACGCACGAGTTGTATGCCGTGCATTGGGATATCCTGATGCCATCAGTGCTCCACAATCGGCTCACTTCGGTCAAGGAAGTGGTAACATATTGCTGGATGATGTGCAATGTCTTGGTACTGAAAGTGGGATAGAAAATTGTCCGCACAATGGATGGAATTCACATAACTGCGGTCACAGTGAAGATGCTTCAGTCATCTGCAGTTTAGGTATGTATGAGTACTCAAAAGAAAGAAAAAAACCTTTTGGTCTAACACCTGGCAAAACCTATCCGATAGACCTTTTAGCTTTTTAACGTCAGAAGTTGTCCGTCTTCGACCTTTCGTTACTTTTTATCAATACTACACGTTGAGGTTTGGAATGAGAACCTTACGAGACCCTCGTGGCGTCGTGGCACCTTTGTTGGCTCGAAGCACCGCTAGAGTTTTACCTATATACATATACATAAAAATTTAACACAAATGAAGACAAACTCTAACTTTTTTTGTTTAACACCTATATTTCGAGTACATTCAGTACTCTTCTTCAGGGTGACTAAAAACCGTTACAAGAATCGTATTACAATATTCAAACTGTACATTTCAAAATTGCGTTACTAAGGACACGCGTCTTAAACGATTTTTATCGCGCGCGTACACCCGCACGTGACTTCTTGTTTTGTGCGTAAAATCCGTCATTGTCGTTGAGGCCATGGGGCGCCAAGGTCGCCAGTTTGTAAATCCAGTGATTTACGAACGCCCCGAAAGAGAAGATCAATGGAACATTGAAATGTACTTTAAAAAACTGTCAAATATGTAATTTTTTATGTCTAGGTGACACCTTTTGTAGCAATAAGAATGGCAAAGAATTTAAAATTAATTATAACTTAGATTGCAACTGTAGTAACGTAATCTACCTGATCAATTGTACTAAGTGCAAAGTGCAATATGTAGGATCTACTACGACTAGGTTTAGAACCCGATTTAATAATCATAAAAGCAGGGTCAATGCTCATGTTAATTTGAGTTTAAATCAAAAAGGGAAAGATGACCTCATATACAGACATTTCAATAGTGACGGGCACAGAGGTTTAGAAGACATGCAAATACAGCTGATAGACCATGTCAAAGGAGAAAAAGAATTACGAGAAAGAGAAAATATATGAACCTTTTGTTTAAAACAAAAGAACTATTGTTTCAAAGCAAAAGGTATATATTTTTCAAATTGCAATATATTTATATATACTTGAAAGATGGACTACTCGGGTCTTGAGTACATTTGGTTTTTAATACAGTTCTGTTTTGTAGGCCAACAATAAGTTGGCCTACTCATAAGTTAATACCCACATACACTAAAGTTTCGTTAATTTTTACATCAATATGATCGCGCAAGATGCGCCCTTACAATATACCTTTGCAAATCACGTTACAATCGACCGAGGAAAATCTTAAATAAAACGTTTAAATAAGTGCGCACGCTAAATAGCTTGTGCGGTGTACATAAAAAACTGCACGTGCAGTATTACCCGCGCGGTGTCGTTTAACTAAATTTAAGGTATCAGGGTACCCCAAATGACAACATTGCGTTTTCACCGTTTGAGCGTCAGGCGTTTCACAAGGACCCTGACAAACTATATATTTTCTGAAAGCTTAATAATTGAAGATTACGAAAACGTATTTAGATAAAGAAAAAAGAAAACTGTGTCGAAAATAGAGACTACGTTTTTAAAAAGTACATCATTCACAAAATCGGTTCCGCTCCAGTCGAGAATGATCTGGAGAGAAAGACGAACATCGCGCCGAATTCTTCACACCTTTGTCTCAGAATTTTTGTATCTGGCCTGGTTTATTTTCTGCACTCAGTTAAACTTTGAAGTTCGAAGAAACACCTCTCCTCTTTCTTTTACGGCTCATAACCTTTGAATGAAAGCAAAAAATAAAATTCGGAGAGACGGTTTTGGTGTCAAATTATGTGGCAACACTGTCGCCAAATTTGAGCTAAAATGGTTGAAAACTCGCTGAACGCGAACTTAAAATGTGCGCCCAATTTCTTGAAAAATTAGTTTCGAGAAAAAAGCCAAAATATGATTTGGAAACTTTTTCCGGTCTGAGGAGATTAAAACACCTAGGTGTCAGGATAATTACCTACTTACCGCCTTACAACAATAGCACAAACATGCCGACAAGAATGGTGTCAAATTCTGCGTGTTGGAAAGCGACTTTCGTTGAGTACGAGTGCCGTTCAAAGGGTCTTCAAACGCAATAAACGGAAATTTTAAAGCCATAATATCAATATCGGCTGTAAAATGCCGAAGGCATCATCATTTGAGCTGGGTAAGACTACCCAAGCTGCCGGGACCTGAAAGACGAAAGGAAAGGCGAAAGGAAAGCACATTGAAATCTGCGAAGAAGCCGCCACGTGTTCGGCTCAAGATCTAAGAGAGAACATCCTGCCAGAAATGCAAGCAATTGGGAAAAAATAAACTTCTTTATTACTGGAGACAAATTCCGTACTTTCCTGGACATGCCGTCTTTTGCCCCAAGTTGATTCTTTGATACATCTGGCTTTGTAGAAATGTTGTGGAATTTGAATGGATGGATTGTTTTTCGCCGTTCGTGTTACGAAAAGCGAGCTGGCAGTCGAAGCTTATCACACTGACAAGTGAGGAGTCAGGAAGCGAGAGTAATTCCTCAACGCTCGATCGTTTCTCTCTCTCTCTCTTTCACAGATATGATCGAAGCCACTTTGTAGACACACTCCAAATAAGCGGGAACTGCTACGCAATCGATCGCGTGTCAAAACATCGGGGCCCTGTTATGTCACATGCTATTTTCAGCGTTGTTGACAGATGACTGTCAACACATGATTAGAGAAAATTAATGCCACAAATCTTTTTTCGTCCATAACTTTGCGTAGAAACAATTTTTTTTTCTGAAACTTTTTGTAAAAGAGAGGTTTGAATAATATCTATCTGAAAATGACAGAAGTGTATTTTTCGAAAACATGGTCAATTTTGGGGTACCATGATACCTTAACAAAATTCAAGAATGTACTTTCTTTTGTGCCTACAGTAGAAATTAGCTCATCCCGCTTGTTTAGCGTTGCCAGGTGTGGATTAGTAAAGATAAAAAATTTCTCAGTTAAGCATAGATTGCATCGCTTTGTGATGTTCGTGTAGGCCTTCACTTTAGCAGGGATTTTCCATTTTATCGTGAAGTTTTCTTGCTTGCTTTTAAGCTGCTAAAGGTGCTTGCTTAGTTCAGTGTCACTCTTTTGCTTCTCGTTTTTGAAAGACACCTGGTGATTTCTCCATCTGGTTTTGAATTCCGTCTCAGTCTCAGTCTCAGTCTCAGTTCTATTATTGGATGTAACAGTTGCCTGGTAAACATCTTCCTTTGTCAGGCATGCACCTTCTAAAGGGCACTCTTCCTTTTTTCTACACTTGCATGCCTTCTCGGCCTGATCTTTTGGCTGTTGGGAATCTTTCTTTAGGATGGTTTTATTATGTCCATCAATTATCTGTTTAACGTTTGGCATGCAACTGTAGCTTATGTTGAGGGTGTTTCGGTTAAAAATCTTCCTCAATTTGTGTCCAGTCGGAAAGCATTTATCAATAAGACAGAGGAACGTCCTGCCTATGTTGCTCTCAACGTTTTGCTGATGGGTAGATTGTATCAGATTATGTTCCGAGATCGATTACGTTTATGCGATGGTGGTGTTTGCTTTTGCAGCCTAAATTCTAGGTTGTAAGTGTATCCGCTCTTCCTTAGCGCTTCCTGGTATGGTGTTGCCGCTTCGTTGAAGACTTCTTCGTCGGAAGATATTTCTGAGAGCCTTCTGTTCACGGATTCAGGGATTTTCTTTATTATGCTGGGCGGATGGTTCGATTTGTTGTGTACGTACAGGGGCGTGTTCGTTGGCTGCGAGTACGGTTTGAATTTACCGGTGTTAAGATCAAAAGTTACATCAAGGAAACTGACAACTTTCTTGTTAGCTTCGCTTGTGATTTTCAGTTCGTTCTTGGCGAATATTTTTAATTCTCTCTGTCTCCTCGGGGGTTTGATCCAGTAAGCTCAGGTGGTTAGTGATGTTCGTGTTTATTCGGTCAAGGATTTGTTTGCTGATTTTGCCATCTCTGATTTAGCAGGGTTAATAAGGCGACAGGTGGGGTTGTTAGCAAAGTTGGGCTTGTGGTCCTTGAGGGTTATGAAGGCTTCTCGTTTGGCGGTGGTGTTAACTCGGTCGTCTAGATCGAGTCTATTGACGATTTCATTGGCTTCATACATGCCCCATATAACCCCGCTTCTAATTGATGTAATCTATGCCTCTGGGAGAAGTACTTTATTATTTGTAAACCTGAGTTAGGCTCTCTGAACAAACGAAATGAACTGATAACTTCATGTAGACACGCAGACAAATTCCTACTGAAAAATGCTAACTTTTGAAGCTTCTCTTGTCACGCAATAATAACAGAGTTTATTTATAATTTTTCACTTTCTATTTATATATTTTTCACTTTCTATTTATAATTTTTCACTTTCTATTTTTCACTTTTTTCACTTTCTAAAAAAAACAAAAACAAAAAAAAAAAAAGCGTTCACTTTTTCAAGCTATCATATTTCCAACGGTCGCATGTGTATTTCAAAGCAGTGTAAAGATGTAAATTCGCATTTGGCAATTTTATCTGATGAGTGCTGCACACAAGTTGTGTAGTACGAAACTAAGTAGTAATAAAATGCCAAGTCAAACCTACAGTTGATCTGTTCATCATCTGTTATATTCACGCTCTAGTCTACTATTGAGCACTCTGAAAGCAGTTCTGCAAATCAACTCGTTTATATATATATATATATATATATATATATATATATAATCAAAAACGTAAAAAAAAAGAAGCCTAGTACTTTCTATTTTATTGAAGGTAAATATACGTATATTTTTCAAGTCGCAATTGTTTTTGAAAACGGGTATATGAAAAGTGTACAGATATAGAAGTTTTTTTTTCATCATCACGTCCATCATTAAAGTTTTACAAACGGTAGGTTTTGTCAGGAAGCCTTTTCACTCTGAAATATCAAGAAAAGACATAAAATCGAACACAGATAAATAGGAGAGAAGCATTTAATAAAAAAATGTCACACATTCATGGCGAGTCAGTACGAAAATCATATAGCAATCTAAACAAGTACTGAACAACCTACAAAGAAGCAAGAAAGTGGCATTTTGTTTGCTATACTGCCCAAAATCGACACTGGTTTACCTGCACTCGTTGTAGCTCCGTGTTTCAAAAGCAAATGTTCAGATATAAATCGGATGCCATGTAAAAGGAGTTGAATACGCTTTCCCAGCTGTTTGAGTGATGTTGTTACCATTCCGCCCGCAACCACTAGACTGTGAACAACTACGTCTTTTGCTTTCGTTTGAACAGATAGTGAATTCCGACGTTCCTCACAACAGTACTTTTGTTTGTGAGCTGCATAGAAATTACCTGTTGAAGTTCAAATTCAAAATACTCGTTTGTTTATAAACGGCCTTATTTATATCTTTATTCTACTGGAATGAAGGTAATTTCCCAAGGTTTTCTACACAGAAGATCGGTGACAAATGCTATTTCCAGATACCACCTAAAATAAGAAATGATTCAAGCATGCAGCATGTTTTGGTACGTGACCACCTCGTAATGTTTTGACTTTTCATTTTCGGCTCAGCAGAGCAACCATGTACAATACCAGAACGATTACTTTCAAGTTGGCAATCTTGTACATTTGAGCGCAAGTGCCTATAGAAGATATATCGTAGCCTGTGATTTTCTTAGTTTTGCCGACGTTTGCGGGACTTTTGTTAATTGCCTTTATGGAAAATTTCCATACCGAGGACCGTGCAGCAGAACAAATTTTGATTGGCTGTTTTGTTGGATGTCAATCAATCAAAAACGTGGGCATTGGACGTTCCGTAGAAGAGTTGTATCAGGCTCTATTTTTCGTTTCTCTCTTCCCGCCTGAATGTTCCACAAGCGGAACGAAAGTAGAGCCTGATGGCAGGTTAGCGACGTGTTAGTTCTGTCTCCTGGGGCCCGTTTCTCGAAAGTCCCGATAACTTTTCGGGCCCGGAAAGCTATTTTATGTGCGCGATGTTTGCATTTAAGACTCAAATTTTGTTGATTTTGAAAGCTGAGCAATAAAATTCTCAGTTGATTAAACAAGTCGGGCTGATATGCGGTCTAAATACTACGCCAACGTTCTCTAGATTTTGACTTTAAAATACAGCTTCGGGCCCGAAAAGTTACCGGGTCTTTCGAGAAACGGGCCCTTGGTGTTGTGAATCGCTTGTAAGATTCCATACACAACCTAATTAGCCAAATCTAATGGAGTATTGCAATAAGATCTTTTCGTATGAAGTGTTATAAGAAGTTTCATTTTGGTGCATAAATTTACTGAATTGTTGCTATAAATCGATAGGACCGTGCTTAGGCAAATACCGAGCAGCAGCAAATTTTTGCGGAAGATTAATCTCGCGAATTACCGATTTTTTGTGTTTCGCGGGAATAAATTTTTGCGAAATTGGATTTAGACTTTGGCAGGGGATGGTCTCATCTATGGTTGTTATCAAATTTAACCAGAGAATGCAAAGACTATCCGTTACTTTGCTATTGTAAGGAGGAACGAAATAGCAAAATACACTAGCGTTAAGTGACCGTGAAAACGAAATCAAGTTATGATTTATTGAAATTTACACTGCTTTCCATTAGCGTAAAGTTGAACTTAACGGGTAGCAGTAACTTAAATGCATGGAGTAAATTTCCGCGGGTGACTTTTTAACGGGAGTTTATTTTCGCGGAATCAAATTTTCGAGGACTGATAGAAAATCCGCAGAATTTGCGGTATTGCAAGGTGATGCATGCTTTAGACCTTTCAAAAATACTGCTCTTTGTCATCTTTTTTGCTTTTCAGTGATATTGAATGTTTTTTTTTTTTTTGGAAACAAGAAAGAGGGCCGATGTAACAACATTTTTTGCCCAAAAACAACAATGTTATAGAATAGAATATTTTCGTTCAAATGAAAGAGACAATTTATTTTATTAGATATTTTTTGTTTGTTTGTTTTCGGGTGGAGAGGATTAAGGCGAAGGTTGAAGGCAAAATTACATTCGCCAGATTACCTAGATTTATGAACAAATAAGAGAACAACAGGAATAATACTGCGGCAGCTTTTTGGCTCGAAGCGTCGCATTTAGAATTTACGGGTGACTCCATTTTGCAAAAGTTGAGCCACCATATGCCTGCCGAGTTAATATTACGAGCGCCATTAAACCATTCTATGGGCCCTTCACAAGGTTTGTTCACGAGGCGGATCAGACTTGTTTACGATCTTGGAGATAACGTCAAGATATAACACAACGATTTTTTTTAATCTGCTGCGCGCATGCACGTCGCAGTTACTATACAACCGTAAAGCTGTTAGCAATCTAAAGCTGTTAGCAAACTTCCGTAACCACATTGATGACGCCATGAATGAATAACGCACAAAAGGCTCATACGTCACACTACCCGAAATGAAAATTCAGCCATGGGAAATGGCTGCAGATAAAGTGCTGAAAAGAGTTTCGAAGTCAACGCTTTGCTTATGGCAACCGGCAATACCGTCGCTCGCTAGGATTTTCGCAGGGAAGTCTGTATCTGAGTAGGATTGTAACTGTTTTTTCGAAATCAAACTACTAGCAACTGGCTCGCGGAGATAACGTAGGACTGTTTTAGCGAAATCAAACTACAGGCAGCTGGCTCGATAACGGCGCAGGAAAGGACTGTTTTCGCGAAATCAAAATACAGGCAACCCGCTTGCTAAGACGACAAAGGCAAGGCTCTGCCATTTTGTACAGGCAAGACTCGCTGCCAACGCAGCAACAGTCAAAGGCCCGGGATACTGCAAGGTTCGAACCACATAAAAACACTTGGCAACAAGCAAAGGCTCGGGTTTTTCACTTTCAAGTTTCGGAGCAATAAATCCCGAAAACTGTGTTTCTCCCACTATGAATTTTTTTTTCGGAGTTATCAGTGCAAATTACCAACAGTAGCTGTTTCACAATATTTCAGTGTATTTTGTTTTTGAACTCTGTGTGCTCCTCTGGCGGTCACCCATCCAATTACCAACCCGCAAAACCGGGCTTAACTTTCGTAATCAGATGAATGTTTTCATTGCGGTAGATGTCTTGCTCCTTTGTCTTTCACACATGCAAGTGCAATATACACTGAAAAAAATCAGGAAAAGACAAAAATAACGAGAAAAAGATAAGTATTTTAACTAATTCTATCTGATTTCAGTTCATGATCGAGGGAGAAAAGGGGTTAACATAAGCTGCTCCGACTGCCGTCTAAGCAAAGTTAAGCCTGGTTTGACGGGTTATTAATTGTAGGGTGACCGCCAGGGAATCTAACCTGATTCAATATTACAGCAAATAATGTTTTGTTCAGTTAATTATGCATTCTCGTGATCATGTTACGCAGAAATTATACATGTAACAAATTTATTCCACCATTTCCATCACACTTTATATTCCTCATCATTCCCAAGCTACATTTCCAAACATTTTCGTCACTCTTACCTCAAAAACCACTTTTAGTTTATCATGAATGTTTTGCTATATTGATTACTGTGTTGCAGCAGCAGAGACGTGAACCCATCCGGAGCCCTATTTTTCATGTTTTTGACTGTTTTAGCATGTGTACAAAAAAAAAAGCACCACTCGGAGCTAATTCGAAGCAAGGTGTTTGGTCACTGCTGTCTTGCAGTTCTCCTAGCGTGCACGTGACTTTGCCTTTTACTCTTGCTTTTGTGAGAATTACGAATATTATGAAAAAAGGAAAGACAGAAAATAGTGTACCTATTAGTTTTGTCGCGTTCAGGAACAGCTTGCCAGAAGAAATTGAAGTCCTGTATTCGAAAGCAACAAAGTAAGGTAGATGGTCTTTGAGAATCCGAGGCAATGCAAAGCCAACAATTTGGTGAAAAGAGTGAACCGTTAAAAGATTGAAATTCGCTCCCCCAATTTTAAAACATTTTTTCTACATATCTTGAGTAACTTGCAACAAGTTTTGTATTTGTATCTTTGGGCGCATCGATTGAGAATTCCTCGATTTTCTCCTCCATCTAAAACATTCTTTTTTTTTACAGTAAATTGAAATTCGGCAACATATGCGCCAATATGGTCAAGTGGGCCTTCATTTACCTTCTTGGCTTTAAAAGTTTATTAGCGGTTACATCTGGGCGGTTATTATTGTGTTGTTTGCTATTTTTTTCGTTAAATGTGTTAGTCAACACCAACTCTAAGCGGTTCGTCGCTCTCCTTCGCGTGACAGTACCATAACAGTCAAGCTTGTTAAAGACTTCATTATTCAAATACCTTTTTGGTTATCGCACGAGTCAAGCAAAAGATATCCAATAGATTGAAGTGCTGGTCAAGCTTATTCGCCGACATTTTACTTTATTACTTCACGCGTACTTCACAAGCTAAAATGTTTTGGTCCTTAAATGCGACGACCGGGCTCGCTCTGAAGTGCCGTTACTGACACTAAAGCGAAAGCTTCATGTCCTTCAGTGCCTAAAACAATCACTTTGTTTTTTCCATAAAGTAGTCATTAGAATTGCAGAAAAAAAAAGAGAAACCATCACAAGGATTGCAAGTAGAAAACTTGTAAAAAAGACCTGCCAGTGATGCAGTTAACTGCACAGCTATCTTCAGTGCGTTTTGTTTTCATGGCAATTCATGTACCAATTAAACGCTGTACCCTGAATAAACGCCGGATCTACAGAGCCGAGTTTAAAATAAACGCCCTGGTGTTTATTCGGGGTCCCGGCATTTATTCGAGATGGGTACTCAAATCAGGATTATGTGTCGTATCTGCATTCTATTCATCGCCCACAATGCTATTGTACATGTCTTTCGCGACGTGCACTGACAGTGGTCGATTTTGCAACGGGCGGCATGATAGTTTGCATGTTCAGAGCTTTTCCGCTGCGATTGGTCAATAGATTTAGCTCTGGGAATACCTAGGTCTCTTCAAGGAATTCAGCTGCTGTCAATCAAACGATTGGAAGTGCAAAGTAAATCTCAAGGTTAGATAAAGTGGACAATAGCGCCCTATTTACGCCGGGTTCGAATAAACACAGGGTCGACGAGGCCTAGTTTTAAATAAACGCCAAAATTTCAACAACAAAAAAACCTTATCTCAGTGAATCTTAAGCAGAAAAAACATCACTCATAGAAACAGTGATTGGACTTTTTTTAACGTTACATTTCTCCGTGAAACACGGAGGAAGTGTATCGGCAACTGCACGACAGTAAAGGTACTGCGCAAGCAATTTAGATTTCAGAAAGGTAAAAATATGAAACGATTCAAAGAATTGCGGGAGAAACGCTGAAGGACCGTCGAGATGATCCTCGCTTGATAGTGAAGCCCGCAGAAAAGTTACGATGTTTTTTAAAGAGATTGACACAATACCTGATGCGTCGTTTGTTTCATCTTTTTTGGTTAGAGGTACAATTGTAAACGATATTTTAGGTTTGATTATCGATAGATAAATTAAAATAAAATGGTAGATAGAGAACTAGAATGCAGTTACTACACGTAATCCTAACTTAATAATCCCATCTCGAATAAACGCCGGGACCTCAATAAACGCGGGGACCCCTAATAACGAATAAACGCCGGGGACCCCTAATAACGAATAAACGCCGGGGACTTTCATTTTTAACTCGGCACTGAAGCCCTGGCGTTTATTCGGGGCTTAAGGACGCTCACAACAGTTTTTTGACCTTGGAGTGTATCTTTTGAAATCAAAATTTCACGTAGAAGATAAACTTCGATTTCCTTGATACTACACCACCTTTTCAACATATGACCAAAGTTTAAGACGGAATCCATTAGGAAATTGAGTAATTTTAATTTTCAGTGGACAAAAATCTTGTACCAGAATAATTTAAAGCATATCACATTCTTTTTTTACATTTTTTGAGAGCTATGGATGTAATTTGTTATCTGTAATAGCCCCAAAGACAATTTCTTATGGGAGCCGGAGAAAATAAATTTCAAATTTCACAAAATGAAATCTTACGCACAAAAATTTACCTATTTTACCCGTGTTTACACAATTCCTGTGAAATTTGAAATTTAATTTCACGGGCTCCCATACGAAATTGTCTTTGGTGTTATTACAGATAACTAATTACGTCTATAGCTCTTAAAAAGTGTAAAAAAGAATGCGATAAACTTTAAATTATTCTGGTACAAGGTTTTTGTCCACTGATTACTCAATTTCCTGATGGATTCCGTCTTAATTTCTTATTGGTTTCCTAACCATCTGAATTTATATTCGATTTTTAACCTGACAGTCATTATCTAGGCCTTTACCATCGATTAAATCCTGCTTTTTAGGTTTGAGACTAGCTGGAGGAAGCTGGAACGGAGAGGGAAGAGTAGAGATCTATCACAACGGCGCCTGGGGAACTGTTTGTGACGATTCCTGGGATAAAAATGACGCACGAGTAGTATGTCGTTCACTGGGATATCTTGATGCCATTAGTGCTCCACAATCGGCTCACTTCGGTCAAGGAAGTGGTAACATATTGCTGGATGATGTGCAATGTCTTGGTACTGAAAGTTTCATCGAGAATTGTCCGCACAATGGATGGAATTCACATAACTGCGGTCACAGTGAAGATGCAGCAGTCGTTTGTTTGAGTATGTATGACCAAGATTTATCTATATGTTTATCTCTCACGTGCTCTATTGTTAGCCTATGTGACAGTGCTTTCAATCAATGCAGAGCGTGAATTCGTCATAGTCAGCAACTGTTATTGTATTTTCTTATCAAATTACGTATGTTGCTTGCTTATGAAAGAAGATGTTTATTACTGACGTTTTCTCAAAATTACCATTTGAGGAATTTTTGAGCCGGTGGCCAGTTTTCGAAAACAATGAAGCCAATCAAAATACTATTTTTTACCTTGTTCACCACTTGGTCAAGCACAACAACACTAGAAATTTATTGGAGGTCGCCAGACCCCCTCCTTCCAACATTTTTATATTTTGCTTGTTGTTGTCGTTGTTTTTGTTAATGTGTGTTTTTTTGGATAGCCGCTCCTAATTTTAAAAATGGACATGTTTTGAAGCCATCTAAAAAGAAATAAGTTGTTTAGTTTTCAGAAACCGTAGCCCCAAATGTTTTTAGTATTGAAAAATCAAGTATACTTAGAGAATGCCGGGGTTGTAACCAGCCAAATTCGATTTTTAACTTAACAATTATTCTCTAGGCTTTAAGCTTGCTGCAAAGCAAATGATTGTAGCCAACACGATAGAGACGTGCGAAAACTTAGATCAAATCTTGTTTCAAGGTGTGAGACTAGTTGGAGGAAGCTTTAACGGAGAGGGAAGAGTAGAGGTCTACCACAACAGCGCCTGGGGAACTGTTTGTGACGATTCCTGGGATAAAAATGACGCGCGAGTCGTGTGTCGTGCACTTGGATACCCTAATGCCATTAGTGCTCCACAATCGGCTCACTTCGGTCAAGGAAATGGTGACATATTGCTGGATGATGTGCAATGTCTTGGAACTGAAAGTGTCATAGAGAATTGTCCGCACAATGGATGGAATTCACATAACTGCGGTCACAGTGAAGATGCATCAGTCATCTGTTTGAGTATGTATGTTTTTTAACTACGTTTATTACTTAGTCAAAGACAACAACGCTAGGAATTTGATGGAGGTGGCCCGATCCCAGTCTGCTTTTTTCCCAGGCAACCGCTCCTAACTGAATGGACATATTTGAAAACAATCTAACAAAAATAAGGCGTTGAGTTTTCAGAGATGTTATCCCTAAATGTTTTTTAACAATCGATTTTTAACCTAACAATTATTCTCTAGGCCTTAACCTTAGACTAAATCCTGTATTTTTTTTATTTTAGGTTTGCGACTACTTGGAGGAAGCTGGAACGGAGAGGGAAGAGTAGAGATCTTTCACAACGGAGCCTGGGGAACTGTTTGTGACGACTTGTGGGATATAAATGATGCGCGAGTCGTATGCCGTGCATTGGGATATCCTGATGCCATCAGTGCTCCACAATCGGCTCACTTCGGTCAAGGAAGTGGTGACATCTTGCTGGATGATGTGCAATGTCTTGGTAATGAAAGTGTAATTGAGTATTGTCGACACGGTGGATGGAATTCACATAACTGCGGTCACAATGAAGATGCATCAACCATCTGTTTGAGTATGTATGACCATGTTATATCTATAGGGTTATATCTTACGTGTTTTTTGTTAGCTTCTGTAATATTGGTTTTAATCAGTGGAGAACGTGAATGCGTCATTCTTAGTAGCTATTGTTATATTTATTTTCATGTGCGAAGGTCAAGGTTTTGTTCTTGTTACTGCGCCTTTCAATACTGCACCTTTCAATAAGATGCGGACTCAAAAATTCAAAGCTCAACCAACAAATGCGTTTTTCGCTGCCGTCAATCAAATGATCGGCGGCTCCTCCCAGCTTCCGACCACTGCCGAGCGCTGTTTTTATCATGAGACTTTTTACAGTCGTCAGCCAGGTCAAGCGTACCCCCATGGAATAAAAATTTTAAGTTGATTATTGCGATATTGATTTCATTATTTGTTTCAATAATCCGCTTGTCAAATGAAGAGTCAAATATTCAAACTGAAACTCGAGCCCATACTCGATTTTTGTTTCGATTAATACATGCGACATGCACGTTGGAATTTGTCTGTTTTCCCGATTTGCATAAGCCGCGTCCAATGGATTCTCACACTGTATAATTTTTAATTCTGATTTCGTGACTAAATTGCCTCCTTTCGGTCCCATCAAAATGCTAAAAGCCTTTTCCTCGTTCGCATTTGTTTCAAAAAGCTTGTAGTGGAGAGAAACAGGGACGGCGGAGCGTATTTTGAAGTGGAGGGGCTGAAAACGAGCGCCGGAGGCGCGAGTTGGTAGGGGGGTCCGCATCCTCCCCCAGAAAATTTTGTAACCTAGAGTCTCGGAAATCGTATTTACAGCATTTTCCCCAAGATACTTCTTGAAATAATTAGCCTGGATAAAGCGTAAAATGAAAGATACTTTTAGTGCTTACAGCAATATTTTGGAGGTTATTTCTCAGCCTTCCGATCTCCTACACTAACCTGCGGTTTTTTGACACAAGCTTCCCGTCTGTGGGAAGGAAGCACACGCTGAGAAAATGTTAAAAATACGTAAACGCGAAAAGTTTCCGGCGAGGTTTGTATAAAGTTGTAGCTTTGTAAATTCTTGTGACTTAATCAAGCAATAACAATTTAAGCACTAGTTTCATCTGGCAAATACTCTTATTCTTTGGGAGAATAACCTGAAGAGAATTCTTTCGTTTTCTTGTTCTCTTTTTTTTTATTACTACTTTATACGTACCATACACTAAAACAAAATAAAATGTCATCCTCCTAGAAAGGGGGGGGGGGGCTAAAGCCCCCCCAGCCCCCCCCGGCTCCGCCGTCCCTGAGAAAAGAAGAGAAAAAAGTGAAAATGAGATGACCGTTGGAATACAGTTCGTGGAAACCTGTCAAATTCCACGTGCCTGAGGCACGATGTCACGCAATTCGGCTGACGGGTTGAGTTTCATTTTTGAAAATTTCATTCTTCGTTTGAAAAGTGGATTGTTGAATCGAATAAGTAAATCAATATTGCAATGATCAGCTTCAAATTTTTCTTCTATGGGAGTACGCTTGAACTGGCTGACGACTGTAAAAAGTCTCATGAACGGCTTCATCATGATAGACATGATACGAACAGCGCTCGGCAATGGTCGGAAGCAGGAGAAGCCGCCAAAAATTTGATTGACGGCAGCGAAAAAAGCATCTGTCGGTTGACCTTTAAATTTTGGACTTCGCATGTTATTGAAAGGCGCAGTAAAGTATGTAAGTTGTTTGCTTATGTATTAAAGAATACGTTTATTGCTGCCTTTGTCCCAATATCACTACTTGGGGAATTTCTGATGGAGTCGTCTGTTCTTGAAGACAATGAAGGCAACGAAAATGCGAGTTTTTGTTCTACGTTTACCACTTGGTCAAATAAAACATCAGAAATTTCTAGTAGGGCACTCAATCTCCTTCTTCCAAAACTTTTCTATTTCGCTTGATTTTTTTTTTTTGCAGGCAACCGCTTCTAGCTGAATGGATATAATTTAAAACAATCTAACAAAAATGGGGTGTTTAGTTTTTAGAGACGTTATCCCTCATTGTTTTTTAGTAACGTAAACATCAGTAATTATAAGAGAATGTCGTTTTTGTAACCAGATAAATTAAAGTTCGATTTTTAACCTAAAAATTATTACCTAGACTTTAACCTTAGATTAAATACTGTTTTTTTAAGGTTTGCGACTAGTTGGAGGAAGCTGGAATGGAGAGGGAAGAGTAGAAATTATTCACGATGGCGCCTGGGGAACTGTTTGTGACGATTCCTGGGATAAAAATGACGCACGAGTCGTATGTCGTGCACTGGGATACCCTGATGCCATTAGTGCTCCACAATCGGCTCACTTCGGTCAAGGAAATGGCGACATATTGCTGGATGATGTGCAATGTCTTGGAACTGAAAGTGTCATAGAGAATTGTCCGCACGGTGGATGGAATTCACATAACTGCGGTCACACTGAAGATGCTTCAGTCGTCTGTTTGAGTGCGTATAAACATGATATATCTATAGGATTATCTCTCACGTGCGTTATTATTTGCTTATTTGGCAGGGTTTTAATCAGTGTCAAACGTGAATGGACATGTATGTCTGTTGCTTGCTTAGAAATACGTTTATTGCTGCAATGTCCCAACATCACTACTTGAGGAATTTTTGAGAGGGTGGCCAGTTCTTGAAGACAATGAAGCCAACCAAATACAATTTTTTTTTACTACCTTTACTATTTGGTCAAATACAACAACACTAGAAATTTGGTGGAGTTCTTACGAGCCCCTTCTTCCAACATTTTCTCTATCTCGCTTGATTTTTTTTTTCAGGCAACCGCTCTGAATATATTTTAAATAATCTTACAAAAAATAAGGCGTTTAGTTTTCAGAGATCTTATCCCTAAGTGTTTTGTAGTAATGTAAACATCAGTTCTTACAAGAGAATGTTGGTTTTGCAACCACCTGAATTTATATTCGATTTTTAACCTAACAGTCATTATCTAGGCCTTTACCATCGATTAAATCCTGCTTTTTAGGTTTGAGACTGGTTGGAGGAAGCTGGAACGGAGAGGGAAGAGTAGAGATCCTTCACAACGGCGCTTGGGGAACTGTTTGTGACGATTCCTGGGATGAAAATGACGCGCGAGTCGTATGCCGTGCATTGGGATATCCTGATGCCATAAGTGCTCCACAATCGGCTCACTTCGGTCAAGGAAATGGCGACATATTGCTGGACGATGTGCAATGTCTTGGCACTGAAAGTGCCGTAGAAAATTGTCCGCACAATGGATGGAATTCACATAACTGCGGTCACAGTGAAGATGCATCAGTCATCTGTTTGAGTATGTATAACCATGATATGTGTTTAGGGTTATCTTTCACGTGTTATTGTTTGCTTATGTGACAGGGCTATAATCACTGCCAAACGTGAATGCGTTACGATATTTGTTAGCAACTGTTAGCATACAATGACGTTAGCCCGCTCAACACATAGCGCGCGAAAAACAAGCAATTAATCAAACAGTTTCCTCAACACTGACGCAACAAACGTAATTGTTAATTGTACGGTATATAAGGTATTGTAATCATAAGTTGATGCATTAAGTCCGTCCGCTGAAGGAGACATTAAAGTCAAAACCGGTCGGGGAAAATGGCTTGTTTTGGTTGGGACGGCTGGATTGGCATCCAATCATAAGTGCCCGTCCTTTATTTCCACTGAAAAACAGCAATTGTTTCCGCGACAGTAGATGGGAAGAAGGTTGCCTAAACCCAACAGTTTCAGCTAAAAGTCTCAAGTGGCAAGCAAGCAGAAGCAGTAGATGAACAAACCTCAATTGTGAGGTCCATTATAGGCTTCCCTAGTCAGAACAATTGATACTGACTAGTTAAGCCCATTGGACCTCACAATTGTCCACGCTAAATCCGCATGGCCTCAATGAAAGACGAGAATTTCGGTCTAAATATCGCATTAATTACAATAACTAATCAAATCGTTTCACGTTCCTTGTTCGTTAAAAAGATTATCGCTTATTGTGTTTTGTTTTGTTTTTAGCTTCTTTGTTACTTTCAACTGTTACGTCTGTTTTCGCGTTCAAAAGCCCTACTGAGGGAAACTGTTATTTTCTTTTCTTTGGTTAGCTATCGTTCAGGGACCTTATGCAGGGAATTTATTACTATTGTTTAAGGGCTCTATTCAGGGTCTCTGTTACGGCGGCTTTTCCGCGAGATTATTCAGGGGCTCTCTTTAGGGAGTTTGTTGCTTCGAAAGGCTGCGTAACAATTGTCACTTTAATTTGTTTTCCTTATCCCTCTTTGTTATTGTGAATGACAATTTTTTCAGTTTTCTTTTTGTTTGTAATTTAGATCTTCTGTTTTATTACGCAACCTTCATTTCCCTTTTTTCTTTTGTGTGTATGTTAATTATACAACCATTTTCGTTCAACCCTGAGGCGTGACGATTTTTTCGCGTATGTTTACTTTTCAAACGTGACAGTTTTCCAGACATCAGTCTCGTCTGGCCCAATGAAAATGCGCTGTTTTGGGCGGGAAACGAACAACGTTTGTCAAACGACAGTTGCATGTTTTGTTCACGTGGCTGGCAGGTTTTCAAGTTTTCGATTGTACTTTTCCTCATATAATCTCTTGATCGGCTGGCAAGTTTTAGGTTTTCAGATTTTATCGAGAATAACACAGATGGCTCCCGTACAGATAAAAGTAGTTTATGACTATTATTCTGCTAAAAGAACCACGCCGTTCTTCACAACAGAGGAAGAGTTGTTAAATTCGGACTTCCACAGCTTTAAGAGTCGACTTCTGCTGGAGGTTCCGCACATAGCAAAATCAACATCAGCAAAGGCGCTTCGATTGACCATGAGCGACGAGAACTGGTAGTATTTAAAGTCGCACAACCATTTTACATACTTTTTTGCCTTTTAATTTTTGACCGTACGCGTTGTAATCTGAAGAAGGCTGAACAGCCAAAACAGTATTATACTACAGGACCAGTCAGAAGTTTGCGCCATTATTTTTTTTTATACCTATATATAAAAATATGTAATATAATAAGCTATTGTAATGCACCGCCAATTCACATGTTCTCCTATTGTTGAGCATACTTGATTTATGATTGCGGAATCTGACCTTAAATTCGGTTGATGTAGAACCTATAGCTACATACTGTAAATTGCATTTATTGCACGTGGCTAAATAGCAAAAGTTATCAGGAAGCACATTCATTTATTACACTCTTCACCTCAAATTAAAGAAATTTTTCCATCCAAATCTGTTTTTCCTGCTTATCGTAGAACAAAGAATCTCAAAGAGATTCTGGCACCATCGAAATTCCGGTCAACGGTTACTAGGAACCAGAGAGAAGAAGGTGGAGGTTGCTCTAAATGTGGCAAAGGTGTGACCTTTGTAAAAATTTCTTAATTCAAACTTCCAAATTCGAAAACTCACCCACGGGTCGCCAATATCCTATTCGGCAAAAACTCACCCGTTCGTCCAAAAATGTTATCTATGTTTTTAGCTTAGCTGTTAATTACATCAATTGTTACATCGGTTTTCGCGTTCAAAAGCCCCACTGAGGGAAACTGCTATTTTCTTTTCTTTCGGTAGCTGTCGTCCAGGGACCCTGTAAATGGATTTTAATACTATTTTTTAAGGGCCCTGTTCAGGGTCTCTGTTATGGCGGCTTTTCCATGAGATTACTCAGGGGCCCTCTTTAGGGAGTTTAGGGAACTTAAGCAATCACGACGGCAACGCCAAGGAAAATGTCACTTTAAAAATGACTTCCAAATATTTCAAATTTTTTCGCGATAGTTTCAACTCGTTCAATCTGTCTAATGCAGCCGAATAATCCGGGAGCTGACTCTGTAAGGACTGCGTTACAGTTCAGGTAGAAAAAAGAAAATTCACTGTCGTGCGTTCCTGTTCTACATAAAACTTTGAATTTGGTCATTTCATGTTGTTGTTTTGCAGAGGACAGCAAAGAAATGTACAAAAATCTGTATCGCACGTCCAGAATCAATCATTGTTTTGCTAATTAAACCTTTTGTTTTGTGACGTTCTCGTCAGCCGTCGCCGTCGTGTTTGCTTAAGTTCCCTTTTGTTATGACGGAGCGTTGCGGAACAATTATCACTTTAGTTTGTTTTCTGTATCTCTCTTTGCGGTGTTTCGTCATTTGTGATTAATTTATATATAATCCAACTCTGCAAATCTATATATATGTATATGTATATGTATATATATATATATATATATATATATATACATATACATATATATATATATATATATGTGTTTTGTTTGATTTAAATTACATTTGTTGCTTGATTACCATTTAAAGAAATTTTTGAGGGGGCTGCCAGTTCTCCAAAACAAGCTTTTTTCTCATAAAAACTACAAAAGGTTAAATTCCACGTTAAAAGTCTGGGATTTCCTTTTGACAAGTACTCGCGGAAACTGATAAAGGTACGGCAATTTCATAAAATGCATACTCACAGTAAATGTCGGTTTACATAGGAATGAAAACGTTGCCGCTCGCAACAGTTTTTTTAATCATAAATTTCAGATTCTCTGCTGAATTTACAGACTTCGAATTTGAAGCCAGGGTATTATCCGACATATCATTTTCAGAAAATTTCATTGTCATAGAACCAAATGTCAACGCAGCACAAACCGTGCTAAAAAAAATTCACCCTAGTTTTCCTTGAAGCAAATTTAAACGAATATTAACTTAAGTTACAAGCACGTTACTTTTTTCATTACTTATTCAGCTGGTCCTCCCGTACTTGGTTTGTCTTCCCAATGTTCACGACGTGACCATTTTCTCACCCAAAGTCTGCTTCCGTGCAAATTTTTGACGTTTCTGAAATCAATGTCCCAGAGGACCTTAAAACTGAGGCTTGTGCTTGTATAAAAGCTATTTCATGTGTTTTGCTGAAGTTGTTTTATCTTCAACTTAGGGGGATAGCTACACAGGACAACAGACTTCTCTTTTGGTTTAACCTCTATAATCTCTTTCAATCAACAACTTTACAGTTCAGCTAGTTCAACAGAATCCAATATTCTACTTCACACGTTGCGTTTTATGTTGGCTGGAAATGATTGACTTGACAGAGTCCTGTCAGACTCTCATCAACTGGAAATGCACGCTTACGTAATCTCTGATGTAATTGGATGCTCCGATGTGATTGTATTTTCATCGTTTTCTTCCAAATTGTCCAGCCAAAACAAAACAACTGGAGAAAAATAAAAATTACAAAGAAGTGTTCTGTTAATTAAAATATAAGATAAACAAGATTTAAGTATGTAAAAGTTCAACCAAAAGTTGTTATGCAACCATTACAGAAATAACAACTCGTCTTCTTCGAAGAAAAACCAATTTAATTTGGAAATGACTCCCGATCAAAACACCTGTTTCGTGTCGAATTCCTATAGGATAAATAACTATTAGATCAGCGCTATATTGAAAGTTGAAGTAGATTATAAACCATTCAACATATTTATATTTTTGCCCATTACGTCTTACATTTGCTACAAGTAAAGACACTCGTTGTAATGTTTCCCAACACCAAACCATAAATAAATCCGAGAAACCTTCAATAAAACAAATACAAGTGTTGAGTCTTTTCATTGTCTTTTCATTGCTGGTATTTTTATTGTTTAACAGTTTTCATCTTTGAATGAAGACAATTTACTAAAACGGGACGAAAACTAAAAACAGGGAAAAAACAGGAAACAGAGAAACACGCACGGTCGAAGTTTGAACTTTTTGGCGAAACAAAAAATTATTTTAGAAGACGTTTTTTTTTAAACTTCATATAACTTAAAAACTTAAAAGTGACTAAAATCCGGTAATTGCTCTAAAACATATTTCTCCCAAGGGCACAGAGTTTTGAAACACACTGTATATGGTATATGAAACAACCACTTACCTTATACATCCTAGATAATAATATTAACTGAATAATTGCTTTTTTAGATGTTCAAAGACCAGTCAACAGCTTTAAATTGCTTTACTAGGTTTGCAACTTGTTGGGGGAACCTGGAACGGAGAAGGAAGAGTGGAGATATTTCACAATGGCACCTGGGGAACTATTTGCGATGACCACTGGGATATTAACGACGCGCGTGTCGTGTGTCGTGCACTTGGATATCCTGATGCCAAAAGCGCTCCTTATCATGCTTACTTCGGTCAAGGAAGTGGCACCATATGGCTAGACGATGTGCACTGCCTAGGAAACGAAAGTTCGATTGAGAGTTGTACGCACAATGGATGGAATGCGCATAACTGTGGTCATCATGAAGATGCATCAGTCATCTGCTCAAGTATGTATGACCGAGATATATTTATCTATATCCACGACCGGTCACATTTAAACATTAGACAGTTCACAAACTCATAAATATCTACTTAACACCGGGATGTCTAAAACAAAGCCCGATCTTACAGCGACGTTCCTCTCTTAGGAAGACCCAAAAACTGTCGAATGTAAGCATTATTCGGCCAGGGCTTTTTTTGGTCTTGTGCAGGGGACCGGAGTGGCGGATTCCGACCCCATCTCTTACCTGCGAGAATATTAAAGCTATGACAAGGAAACTTAAAGAACAGATAGTACGTCTAAGAATGTTCCACTGAGGGTCGCAACAACAGCTTATGACGTCATTTGACGTCACAATAACGCTTTAGTCTCAAACATTGGCCATCTTGGATCCGCTATCTTGGGTTTCTTGAAGTTTCCAAAAGCTTCAAAACCGCCAAAATTGATTAACAAGTGATCAAAGTCAATAAAAAACACGAAAATAATCTAAACATGTAAAATTCTTTAAAAAAATGACGACTTTTGTTTACAAAAAAGGGAAATTCAAAATTCTGAAAAGAACTGCTTGTCAAAATTGGCTGCCCTGGTAACGTAAGACTTAATAGACAAGGGCTTGCCAAACCAGATTGTTCCCAGATTAAGTTTGATGGCTTTAGCTTGCTTGTTAAAAAAGTTGCAAGGGTCCAAAGTCCGTGCAGGCAGAATATACTTAGTACGGTATACAGGTGTATATATATAAATATATTTTTTGTTGTTAATAATAATAACAGAAAGCGTACACATTATATAGGCGTATAAGATAAAAGCAGGACGTAACGAAAAAAACAAAAAAAAAAACAAAAAAAAAACAAGAAAAAGTAGGACACCAAAAAAAAAAAAGAGAAATTGAAAAAAAGAGCGAGGCCGCAATCCTAATGTGGAGGTTTTGGAAGAAGAGTGAAGTTAAAACAAAGATTGAAGTACAATAGAGGACCGTCTAATAAACAGGTAGATGGAAGTCACAGTTCATTTGAAACGGTTCCATTTTGAGTTATATTTCTTAACAGCGTTCGTCTTATAAGCGAAACATTTTTCGATTTCCTGGCACTTTAAGAAAGTTTGCGAAAATATATGTAAATTCGGCAGGGTTTTCTTTATTTTCGACGAGTAAATGTGATATCTGCCAATTACAAGTACATGATGTAAAAGTAGATCCTCAGTATTGTCAACTAATCCCAGACAGGTAGATAGGTTCAGAGAGAAATCTTGTGGCTTAACCTGATGCTGTATCAACCAGTATTGTATATTTTGCCAAAACGTTTCAACAAACTCACATTCCCAGAAGAGGTGGATCAGGGTTTCTGTGGTTTGTTCATAGAAAGTACAGGAGTCCGTTAAAGAAATACCCATTTTATAAAGGTAATTGTCAGTAGCAATTCTTCTGTAAAGGAGTTGAAATTGGAAAGTTTGAAGTTTAGTTTCTCTAGTGCAGTAAAAGGGCAGATTATACGACTTATCGAATTTGCGTAATTTCCGCAGTCTGTTATCCATTTTGTCTGTCTTTTAGCAGGTGTTGAAGAGATTCTTTAACGATTAATTTTTAAGCTCCTTTACAAATGTTTGAAGTCGATAGTAACTTTTGGCCACAATTGGGTTGGTTGGAATTCATCGTAACCTGATCTTGAAAAGACTTTTTGAATTTTGCCGTGGCGGACATAACACCATAGTACGTTAAAAAAGTGGCCTTAACTTTATAGCGGGATTTAAAATCGTCATACTTTAAAAAGTCCGACTTATGGTCTAAAATGTCTTTGGCCTGGTTAACTCCCGCATGTGACCATTTTCTATAAAAAGATCGGTTGGTTTGCAATCCTTATCAGAGAATTATACCAAATCGGTGTATTTCCAATGTCTGTTAGGTTTTCTTCGTAATTTAGGCTTGACCAAATTTCGAATACCTCTTTAATAAAAGTGTCTTGAATATCTAAACCGGCTACATCAGCCTGGTTTAAGTTACCAGTCAGAAGTAATTTACCGTCATGTTCCTTAATAAAATAGTCAAAAAAGAGTTTCCATTTTGCTTGGTTACTGTCATGAGGGTACTTCTGTACCCATTTAGCTTTCAAAGCGCAATTGAAGGATTGGATATCTAACAAGAGAATGTCGGTTTTGTAGCTAGCTTAATTAACCTTTAGGCCTGACAATTTGACAGATATGTCAAGCAGCAGGAAGGATCTTTCTATCGAGGGCTTTGTGCCGTCCAATATGAGCGTAGTATCATCAGCATATTGGCTGACTTTACACTCCTTGTCCGAGATTTTAATGCCATAGATTAGTTTATCTCGTCTTATTGCCGCCCCCAGAATTTTAACACACAAAATAAAAAGGGACGGGGACGGGGAGCAGCCTTCACGCACGCCTCTACTTAAATTAAAAAAATCGGATGTCCAACCGTGGTTTAATGTAAGCTGCTACTGATATCAGTATAAAAAAGTTTGATCCAAGAAATAAGAGAATTTCCGAAGTTGTAATATTTTGGAGTTTTTTCAACAAAGATCCCTTCAAGAGTGTCAAAAGCTTTCTCAAAGTCAATAAAGAGAAGAAGTCCTGGGAGTTTCTCGATGTCTGTATAGCTCAAGTTACTATTTAGCAGTCTGATATTTTCGCCAATAAACCAATTTTTTTGGAAGCCTGTTTGATCGCTATTTATCACCGGAAGGCACAGTTCAAAAGCGAGATGGGTCTCCAGTTCTTAATATAGCACAGAGATTTATCGTTTTTTGGAATTAAAGTTGTTAATCCCCTCCGTTGTAAAATGGAAAGGAGGCCTTTCGCATAAGAAGCGTTAATGGAGGCGAGTAAAAAGGACTTAATGTCATTCCAAAAGATTTTATAAAATTCAGCTGGAATTCCATCCGTTCCAGGTGTCTTGTTTGATTCCTAACGTTTATTTCAATCCAACTTTTATTCGGGGTCGGGCGTTTAATAACAAATGCGGCAATTAATAAAAAATAGCAAAGGCGTGGCTGACTAGGATCCTTTAAAAACAGAATTCCGAAAAAGCTTCGTTTTGTGCTTTTAAAAATGCCAGAATGAAAGCGTGCGTCATTAGTTTCAGTGCAGAACATGAATGCGTCATAGTTAGCAATGTTTCTTATAATTACTTTATTGATAAATTAAGGTGACGTGTTGCGTTCTTATTAAATTGCGTCCGTTGCTTGCTTACATGACGCATTATTCATTTCTGAAGGAGACTAAAATCACTACTTCCGCTATCCCACTTCGGGAATTTTTGAGGGGGTGGTCTGTTTTTGAACAAAACAAATCCAATGAAAATATGAATACTGCCATGGTTACTACTTGGTCAAGTGCAGCAACAACCCGAACATATGTTTTCAGAAACCCGGTACCCTCGTGTTTTTAGTATTGTGAATATCCAGAATTTTAAGAGAACGCCGGTTTTGTAACCGGCTGAATTCTATTTTTAACCAACAAATTATTCTCTTGGGCTTAAGCTTGCTGTAAAGTAAATGATTATACCTAACACACTCGACAAGCGCCAAAACTCAGTTACTCCTGCTTTTAGATTTAAGACTAGTTGGAGGAAGCTGGAACGGAGAGGGAAGAGTAGAGATCTATCACAATGGCGCCTGGGGAACTGTTTGTGACGATTCCTGGGATATAAATGACGCACGAGTCGTATGTCGTACATTGGGATATCCTGATGCCATCAGTGCTCCACAATCGGCTTACTTCGGTCAAGGAAGTGGTAACATATTGCTGGATGATGTACAATGTCTTGGTACTGAAAGTGCCATAGAGAATTGTCCGCATGGTGGATGGAATTCACATAACTGCGGTCATAGTGAAGATGCATCAGTCATTTGTTTAAGTATGTATAACCATGATATATCTATACGATTATCTCTCACGTGCTTTATCATTAGCCTATGTGACAGTGCTTTTAATCAGTGCAGAACGTGGATGTCATACTTTAAAGACTCTCTGTCGACTACAATGCAATGCGCGCATTTGTTTATGTTTTGATTCCTTTGGAGAGAGAACATTTGAGCCCTTTAGCAGCCAAGAAAGGAAATGAAGGTGTTCACTTCGTTAGGTGTATACGTTTTGTCAATAGAAAGCGCTAAATTTTATGGTTTATAAGTCTTGCAGATGACTGTAATAAAATACGATTCATCGTTGACTGTCATTACACGTCACGTAGTCAGAGAAATATTTTCAAATTGACATAGCGCATTTGGTTTTTAGTGTATCGGGTCATGAGTTCTCTCATTCGTTTATGTTCAACAGCACTTATACCTTAATATACCCCTCTTTAGTGTAGAGTAAAAGCAATTGACATTACTTTATTTTATCACTAACGGTTGCAAAGCCGCGATTTATCACCCGCCGGGTTTGTTGAATACTCAGTCACGTCCAATCTACAGAAACATTTATTACTGTAGTCAGTTTGATATTCACTCACATTCAGTTCCACATAACCATAAGAATTCTGTTATTTTCCCCTATGAACTCACTGGATCGTCCATAGTCACATTATTCTGAGATATAAATAAAAACTTTCCGCGTTTTCTCGCTTGTCTGTTGAGAGCTGTGCGAAACATCGAGTGTCCGAATGTCGCTTTTCTGATCCGAAGAATAAAACATTTTTTAAATCAACACTGCTCCAATAGTTCCCTGATAAATTTCATAGCTCCATACGAAAATCTCTATCCATTCTACGGAAGGATGACTTGGATGAAGGCAGATTTCCACAGCCTTCAAATGCCGACGCAAAACTTTCGGGTTTCGTGGTCCACGAAACCTCCGTTTAGGCGCGTGTTGCATTGTGGTCGACAGAGAGTCTTTAAGTAACTGTTATTATATTTAGCTTATTAAGTAAAGGTCAAGTGTTTTGTTCTTATTAAAGTACGTCTCTTGCTTGCTTATGTAGGAATACGTTGACTGCTGACGTTGTTCCAAAATCACCACTTGAGGATTTTTTGGGGGTGATCAGTTCTTGAAGACAATAAAGCAATAAAGCAATCAAAAAGTTTCTTTTACTACATTTACTAACTTGCTCAAGTACAAAAACACTAGAAACTTGGTGGAGGCCGCCCGATCCCTTTCTTCCAACATTTTTTTTTCTGTTTCGTTTGATTTCTCTTTTACTGAGGCAGTCGCTCCTAACTGAATGGACATTTTTTTAAAACAATTTAACAAAAATATAGATGTTTAGTTTTCTGAGATCTTATCCCTTGTTTTTATTAAAGTATGTCTGTTTCTTGTTTATATAGGAATAAGTGTATTGCTGACGCTGTCCCAAAATCACCACCTGTGGAATTTTTGAGGGGTTGTCAGTTCTTGAAGACAACGAAGGCAATCAAAATACGATTTTTTTTCAAATTACGTTTTCTACTTGGACCACTACAACAACACTAGAAATTTGGTGGAGGTGGCCCGATCCATTTCTTCCAACATTTTTCTATTTGGCTTGATTTTTTTTCCAGCAGCCACTCCCAACTGAATGCACATATTTTAAAGCAATCTAACAAAAATAAGGTGTTACGTTTTCAGAGATCTTATCCCTAAGTGTTTTTAGCAATGCAAATTACAAGTTTATAAGAGAATGTCGGTTTTGTAGCTAGCTTAATTAACAGTCGATTTTTAACTTAACAATGATTCAATCCTCTTTTCAGGTTTGAGACTAGTTGGAGGAAACTGGAACGGAGAGGGAAGAGTAGAGATCCTTCACAACGGCGCCTGGGGAACTGTTTGTGACGATTCCTGGGATATAAATGACGCACGAGTCGTATGTCGTGCACTGGGATATCCTGATGCCATTAGTGCTCCACAATCGGCTCACTTCGGTCAGGGAAATGGTGACATATTGCTGGATGATGTGCACTGTCTTGGTACTGAAAGTGCCATAGAGAATTGTCGGCACGGTGGATGGAATTTACATAACTGCGGTCATCATGAAGATGCATCAGTCATCTGTTTGAGTATGTATGGCTAAGATATAGCTACAGTGGAACCTCGATTTAACGACCTGCCAAGGGACTGGGGAAATTGGTTCGTTATATCGAGGGTTCGTTATATCGAGGTTCTTTTCCATACATTACCCTATTACTGGGCTGAAAAATATCTTTCGTTATACCGAGGACTTCGTTGTATAGAGGTTCGTTAAATCGAGGTTCCACTGTATAGGGTTATCTCTGACGTGCGTTATTAGATGTCCCCCCCTCTTTCCCCCGCATAGCGAAGCCGTCTATAATTCAGCTGTATCACACTCCTTTCATGGGTTCTTGAAGGTCACGTATGATTGATTGGTAAGTTAATGATATATATTGAGGGGGAGGGTTGGGTGTGTGGGTAGTATATTGGGGGATCGGTGTAGGCGTATGTGGTTGACAGCATATACAGTTATTTCAATTAATGTTGTCGTATGAAAGCTTTAGCCTATGCGACAAGACTGCAGGGTAATATGGGATTTCTATGCCTAAGTTCACCAACATCAGCAGCACCTTTCTTGCCGTGTAATAGCAAAGCATATGGAAGAGTTTTTATAGTACAAAAGTTAAAAACAAACCTGAAAGAATTATTTTCAGATAGTGTTCTCGTTTAAAAATTAATTTTTAATCTTACTGATCTTTTTGCCTAATTGGCTAACACGGCAAATTTAAATCATGTGGGTACACGCGGAGCACGTGCACTGGTATGTAAATTTGAAGTAGGAAAAACAGCATCATGAAAAAAATGAACATGAATTTTCGCACATCATAACAAGTACTAACAATTGAAAATGAAAAGCCGAATCAAGATTGCCGCTAACAATAATCGGATGGTGCCCGTTTATTACTTGCACTAAGAAATCTGAAGTTCCTGACCAACTGTGACAACCGTGAAACTAAGACATATTTGCAGCTACCCACACTACCCTTCGGTCTTGTCGCGTAAGCTTGAAATGATCCGACAACCTTAATGGGAATAGCTGTATAGCTTAGTAAGTTTACCCTAGGATCGATCTCAAGCCGTTTTGTGCACCCAGTGCGCCCGCGTTCCTTCGTTCATACTACGGCTGGTTCGCTGGTCTGCCCAATTGAATTTTCGACCAATCAGAGATTTGCCTGCATGAATCGTTGGGCAGGTCGCTGATTGGTCAATTCAGTTTTGTCATTAACAAAGATGGTGGCAACCTTCGGGGAGAAATTTTCTGCTGCGAGAAATTTGTTTCTGAGCTGTCCGAGGACGGCAAATTTGGGAAAAGACGTCAAGAAGCGGTAGTTAAGCTGTTTAACGAAAGAGATGGTTAACACAGCCATCGTGACCACAAGAGTCCGTATTTTCTGGTGTGTTGTTCGACTGTTTATCGTATTAAGACAGGTTGATACAGTGATTTTGAATAGGATGCTTTGTAAACCAACGGCTTTTCACGACTTTGGCTGTCTCTCCCCTCACTTCGTTGGTGCAAAATCAGTTTGCATTCTCTATACGTTAGTGGGAAATGGAGCAGTATTTGCCGGTGTTTGTAACGAATGGAGCGAAGAACATGCAAATAAAAACTACATAAAGGATTTTCTTGCTTCTAATCGTGCTTGAGTAACCTGAATCCGTCTTGTTTATATAGGCTTTGTGAAACTGCCATGGTGATATTAAGAATTATTTGTGTTATATTTTCTTTGCTTTGGCTAATTGTGAAAACTGTGTGGTCGTGTACTTACCACTAGTTTTCTGTTGTAGTCTGTTGTGTGTTCCAAATCAGCATCAGAAACTCCCTTTCATTTTTTTTACAGCAGTATAAACAGGTGTAAACTAGCAGCAAAAGCATTTGCCCGTTTACTTTAACAGGTTTTATTTGCTCATGTTTGTCCCCATTTAGCTAAATTACAACAGAAGTGCTTGTCTATAGTTTTAGGTCGTTTTTTTTCTTTATAGATGTTAGCCAATGTATAAGCAAATTTTCAGCAGATATTTGCTACCAACAGACCTGTTGGTGGCCTACAAACTTTTGTCTTCGGGCGACTAGAAAAAGTCCGTTTTTCTATTTTAATTAAGTTTTAGTGCTGGGCACCCCAGATTTCATTGTTTAGAGCTTTTGGTCTCCCTATGATTCTTCTAAGAGCACAGCCTTGAAACAAGGGATCTTTTAGTTAAAAAGCGTGGCGCTCCAAACAAGAGCTACAAAATTTGTCAAGAAGAAAATCTGTAAGGTTCTTGGGGATTAAGAAACTTGCTGTCCGGCACTATTTGAAAACCCAAATCAAAAGAACACGTACAAGCAAACTTACACCCCGACCGTGGTACAAGGGGGGAAGGGGCTTGATGGAAGACATGACCATTCTGCTTAGTTACCGAGCTTCAACAAGAAAGTCCCACAATAAACGGTCGCAATTATGCGTAACCCCTCCTTGATTTTACAAATTACAAGTGGCAACCGGATGGTGTCTTGTACACACGGAACAACATCACACGTTTGATTGCATTTTCGAACTATTTGAAAATCACATGACATTCAGTTGCTTGACTCATTTATAGCACATACCGGTTTAAATGTTCGACTGTCCTTATAAATCTGCGGCATTTTTTATCAAACTATTTGCATGTTTTCTACATGTAACAACTGATGCAACACACCTTTCGCATCAATGTTTTGTCTTGACAGGTTAAAATCCTCTCACTTTAGGATGTACTTGAAGTATAACTCTTTACCACGGATTTCCAATGACATCTCCACTAATGAAAGCAATTATATTCTTGGAAGATTCCTAAGAATTGATGTGACGTCACAGACTAGCGCTACCGACCCAGTGATCCAGCCGTTGTTGGGAGGAGGATGAGAAACCGGACTCCCTCAAACGGCTGTAAATTGAGCCTGAAGTCGTTTACCCGCGCTAGGTAGAATATGTAACACAACAAGATGAAGTATTAAACGCATGGCAATGAAAATTTGGATGCTGTAGAAGGTCTGAGGGGCTTAATTCTGGCAACTGCGTGTATCCATGCAGACTACTTATAACAAAAAAGAAAAATAATAACATTTTGTCTGCACGAGTTTAAGGTTACAGGAGCCTTTGAATCGATTTCATTTCCTTAGGGACAAATTAGCTTTTCTAAATGCTGTAAGAGGTTGAAACTCGAAGAGTAGATTCACGCATTATAATTGATTTAAGTGCTTATGAAAAGTCTGTGTTAAACTGAAAGAAACTATTTCAATTCACAGTTTTGATAGATAGTAGTTCGTACAAAAAGGGAACAAAAACGTTACAATCCACGCTAGCCTAAATTTGTTGAATCTAAAGATTTACCTGTGAAAACAAGCTTTATTGTCATAAATACTACAAAAGGTTAAATTTCACGTTTAAAGTCTGGGATTTACTTTTTCAACAAGTAATCGCGGAAACTAATAAAGGTACTACAATTTTAAAAAAACCGCATTCTCACAGTAAACTCACAGTTAACGCGTTTTTAGAATTATGGTTGCTTAAGTATCTGTAAAAAATGCGTGGTTACCCACATTTTTCTTTTTGGATTCCAATAACCCTTGCTAAGATCTACTTTCCCCCCATAGTCATAACCTTTACAAAAATACATCAGTGACAGGAGGCACCGTCCTTAAACTCCTTTGTAACGAGGGAATTAGCCGACATATCATTTTAGGTAATTTTCTTGCCGCATGAACCAACTGTGAACACAGCACAAACCGTGCTTAAAATCTCATCCTAATTTTCCTCGAAGCAAATGTAAACAAAAACTTAAATTAGAATCACCCTACTCACCCTACTTGCTTCCTTTTTTTTTCCACTACAACAGTCTAATATTATCGAGAGACGTAATTTTTTACTTGCAGAGAAAGGGGAACAATTGTGTTGCGCTAGAACGCGAGGAAGAGGGAAACACGTCTAATGACGCCGTTATCTGACTCGCTCGGCCTCCTAAGTGATGTACAGGCGAACCAATAATACTCAAAATACGAGCACTGTAGGACAATTAAGAGATTTATTTCTAGTGGATGGCTCAAAAATTACCTAAAGCTTGTAAGGGCCGTCGTTGATAAGCAATATTGTTAGCCTATGAGACAGTGGTTTTAATCAGTGCCGAACGTGGAGGCGTCATAGTTATCAATTGTAATTATATTTGTTTTAATAAGCAAAGGTCAAATGTTTTATTCTTATTAAATTGTATTTGTTGCTTGCTGTAGGAATTTGTTTATTACTGACGTTGTCTAAAACCACCACTTGAGAAATGTTTTGAGAGGGTGGTCAGTTCTCGAAAAAAATAAAGCCAATTAAAATATGAAATTTACCATGTTTACTATTTGGTCAAGTACAACAACACTAGAAATTCGGTGGAAGTCGCCAGAAACTCGTCTTCCAACATTTTTCTATTTCGGTATTTTTTTTTCAGGCAACCTCTCCTAGTTAAATCGACATATTTTAAAATCATCTAAAAAAAAAAGATGCTTAGATTTCAGAAACCTTGACCCATCTGGAGTGTCTTTCCAGAAATGTGAATATCAAGTATTCTAACAGAATTTTGGTTTTGTTTCGAGGAAAACTAGGGGGAAATTAATTTTAAGCACGATATGTGCTGTAGTGACTTTGGTTCATATCGCAAAAAAAATATTCTCTAACTCTTAAGCTTGCTGTAGAGCAAATAATTATAGCCAAAGCAATAGAGGAGCACAAAAAACTTAGATTGAATCCTATTTTTAGGTTTAAGACTAGTTGGAGGAAGCTGGAACGGAGAGGGGAGAGTAGAGATCCTTCATAATGGCACCTGGGGAACTGTTTGTGACGACTCCTGGGATATAAATGACGCACGAGTCGTATGTCGTGTACTGGGATATCCTGATGCCATTAGTGCTCCACGATTGGCTTACTTCGGTCAAGGAAGTGGTAACATATTGCTGGATGATGTACAATGTCTTGGTACTGAAAGTGCCATTGAGTATTGTCCGCACGGTGGATGGAATTCACATAACTGTGCTCATAGTGAAGATGCCTCAGTCATCTGTTTAAGTATGTATGACCGTGATATATCTTTAGTGTTAGTGTAATGCATATGTATGCATAGTTTTAGTACATTGTTGCGCTCAGGGCTCCCATTGATAACAGACAACTTTTTGCATCTGAAGGGGCTACCCTGAGCGGTATAAATCAATAAAGGTTCTTCTTCTTCTTCTTCTTACGTGCGTTCTTGTAACCTTACGTGACAGTGATTTGAATTTTTTAATCCTAAATCTTAGATCACAACAAAAAACGAAAAGTATCCCACAATCCTTGGCCTTTGCAACTATATTACCAAAATCTGAGGTGATGTCACCAGGCTCGCGAGAATCGGTGGAATGAGTTTCACTCAAATGGAGGCAGCTTCGTTTGTAACGTGTTATATCGCAAAATACTCTGCTTTCGCCATAACGCGTCTGGATTAGTTCTACTGCGCGCATATCAAGGGGAATTTAGTGTTCAGGTGAAAGGTTTTGCCTGTGCTACACTTTGTTACAAAGAAATTCGCTAGAGTTTCGTCCAAAAGTTTGCCCAAACGAAAGATCTGATTGTTCTCGAAGTACATCGTTGATCGCTCAGTTGAAGAACGGTTCGACGGCTTATTCAGTCTTTCTTATCTGCAAACATCACCGTAAGTATCTTTTTAATTGTCATGTACCGATCACCGATTCAAATTCGTTCTTAAACGCGGGATCTCGCGAGAAAGATAATGTGTTTACACGAGGATGTTGTTGATGATTGTAAGCAGTGTATTCAAAATCGCTCCCTAGAATTCTTCCTCGAGTAGTTTTAAAATGCACACGAATCGTAGGATTAACTATAACAGTAATTGAGGATCTCGAAGGGTTTGCGTCAAACTACTTCTACCGTTCAAGAAGAAAAAGTAATTACGATATTTGTCACCCAGTTGACGATACTCAAGCGGAAAGTGACTGCTAATAAGTAGTAATATTTATGGCTCCTTTTGAGCTCATCTAACGAAACAACTGAAAAACGATTAATTTACTCCTTGCTCGCACAGAAAACGCAATTAAACTACTTACGATGCTTATTACTTTGTTTTGTTCAGGTGTATAAATTTAATATCCCCTGGCAATTACCGACTGTCTAAAAGGCTGGCGGCGGCTTTGATTGTAAAAGCAGAGAGCGGGGCTGAATTATTCCCCTGCTATCACTCCCCTGTTCTTAATCCACTGTAGGTATTTACCGGTAGTTATTTCACAATTCACATGTTTATACACGCGTAACAATGGGCGCGTAACATCAAAAGTATAAAACATTGAGAATTTCGCCTCAACGCTTATTCGTCCCATAGCTTAGTATGCCATTACTTAGCTGTCGTCTTTCTTGTATTTTCTGAAATTCGTTCTCTATTCCTTTCCTCAACCTCTCAATGGATCGCTATTTGAATGCCGCCTGAAGATATTTCAACCTTCTTGCTAGTCTCACCGACTTTGTTAGTGGATTCACCCCTCGTATGTTCTTCAAATAATTCTGTCACCATTTCCTCAACATCTAAACCATCAAAAGGATCTTTTCCCAAGTCCAGCAAACTTTCAAGTTGGCAAGACGACTCAATAGTCCCAGAAAAAAAAAAAAGAACAAAAACGACAACAAAACAAAAAAAAATAACGCTTTTGGGTGGTTAAAATATCATTACTAGAGGGGGAGACGCTCATTCTCCGACATTGATTTGCTTCAACTTAAAAACCAATTCATAGTTCTCTCTAAGCGTTCAAACATAAGCCTATTTTTGAAGAGAGCTGCGGATATAAGTATGCAATCAGAGACAAAAACGTATATACACATTTCTGCAGGAAGCTAAAACATAAAAGAAATTTGGCACCCCTTTCCAAATCCGCTTTGTGTCACAAGACATTCGCCATCTTCGTGAAACTCCCTGAGGCAAACTATTCGTTCTTCTTCTGAGCTTAGATCAAGGTTAGAGTATTCAAGTTGCATAGTTTATTCATCTAATTAGACAGGTAGATTCCAAACTGATCTCTGTAAGTATGAATTATTTTGCTATTTTATGTCAGATAGAATAGGCACCACTATTGAGATTGGGATATTTCTCCCACTGTTTATCTTGGAAAAGTAGTTTTAGTCACGCAGGTATCTTGTTTCTTTGAATTTCTAAGCACTCTAAAGTAAAGTGTATTCCTGCGGCGTCAGTGTTGTCATTTGTTTTGATGTGTTTGGAAACCAAATAATTAAATCATTATTAAACCCAATAATTTAATTTGAAGTATTATTCAACGTTTTTGCATATTTTGCTTCAATTTTGCAGGAAACGTCGCCACATTATCTACCGAGCTACTTATCAGTTCAACTTTGCCACGAGAAACGTCGATACGCCCCACGTCATGTGAGTATTTTTTTAATGGACTAAAAAATCAACTCAAAAATTGCCCTAACCGCAATCAACACATTTGAATATTTGCATGGCATCCCGTCTCGACCATGAAATAGTCACTTCAACAATGATGTTAAATCAATGAAACACAACGAATTAAGATGTTGTAGTTGTCAATACAAAAAAAAACCCTTCTATTTGTTATGTTTTTGTTTTAATTCCTTATGTTGTAGCTCTCATTCTTAACATAATCATGAAGGGAAATAAGTTAACCACCTCAGCTCCTCTTTACCTCAACAACCCTCTACCCTCCTAGTACACCAGATCTTAATCATCTAAATAGACGAGTAGATTCCAAACTGATGGCTTTCACTATGACTAATTTTGCTATTTATGCCACATAATCCCTTAAATTTAAATGAAAACTTTGTTCATAGCCTGTCTCCCTAGACTTTTGCAATAAAACTTCAATAATAATAATAATAATAATAATAATAATAAACAATGTTTCTCATCATATCACAAGCTGTCCTTAATTTGCAATTGACAAGGGTACAGTCGAAGCACTGAATAGACTCGGTTTCATTTGTAAAAATGAGATGAAAAAGAAGGAAACGCTGTAAGTACCGGTACGAATTTTCGTAGCATTTGAGGTAGAGTAAGCACTTTATTTCCGGAAGCATTTAACAGAATATAAAAAATAAGATAGTGTTATAGCATCATTTTGCACATACAAACGTGCTTTAATTTCATGTTTCTCCCTTATAATTTTTATTCTTATTTCTTACAGCAATAATACCGACGACAGCTTCTTCTTACTTGCCATTCACGGCTTCGCCTTTAGGTAAGAATGCATTTTTCGTTATTTACGACGTATATACCAAACGCAAGAAATGTTCAAGCTTTAAACTTTATGACACACTTCATAGACAGTTATTTTAAGCAATACAACCGGTCTTTATTTTAAATAAATATTTATTTTTAGGAAACCATGTACCTCTATTCTGCTTGCCTAAATCTTAAAGCTTTGCAGAATGTAAACATTCCGTATTTAAAATACCAAAAAATTACAGAAATTGGTTAACGATTGCTTCCATCGGTATTAAACCAAGGCAGGACCAGTTAGAAGTTCGCCCCGTCGTCTGATACACTGATGCGTGGGGTGGGCAGAAATGCAATTATAATAGCTGCTATTGCGTGACAATGGCATGAAGCTTTGAAAAATTTTAGAGGAATTTGTTTGCGTGTCTGCAGGAAGTTATGAGTTCTTTACGTTTGTTTACTGTGGCCAAAGCAGACTTGCAAATTATAAAATACTTCTCCCATAAGCATAAATTACATCGATTAGAAGTGAGGTTGTATTGAGTAGCTGGCTTCAAAATCTTTCAAGTTATTTTAAAGTTAGTTTTAGTGTCTTTCAAATGCCAAATGTGTTTGCTGAGTCCCGTGTTCAGTCCTTTGCTTGGGTTGTTGTAAGAAGCTGTGTGATCTGCAAATCTTGTCTTAAAGGTGTTTTTAGACAAGCCAATATTGCCAAAAAAAGACAAATCAAAACGAGCAAGCGTATACGTAGAGCATGAATTTAATTGTCAGTAAAAATGCCTAATCTTTTTTCTTGTGAAATCACAACGTCTAAGGCAACGCCACACTGAGCAAATACTAAACTCTCTGCCACAAATGCTTTTACTGTAGTCTACAGCTTCTATCAAGTATGCAATTGATAATGCATGATATACACCATCAACATAAACGCTTCGAATCTTGTTATAGCTGCCATGGCATTTGGCTTACCAATTCGACATTACGTTATATCATTTTGCATTTTTTTTGTGTGTAAGTAAAGTATATCTCCACATTCTACACCTGATATTACATACACCAAGATAGTTGAGGTGCAGCTCATTAAGTGCGTTATCCGGAATTTTTCATTTATAGGGCAGTCCGGGATGTGCTCCCCCTGGAAAAATTGAATTTTCAGTACCTTAGAAACGTGTTTTTTTTTTTTTGGCATTCTGACACTGATGTTTGCATTATTACAGATGCTATTACTACCAAAGTTAAAGTCAATTTTTCTTGGTGACCTCCCCCTTTACACATCACATTTTTTTCGGCTGGTCCTCCCTTTAAAGCCATATTTTTATCATGGCCCCCCTCCCCCTCCCTTCTCTATCCCACCACCCCCCTTACGTCATAAGAACTGAACGGGCCTTAACAAGGTAGTGCAAACAGCAAAGCTTTAAATGTACATAGATTACAAATACCGTGAGCAAATTATTATTTGCTACCTATTGGAAAGCCAGGGAAAATTTTGGAATACAATAAAACCCGCTACTCACCTGTTGTAGCAGACACGGTTTTTTTTATTTAAATTCCCGGCCGAGCGGATGTAATGAAAGAAGTTGTGAAGTACAGTATGCGTACCTCCCTGGTAAGAAGACTAGCTTTAACTTTTTATTGTACATATCTAGTTTTTTAAACTTCTACTTGAGGAAGGTCGAAAGAAATTTATAATATATAACTTCCCTTGCAACCAACCTAAAGATCAAGTTAATGATGCACGACACGAAGTCAACTTAGTCCGAGTTACAAACTGAAAAAAAAGAGGATCCACAAGAAATACAGGCTATTTATTTATACAAGGTGTTTTAAGATTTCGTGCCCTATTTTGAACAAAAAAAAATTGCTTTCCAAACTGTCGGGTCTATGAAGCCTTGCAAATTGATAATCATTGTCTACTCTTTGACCATGAATAGCACAGGTAACCTGCATGTCCTCCTTTGTTTTTATGACATTTTTCAGGTGTTCTGGCATAGAATCGGCGAGCTCTTTTCAGGTAGCTGGAGCAACTTTTCTCCACGCCTGGTGTAGCCTCGTTTTCAGTCTCTCATTGTTTTAGGCACCAGATCCCTGTAACCAACCTCGTCAATAACGCTCCAGAGATTTTGAAGTAGATTTACGTCCAGTGAATTAGCAGGCCAACCAAATGTTCTATTTTGCACTATGCTTTACTGGGTATGTTGGATGGAGTTGGCTTTCTTGAAAACCCAAATCACATAACTTTTTTGGATTCGGTAACTGAAAAAAGTACTTAGGACATTCATCTGTAAAAAAGAAAATATTCCCATTTTTCTGCTGTTAGTTTTTGGTGTGTGTAAGCAAACTGCAAGGAAGCTTTTCGTTGTTTGTCAGTCAACGGTGTTTTCTTTTGCCGTCAAAGAGGTTTCCATCCTTTTCTGCTCATCTATCGCCACATCATTGCGTTAGAACCAGCCAGCCCTTCTTGATAGCTGTTTGGCAATCTTTTAGTGGAGTTACCTTCCCTTTCTCGATAAGTGTTTTGGCGGTTCCGCTGAGAACAGCTGATCTTCCCGTGCTTGGTTTGTCTTCAAAGCCTTCACTACGTGACTATTTTTTCACCCAACATTTGCTTCTCTGTAATATTTTTGACGTTTCTGGAATCAATATCCCTGAAGACCTTAAAATTGAGGCTTGTGCTCGTTTATTACCCGTTTCAAAGTTTTTATCTTTGTAAATGAAGGCAATTTACTAAAACAGGGCAAATACTAAAAACCGGGGGAAAACGGGAAACAGAGAAACACGCGCGGTCCCAGTTTGCACATTTTGGTTGGAAAAATGATTTTAGAAGCCGTTTTTTAACTTCCGAATAACTTTAAAACTTAAAAGTAACTAAAATTCGCTAATTTCTCTGAACAATATGGCTCCCAGGCTTGTAGAAAAAGGGCACGAACGTTTGAAACACCCTTTATAAGCTACGGTATGTGGAAAAACCACTGACCCCATCCACCTGAAATAATCATATTGACTGAATAAATGTTAACAACTTTGCGTTGCGTTATTAGGTTTGCGACTCGTTGGAGGAGCCTGGAACGGAGAAGGAAGAGTGGAGATATTTCACAATGGCGCCTGGGGAACTGTTTGTGATGACTACTGGGATATAAACGATGCGCGCGTCGTGTGTCGTACACTTGGATATCCTGATGCCAAAAGTGCTCCTTATCATGCTTACTTCGGTCAAGGAAGTGGCACCATATGGCTAGACGATGTACACTGCCTAGGAAACGAAAGTTCGATTGAGAGTTGTACGCACAATGGATGGAATGCGCATAACTGTGGTCATCATGAAGATGCATCAGTGATCTGCTCAAGTATGTATGACCGAGATATATTTATCTATATCCACGACCGGTCACATTTTAAACATTAGACAGTTCACAAAACTTTAGAAATATCCACGTAACACCAGGATGTCTAAAACAAAGCCCGTTCTTACAGCGACGTTCCTCTCCTAGGAATACCAAAGAACTGTGAAATGTTAATGAAACCACACGGAATGTGTTGACATGGCGCCTAGTGTCCACAAAATTTCTTAATGGTTATGAGAGCTAAGGGATATTAAGATCAAACTTTTAGTCATAGAAATTTTCATTATGACGTCTAGGTCACTAAAGGGGTGTAATTTCGCCTATTAACGTACTGACATTACTGTCAGAACGGAGGCCAGAAAAAACCTGCCTGAAAAAAAAACCCCGATAGGGAAAAAACTCGGCAGGAAATCTGTGTAGAAACCATGGCTCAAGCTCTAAATAGCACTTCCTACAAGGCTACACGTTGCAAACTTCCCCAACGCGTTAACTAAAATAAAAGTCGCAAGCATTACAGCGAAGAACAACTTACTTAAAATTAAAAATAACATAAGCTGAACGAGGTATCGGCCTAGAATGATCTCCCACGTGACTTACATCACTTATATAGCCATCCTTTCTACCCATGCTGCACTTCAAGTAAACCAGCCCCAGTCCCCCTGCTCTTGTGCCGCAGAAACATTTCATTTCTGGCTAATTCGTATCCACTCAAACGCCATATCCTTCAATCCAAATATTTGCGATTTCTAAATTGCAACGTATTGATCTTTTCTGGAAGTGAACAATGGCTGCTAGAATTTTATTTCCATAATTAGCATAATCTTCACTGAAAAATTCGTTTTCATTCGGTAAGCCTTCGGGAGCCCTAAAACCACCATTTTTGTGTCCAAGACTACAGCGGAGATATAGAATTTCTTGCACTGACACAACAGGCAGATAAACTAGGTGTATTGTAGATTGTCACAACAGAAGCAATTTTCTAAACAGGCTTTTTAACAAAAAATGTTGAAGGCTTCACATTTAAACAAGGACGATTTTACTCGTTTAAAGCTTACAACTTTCAACGGAACTCAAAATCCTGTTATCTGCTTTTGTTGTGACACAACAGAGATTTTTACTGATTAATTAGTGGTAAAATCCAGAAGTGTTGTCTTCTCCACGAGGAGAAAACTTGGACACGGAATCGCGTTTTACGATATCTTAACTTTGGGAGCTCATAGCATCGCAACGAAGCACAATCTATCAAACCCAAAAAACAACCTTCATGCACTTCCACCATGCCACCAAACTTTCTGTTATGTTTCAACGGAATTGGCTCCCAAACGTTCAACATATAAAGCTTTTTGACACAAGACATTCACCAAAATTTTGCTTAAAATCTATTCATGAGCAGCTTGTCATCCGTGGCTTTAAGCCTTAAGGTTGGTTTCTGTAAAATCATTTGCATCTTCCCCATAGCCCGGTCAGTTCAGAAATCTGGTTTGGACGATCTGGGCAATTATTGGTCTTCGATATTAACACCTCGATCATTTGAAAGTTTGAGATCGCTCGGACTTTTGCTCAATAGCATAATTCCTTGGCCCTTCTTATATATACTTTTTATAAAAAGTCAGTTAATGCACAGATTTTGTATTTATTACCATACGATACGGGTACATATACAAGATGTTCGACTCCGCAACGGGGATTTTTTGTTTATCTTTCTTCGTTTGTTTGCTGTGTATCTGTTTCAGTGTTTGCTGTTTGGCCAAATCGCCACAAGCGTCAGACACGGCAAATTAATGACTCCCGGACGGGAATCGAACCCGTGACCTCCCGTACACTGGTTGGGCGCTCTAACGGTAAACCACTGAAGTAGTGGAAGAACTTGTAGTGGGGCAGGTAGCATTTTACTAACAAAGCTAATATATAGATTTAGCCAAGCCTAAAAGCGGAGCCACAAAGGAATAAGCTGCTGTTCATCTCTCAAAAATTGTCCTGAAACTTTATTGGTCCAAAATATATTTCGGGGCTTTTTTTGACTAGTTCGCTTTCGAAAAGTGTTTCTCAAAAATCCTGAAAGTGTTCCTAATTGTCCTCCATGTAATATTTTGGGGGTCTGTTCTGTAAAACCAAGTTCGAAAGGTCATTCTAGTGGCTGAGCATAACTGGATTATTATTATTTTTTTTTATTTCGGGCATCAAACTAAACACCTATTTGACTCACGAGCCGTCTTGCTTGGTTTTTGCAATGTTACCATATCCTGTTATTTTTCTGTCAAGGCTTGTCAAATCTCCTTCGATTATTGGCTGTTCGCTTGAATGAACTTGAAACTGCGCTCATTTACAACAACAAAATAAAACTTATTCTGAAGTAAATGTGCTATCTTCATCGCGCTCGGACGTTATCAAAGAACACGAACTGCCTTTATTAGCCTAGTCAAAAATTTATACTGGCATTTTACCGGAATTTTACTGGCATTACCCGAAAGAAAGGATTTGGGGAGCTTCGAAGCACCTGTAGTAAAATTATGGAAGAAATGTCGCGTAGGTTTTAGCAGCCGCCCAGATATTCGAGCACTTTGAGGAACACACATTACTTACCAGGTAAAAAGCTTCAAACCCAAAACTGCTTCGTTTATAGTTACTTCAGTAACTTTAATATTCCTCTCTCTAACTTGAGACCATAGAGACTGAAAACAAACAAACACCGAACATGCTTAACTCTATAGCGTAAGTTTTCCGGCTGCGAATTGTTTAAAATGCGAGCTCTTTTAGAAATGCACAAAAATGTTTTGGAAGCTTTTCGGATTAAAAAAAAGGTTTAAACCGACAACAGCTTCGCTGATGGTTTGTTAAATAACTTATACATTTCGTTTTCTAACTAGAGACCCTCAAGATTGAAAACAAACAAACAAGCAAACTTCAAACACGCTTTAAATTATGGCATAAGTTTTCCGGCTACGAAGCAAGCTTATATAAAGTTAGGTGCATTGAGGAACGCACAAAACTTTTTTCTGAAGCTTTTCGGATAAAATAGCTTTAAACTGACAACTGCTTCGCTTAAAAGATTATAACTATTGAAAACTTTTAGTGCAAGGAAATCGACAATTGCGAAAAGAGATGGACCCGACAGTCAAAACTGAAAGCAATTATTCGTCGAAATCTCACTGAAGTGATGCTTGTGCTGTTGTCTTGAGACTGTGCTTTGACCTACTGTTATGAATCAGCAAACACAAACTGATAGACGAAGAAATCATATTTGAAAAAGCTTATTCGGACACCCGTAAGTTTATACTTAAATGCAGTTCGAATTACAATTCCAGCATCCTGGGTCGTCCACGCGAGTGAAATCGGCTAAGCATGTTCACGACTACATCTATCACAAATCTGAGCGCGTTTCCTAATAATTTTTTTAAGTCAAAAGTAAATGTCACATTTCTAATGACATAAATTAAATTTTCATTTAAAAACGTAATTTCTTTGACCGAAATACTCAAAATCGTGTACCTTAAACCCTTAAGAAACTTCACTTAGTCGGTTGTTTCAGAACAAGACAAGCTCTTCGTCGTGAAGAAAACCCGGGAGAAAACAAACATGAAATCCTCGGAGGCAGATTTCGTAACTTGAACTTTTCGCCTTCCACCAAAAAGACAGCTGAGTATTCCGTTGAACTTTTTCTTTCCATTTATAGTTATTAGATGTTTTTTCTCAAGTTTAAAACTGCAGTACTGCAGAACAATCGTTTTGGTAAACAAGGTATTAAAGCTTATCAAAACACCTCTTTTTCAAAAGAGACGGTGGTTTTGCGATTTCCCGCCAAGAAAAACGCCGGATGCCCAAAAGCACCGCGCAATTTCCCTCTAAGACAAGATTTCATTCCCCACCCCCCTTCGGGTTGTCTTGGGACTTCCCTCCCCCTCCCCCAGAGTTTTCAGGGGCGTACGCTGACGTCACAACCAAAATTTCTCGGATCGATAGGTTACTAAATTTGCTTAGCAATGGTGCTCCGCTGGCGGGCTTCGCCCGCGGGCTCCGCCACTAAACATGTAACTGAGCTCTCTAACAGTCTTCCAATAGTTCAGTGGTTAGTGCGCCCGACCGATGTTCGGGAGATCATGGGTTTCATTACCGTCGTTGGCTCATTTTTTTTTGGTTGAAAATCGTTCTTATTCACGCGCCGAGCTATAAAATTACCTTTTTATTTATTTATTTATTATCACAAAAGACGCTTTGGACATTGCCGGTCCTAAAATGTACAGTAAACAGGAGGCGTGTCATAACAAACCTACTAATCATGACCTAGCACGCCACCCGTGCCAAGTAGCTGAATGTTAAAGCGCCCGACCTATGTACGGGAGATCATGGTTTCTGTTTCCGTCGGCGACTCAGTTTTTTTCTTTGTCCCTCGCTGGCCATAAACTGAAGATAATCTTTCTGATTCACACACGAACTTAAAATCCGCTATCATTCTTTACACTGTTTCCATTAAGAATAAAACACAAACAGCGCTGATAAACATGATAAACAAATACATTTTGATAATAAACTTGACGTTTCGTTGCCACGCAACGCCGGGACCTCAAATAAACGCCAGGGCCCTTAATAACGAGTAAACGACGGGCGCGTTATTTTTAACTCGGCCCTGTAGGCCCGGCGTTTATTTGAATCCGGCGTTTATTCGGGGTCAAGCGTTTAATCAAAAAATGCGGTAATTAATAAAAAATAACAAAGGCGTGGCTGACTAGGATCCTTTAAAAACAGAATTCCGAAAAAGCTTCGTTTGGTGGTTTCAAAAATGTCGGAAAGCGTGCGTCATTAGTTTCAGTGCAAACGTGAATGTGCATGACATAGTTAGCAATGATTCTTATAATTACTTTGATAAGTAAAGGTGAAGTGTTGTGTTCCTTTGAAATTCCGCCCGTTGCTTGCCTACTTGAGACGATAATTATTTGTGAAGGAGACTAAAGTCACTACTTCCGCTACCCCACTTTGAGAATCTTTGAGGAGGTGGTCTGTTCTCGAACAAAATAAAGGCAATGAAAATACGAATGTTGCCATGGTTACTACTTGGTACAGTACAGTAACCACCAGAAAATTGGTGAGATCAGCCGCCCACCTTGTTCCAACATTTTTCTATGTTTTAGAATCCTGGGACCCAGCGTTTTTGGCATCGTAAATATCAAGTATCTGAGAGAACGTCAGTTTTGTAACTAGCTGAATTCGATTTTTAACCAAAAAATTATTCTCTAGGCCTTAAAATTGCTGTAAAGTACATGATTATAGCCAAGACACTATACAAGCGCTGAAACTCATAATGATATTCCTGCTTTTAGATTTAAGACTAGTTGGAGGAAGCTGGAATGGAGAAGGAAGAGTAGAGATCTATCACAACGGCGCCTGGGGAACTGTTTGTGATGATTCCTGGGATAAAAATGACGCACGAGTCGTATGTCGTGCATTGGGATATCCTGATGCCATTAGTGCTCCACAATCGGCTTACTTCGGTCAAGGAAGTGGCAACATATTGCTGGATGATGTGCAATGTATTGGTAATGAAAGTGCTATTGAGAATTGTCCGCACAGAGGATGGAATTCACATAACTGCGGTCATAGTGAAGATGCATCAGTCATCTGTTTAAGTATGTATAACCTGGATATATCTTTAGGGTTAGCTTTCACGTACGTTATTGTTTGCTTATGTGACAGGGGGTGTATTCATTTGTGGCATACGCGTATAGCGAAAAATGTGAGAACCAGTCTGTTTGCATCGCGTTGAGGTTAGGCGTATGGGGTTTACAAGCGATAAGTCAATGTACTTCATTGGCTACATTGACGCTGTCGACACAGATTATTTTCCCAAAGAAGGCAAAAATCTTCTCAAATACTTGCGAAAGGTTTGCATTTTTCAGTGTTGCTGTAATGCAAATTTATCGAGCAATGAATTCGATAAACCGAGACACCATTGGTTAATCGTATGGCCTATACGCGTACCCTGAATGTGATGCAAATAAACAGGCCGTCGAATTTCCCACCGGCTCTGGATTTTAATTATCACCGATTTGCACATGACACAAAGACGTTTGCTGGTGCCAATGGTAAATCCGAAGTACCCCATCAGTTGAACTACTTCCCCTCAGAAAAAAAGAAGAAAGAACGACAACATCTTCCTTTTATACCATTATCTCATCTTCCCCTATGCCTGCGCCTACCATATTCTCGGAAATGCTACTTCCACCACTAGTCTCCAATTTGTATTTAGTTAATTACGTTCCCGACAGCGTTTAAAGGCAAATTAACCACCCAAGAAATATTTTTCTGACGCTTTCCTTACTTTCTGCCACTAGTCGCTGTACATTCTAATCACGTTAACAACAGCGTACGTTTCGTATGGGTAATTTTTCTAGGGTTTATTGACACGTTTATTTGCAGCAGGGTACGCGTTAAAAATGCGACAAGTATACGCGTATGCTGCGAATGAATCCACCCTCTAGGGTTTTAATCAGTTCCGAACGTGAATGCGTTATAGTTAGCAAATGTTATAAATATTTATTTTTAAAAAGGAAAGGTCACGTGTTTTGCTTTGTTTAAATTGCATCTGTTCCTTGCTTGTGTGTGAAGGTATTTATTACTGACGTTGTCTCAAAATTAACATTTGAGGAATTTACATGCATTTTCCTGCAGAAGCAGCCCAATCAGCTTTGGTGTCAAGCTCGCTCATTGTCTCTGGTAAGGAGTAGTTAATACCGCGCAATGATTATAATTACGTAAACAAAAGTCAGCAAATTATCCAAACATCAAGTTTCTATAAATATGTCCTGTTTTAACTGTACCTTAGGGCTAAATTGATTTTTTGTAAGTGGGCTGATTCGGTTTTTCGGCTGATTCGGTAATGGTTTTCAATGGGACTTATTCAGACCAAATTTCCAAAAACAGATACAGGGCAAAAGGGTTGACATGGCACGTTGTGGCCGAAACACATCTTTGCATTTACTGTGCAATTTTTCACATACAAATCGAATGCAATGTAGGAAGAATTGATCGCTTTACCAGTTGTTCATGTTTAAGTGGTGTTTTTTCCATTTTGACAGCGACCTTTAAAATGCGATTAGAACTGCGTTTTCGGGGGCCGATCTACGATCCACGACCCACAAAGGAGAAGGGGTGGGGGGTGGCGTACAAGTACGTAAACAACGACATGCTATTATTTTTGTGATTAAAAAGCGATAGACGCGAGGGGTCACTGCAACTTCAGAAACTTCCAAAAAAGGGGTTGCAACCCCCCTTAATCCCACCCCGCCCCCCCCTCCCCCCCCTCATCCGCCTTACCGTTCTGTGCTTTTGGTTTAACAAACTAAGATGGTGAATTCTATTGTTCCTTGCTACAGTATTGTTGTTATAATTGACCAGATTAGGTTTCACGTTTTGCAAAAGGCAGACAGACACATGCAGGCAGACAGAACGACACAGCATTGTAATATGTTTTTAAGTAAAAAGGCAGTGGAAGTGCTGTGAGATATACAGGCAATCAGCTAGCCGGTCAGATCAGCACTCAAAGAGAGACACTTTGATGTTTGAACACAATTTACCTAACACAAAGGACCCCATACTAAATTCAGTGTCAAATTTTTCAGCGTTTCTCTCTTCATTCTTTTGACAGACGTTTCCTTAGCCTCAACTGTCGCTGGTATTACACCCACACCAGGTATTTGTTTGCATATAATTGCTGTTATTTGTACGTTATTGTTGCCATTCTTTTTTGTCTTCCTTCACTTGTTTCTCGTTTTGTTATTCATTTTCTCAAAAGGCAACAAATAAAAATATATACTCTCATTTCCCTGCAGAAACAACCCAATCAGCGTTGGCGTCAAGCTCGCTCCCTGTCTCTGGTAAGGAGTAGTTAATAAATAACTTCATCTATTTTAAGTCATCCGCGCCATCACTGCGCAAACTAAAGTCAGCAAATTATCTGAACATTGAGATTCTGTGAATATGCGATGTTTTAACGGCACCTACGAGATAAATTGATTGCTGGGTTTATTCTGTGTTTGGGGGGTGTCAAATTTGCGTATCAAATTTGCGTTTGAGCTATGAGACAGTTGACATGCAGTCAGATATACATGGTGAAGTCTATTATTCCTCGCTACAGTATTGTTGTTATATTGACCAGATTAGGTTTTACGTTATGCAAAAGGCAGACAGGCACAAGCAGGCAGACACAACGAAACAGCATTATAATATGTATTTAAGGAAAAAGACAGTGAACATGCTGTCAGTAGACAGGCAATCAGCTAGCCGGTCAGATCAGCACTCAAAGAGAGACACTTCGATGTTTGAACACAATTTACTTAACACAAAGGACCCCATACTAAATTCAGTGTCAAATTTCTCAGCGTTTCTCTCTTCATTCTTTTGACAGACGTTTCCTTAGCCTCAACTGTCGCTGGTATTACACCCACACCACCAGGTATTTCTTTGCACATAATTGCTGTTATTTGTACGTTATTGTTGCCATTTTTTTTGTCTTCCTTCACTTGTTTTTCTTTTTGTTATTCATTTTTCTCAAAAGGCAACAAATAAAAATATATACTCTCATTTCCCTGCAGAAACAACCCAATCAGCGTTGGCGCCAAGCTCGCTCCCTGCCTCTGGTAAGGAGTAGTTAATAAATAACTTCATCTATTTTAAGTCATCCGCGCCATTACAGCGCAAACAAAAGTCAGCAAATTATCTTCTGAACATTGAGGTTCTGTGAATATGCGATGTTTTAACGGCACCTACGGGATAAATTGATTGTTGGGCTTATTCTGTGTTTGGTGGGTGTCAAATTTGCGTATCAAATTTGCGTTTGAGATATGAGACAGTTGACATTGCACCTACACCAGATTCTTATTTCCCTGTTATTACTGTAATTTGCACGTTATTTTTCCACTGATTTTTCTTCTTCGTTCACTTGTTCTTGTTTATATTATACACTTTCTCTAAAGGCAGCAAATAAAAGAATATTACTCTAATATTCTTGCAGAAACAATCCAATCAGCGTTGGCGTCAGGTTCCCTCCTTGTCTCTGGTAAGGAGTACTTAATACTACCTTCATTTATTTTAAGTCAACCGCGCCATCATTGCGTAAACAAAAGCCAGCAAATTATCTGAACATCAAGGTTCTGTAACTATTCCATATTTTAAACGTACCTAAGGGCTAAACTGATTTTTTTCAAGTGGGCTGATTCGGTTTATGATTGGGCTGTAATGGTTTTCAATGGGACTTACTCAGACCAAATTTCCAAAATAGGCCTACAAGTGGCCAAAACAGATACAGGGCCAAAACGCTGAACTGGCACTTTGTGGCTGAAACAGATTTTTGGATTTACTGGGCAAATTTTCACATACAAATTGGATGCCATGTAAAAGGAGTTGAATCGCTTTATTAGCTTGTTGTTTGAGTGGTGTTTTTAGCGTAATCTGTCCGCGACCTTTAAACTGCGAAGAACTGCGTTTTCAGGAGCCAATCTACGATCCACGATCCACAACGTGGGGGGGGGGGGGGGGGGGACGTGAAAGTGCGTAAACGACGACATGCTATTAGTTTTGTGATTAAAAAGCGATAGACACGAGGAGACAGACACTTTCGGAAACTTCCGAAACAGGGGTTGCAACCCCCTCAACCCTCCCACAGGATCTGCCCTACCGTTCTGTGCTTTTCGCTTAATAAACTAGGATGGTGAAGTCTATTATTTCCTCGCTACAGTATTGTTGATATATTGACCAGATTAATAGGCTTTACGTTATGCAAAAGGCAGACAGACACAAGCAGGCAGACACAACGAAACAGCATTATAATATGTATTTAAGGAAAAAGACAGTGAACATGCTGTCAGGTAGACAGGCAATCAGCTAGCCGGTCAGATCAGCACTCAAAGAGAGACACTTCGATGTTTGAACACAATTTGCCTAACACAAAGGACCCCATACTAAATTCAGTGTCAAATTTTTCAGCGTTTCTCTCTTCATTCTTTTGACAGACGTTTCCTTAGCCTCAACTGTCGCTGGTATTACACCCACACCAGGTATTTGTTTGCATATAATTGCTGTTATTTGTACGTTATTGTTGCCATTTTTTTTGTCTTCCTTTACTTGTTTTTCTTTTTTGTTATTCATTTTCTCAAAAGGCAACAAATAAAAATATATACTCTCATTTCCCTGCAGAAACAACCCAATCAGCGTTGGCGTCAAGCTCGCTCCCTGTCTCTGGTAAAGAGTAGTTAATAAATAACTTCATCTATTTAGAGTCATCCGCGCCATCACTGCGCAAACTAAAGTCAGCAAATTATCTGAACATTGAGATTCTGTGAATATGCGATGTTTTAACGGCACCTACGGGATAAATTGATTGCTGGGTTTATTCTGTGTTTGGTGGGTGTGTAATGGTTTTTAAATGAGGTATTTCATTTTTTTTTCAAAAATAGTGCAAGAAGGAGCAAAGACAGATAAAGGGGCTGAAACAGATCTTTTGAATTTACTGAGCAAATGTTCACTGACATACAAATCGGTTGCCATGTAAGAGGAGTTGAATCGTTTTCCCAGTTGTTTGAGTGTGGTACATGTTTACCATTCCATTTGTGCCCTCTAAACTGAGAACAACGTAAAAACTGCGTTTTGTACTTTGCGTTTTACAAACCACGATGGTGAATTCTAATGTTCCTCACTACAGCAGTGCTGTTACAATTGACTAGATTAGGTTTCAATTATTTCAAAAGGCAGCCAGACAAAAGCTGGTCGACAAATCGACACATCATTGTAATTTGCGTTTAAGCTATGAGACAGTTGACATGCAGTCAGATATACAGGCAATCAGCTAGGTAGCTCGTTTAGCACTCAGATAGGGAGAGAGACGCCGCGATCTTTGAACACAAATTACCTAACGCAAAGTACTCCATACTGAAACTACGAACACCTCTTTATTCTTTCGACAGACGTTTCTTTAACTTCAGCTGTCCTTGGTATTGCACCTATACCAGGTACTTATTTTCTTGTTACTGCTGTAATTAGCACGTTGTTGGCTTACCACGTGTGAATTATGACGTGTCGTGACGTCAAAATAACGTCACAAAGCCGCCATTTTGAATTTGAGGCCGCCATCTTGAATCCCAAATCTGCAGTCATACAGCTGACAATGACGTCACCAAAACATATATGATTTTGTTCTAAAAACATACTTAGTTAAAATAAGCACACAAAAGTAAAAAATTATCTTCTTCTTACAAACGAAGAGGGAAAACCTGAAAAAAGACTGAAAGAAGATAGAAAATAGTCCAAATACACTTTTGAGAAGACGGTTGCTATGGAAACGTCAATCATCATAGACACGTCATCGACACAGGAAAATTTTCTCTGATAAATTTTAGGAAAAGTCAAGAGAGTTGGTGATTATTCGTCTAGTCGTTTAAAAGTTATGATTCGTTAAAGTCAGCGCGGGCACAATGTACCCCCCCCCCCCGCCCAGGCAGAATAGGGTTAAAGACGCAATTGAATTCGCCAAGTGCGGCCTTGTCTAATGACAACGAAGATCCGCCTGATGTCTCTCTCCCCTCTTCGTCTAGAGGGGTATATTGGGACCTAGTAGAAAAAATTAAAATTGCTCCAATTGTTAAGTCTAAATATGAAGATATTTTTTTGTGCGCATGACTTTACGGTGGGAACAGTTCCACCTTCTCCCGAGAAAGGCAACTCTTGACTCCAAATAATTCCAAATAATAATAATAACAATAATAATAATAATAATAATAATAATAATAATAATAATGACATGAAAATTCATGAAGAAAAAATGGCAGAAACGGCTTCCTTTCATTGACACCTTTTAAGAAATTATTATCAAATTATTTTACTCAAATTTTTGCAACCTTCAATTGGTTGTAGATAAGCAATCTGTAAAGCATTTGGTGCTTTCTGTAATGTATTTGTGTTTTAATGTAGGCCTGCCTTGTATTTTGTTTTTTACTTATCAATAAGGTTTTTTTTTGTAAAAACAAAATAATGAAGTAAAGTAAAATAACACATGAAGACCCTTGCAGTTGTGTACGAAAAGAAAGCCTGAAAAAAATCAGGGTTTCGAATATACTTCCGTGCAATTACCGGTGCAGAGTTCTGCCAACTGATTTACCAAGCTAACTTAGATCTGATCGATATATGTGAGTTTATAATATTTAATTATTGCTCTTATCGTCACTTGTCAGGGGAAGCTGCCGAAAAATTTATGAAGTTTAAATAGAAATGAAAAATTCCTAATGTGTTTCCTAGATTTAAAGGAACAATATTATTTTGTTCTCATTGTTTTACAGCAATTACCCAAACAGAGTCAGATTCTAGGTCATTTCTTGTCCTTGGTAAGATTGAATTCATCTAGTGTGTTAATTTCTTATTACCAATCAATTAATACCAAGCCTGAGGGACAAATTTAAAATATATATATATATATATATATATATATATATGCTTCATTTCTAGCTCCGAGTGGCTAATAACCCAACGATTGTCGGCTGAAATGCGTTCCTTGGCCATACAAATATGCTTAAAAAATGAAAAGAGTTCTCTTCGTCTCAATTTCCTTTGCTGAAAGGCGATGGCAATGTTATAATAGATTACTTCTAGTGCTGAGCAGAAAATGTAAATGTGTTACCATTCAAATGCAAGCTATTGAATTGCACTTCATTTTTTCCGGTGTTCTTTGTATGGCTAGTTATTTGAATCCGGTTAGTCAATTTAGGAAAATTGACACGTTCATATTTGACTAAAATAGTTAATATACTTGATTTGTGTTTGTATCTACTTGTTTTTCTATACAGCAAGTCAAATTGTCCCAACTACTTTATCGTCGATGTCCTCGTTTCAATATGCACAGTCCAGTTCTTACGTCCTGCCGGCTCCTTTGGACTTCCAATTCCATTTGCCAGCGGACTGCGCTCAAATCTGCTCAAACACCCCTGGTAGCTACAGCTGTTCATGTGTCAGTGGATATCGACTGAGTTCTGACGGAAAATCTTGCTTTGGTGAGATGCATGCTTGGATGAGATATTTGTATGCTAGAATAAGGAAGTACAAAGACTGTGAGTAGTTACTGTCTCCAATTTTGGCGATGGATATTGTTGGGCGGGCGAAATACACACACGTGCGCGCGCGCAATTTCGAGGAGATGCGATGCAAGGGGAGCGCCTCAAAATTTCTGGCGCGCATTTGAATTTCGCCCATCCCACAATCGCTATTGCCAAAATTAGAGACTACTCGCAGTCTAGGAAGTACACTGTATTAACCCAAAGAGTGAAATGGCCAGGATTGACCGCAAAAAAATGTATTGTTTATGCTGACAAATTTCGATCATATCGATGAATTCCTAAAGAAATTCATCAAACGAAAAATGTTACGCCTTCTTAAAAACCTCTTTTCTTGGCAGCAGAGCAACAATATTCCTTATGAGCTCAGGCTTAAGTGAGCATGCAATAGTCAGTTATTGTTCCTTAACGTTTCGTTGCTTAGACAACTTACAGATTATATATCTACATTGGTTTTCATCGAGGAATATTCTTACTTCTTACTGCTCATTAACTGTAACTAAATGTACATTTTAAGTGACAGTTAACTGTATTAACATGTTATTTGTAGACATCGATGAATGCTTGACTAACAATGGTGGATGTAGTCATCAGTGCTACAATATTCCTGGATCATTTTACTGTGGATGCCCTGAAGGAACAACTTTGGCTGTTAACAATTTGACTTGCACTGGTAAGTGACAGCAGTCGTGGAAGGTGGTATTGATCACATTAACTGATTGATCACAAATGAGTTAATATACAAATAAAATATTAAAAACGAATAAATAAACAAATACATAAAGACTGGCACTGTCGACCGCTGACTGGTTTATCAACTGTGGCCGGGGAAGAGGTTTATAACTTTCTGCTTTTCGTACCCCTTAATCCCACCCCCCCCCCCCCCCTTTTCCTTTTTGGCTTCCTCCTGTTTGCCCTTTTTTGATTGCGAACAAGTATGCAAAGTTGCTTAATTTTTCCCCATTTCTCCAGCTTCCTGCCGTTCAGGTTACCTCTTGCACCCCATATTTTTCCGATCTCATTTATCCTTGGGTTCCAGTCTCCGGCCCCTTACCCCGACAACTGCTATGGAAATTTCAACGATTGCACCAATTTACAAAGGATAAAGATGTCTAAATAAACAAAATAATATATATATATATATATATATATATACATATATACATACATATATATATATATATATATATATATATATATATATATATATATATATATATCCATCCCGTCAACCACACTCTACTGAGCTTGCAAACCATCCTTTCTTTCCAGAGCCTGGTGTTAGCATTACATGCGGCGAGGACAACATGACAGTGTCTTTAGAAAAGCAAACATTCCATTTCTTTGAAGTCAGCAAACTGCATTTGCGTTATTCTTCATGCAGGTAGGACCATCATTTTGTTTTGTTTGTTTTTCTCTTTCAGTTTTTTTTGGTCTCTGTGTCTGTGTCTGTGTCTGTGTCTGTGTCTGTCTGTCTGTCTGTCTGTCTGCCTCTCTCTCTCTTTCTCTCTCTCTCTCTCTCTCTCTCTCTCTCTCTCTCTCTCTCTCTCTCTCTCTCTCTCTCTCTCTCTCTCCAAGAGGTGTGAGTAGGCACATTTAATTGAAAATTCTAGGAAAGAACTGAAAAATTACTGCAGGCGGGTAAATCTTTATAGAACAGCATCCCATCGTTGAGGGTTATATTAGCATACCAAATAGAACATTGTTTTTCAGAGCGGCGGAGAATTCCACACACTTGCTGATCAGCACCCCTTTAAATGACTGCGGAACACTGGTGAACGAAACAGAGGAGGCCTTGACATTCTGGAATGAAATCCGCGTGGATGTAGTGGTCATCGACAATGTTATCACTCGAACTCACGACATCAAGCTCCCATTTTCATGCAGCTACTCGAGAAGGAAGTTAATTACCAGAGACTTCCAGCCTCGGAGCATATTCAAACAAATTAATGGTAACCTCACATAAGAACTCAGTATGTGTCCTATCATTGCTTATCTGGAGGGGGTGGGGGTGGGAGGGGGATAATTCATAATATCATCAACCTAACACGCAAAAACTCCGAGTAGTCTTTCGAATGTTATTGCCCGGGTGGGAAGGACTATTTGAACAGTAACACTGCACACTGCGGGAGACCGCTTATTTAAAAAAATGATGAGCTACAGGAACAATTGGCCCTCTTCTGAATGCCTAACGGTTAGCACGTAGGGAACACTAACACACCCTTTACTGACTTGGAATAAATTCTTCTACACCGGTTTCTAAATTTGTCTACACCAGACAAGTAACTTAGAGGAGCATCGACAAAACAGACAAACGAAACACTGACAGAACCGGCACAATGACTAACAATAGACAAAACGAGAGGAAAACTAACATTAGACGGATCAATACAGAGGTTGACTGATTTTTAATAATCAAATGTCGTGAGGTTGACTGAATTGTGCGGCCCAATTAGTCAGTTGGACACCTAAATTTGACCACATAACACCTACTTTAAAACTTCTTCACTGGCTTCCAGAATGTTTTGGGATCGAGTACAAAATGTTGATCCGAACTTTTAAGGCAATTTATGGCGTCGCACCGTCTTATATTTGTAACTTAATCAAGATTAGAGAACAAACAAGATTCAACCTGCGATCGTGCAAGGAACTATTGTTGGAGCCATCAAGGGTAAACTGGACCAAGAAAACTCTTGGAGACAAATCGTTTCAAGTAGCAGCCCCTGGACTATGGAATACATTACCATCTGAAATAAGAGCGATCAGAAGCTACGACCATTTTAAACGAGCAATTAAGATGTACTTGTTTAAGAAAGCAGTCGCTTTTTACAGCTAGAGCCTCTTTCAGCATGACTTCTTACGAATTTTAGTTTTAGCTTTAGTTTTAATTTTAATCCTAAGTTTTTGATTTTTATTCTAGGAAGTTTTTAACTGTATTCTTATATATTTCTATTGTAAAAGGTTTTAATTAATTTGATGTAAGGCGCATTTGATCATATCCATATGTTAATTTGTGCCGAATAAGCATTAAATTATTATTATTATTATTATTATTATTATTATTATTATTATGCGGTTAATGATGTCATGGTCCAATTGACCAAATATTTAGGTGGGTAACCAAGTACCTAAATACCATTGCCAGGCCATACAATAACGAAGTGACTCTGAAGTTGTCTTTAGGTGTTACACATTAAATCACGTTAAAGTAAGACTTGCTCGTATTTAATTGCAGAGACCTAGGACTGAAATTTTGGATAACTACGAGAAAACCATTAAATCGAGCAATCTCTTATTGTTCAATTAAAAATGGCAATAGCGTTGTGAGATTTTTAAAGACTTGAACAAATTAAACTGAAAGGTAGCACGGCACTCCCTTAATACACAATTAGTGGTACAAATTAAACAAGATCCTTTAATGGTTGTCAACGAGGAGGAGATGATCTTATTTCTATCATGTAGTCAGAAAACAAATGTCGAAAATCTTTTCTAGAACATTACACATATCTCTGATCAAATGGTCGGACTTCCAATAAGTAAATTTGTATATGTAATAGGACAACGACTTGACAGTTGGAAATTTTTTTTTTAGTCCCATTATTTCCAGTTTGAACAAGCTTGTAGTCATATTACCTATTATCATATTTTGCGTACTGAAGAGTAAGAAACCGACGAGATCTTCCCCAGTAAGTCACTGTTTTAACGTAGGGACATTGCTGCATATGCAAAAATGGGTTCAAATGACTTAAACAAAATGGCACAAAAATTGGTAGAAAATACAAAAACCGAGTGAACATGCACCGAAATGGACCACTCGCCATTTTTTAAGCTCCTGTTAATTTAAACAATACACATTTCCCACAATTTTTGAGCCGCTTCTGTCAAGCGAGGTTCATGTAACATCCAAACTATCTCAAGGTCATACACTTCCCCTCAATGTTTCTAATTTCGGTGAATAATTTGCAAGGAACAACAACATGTTCTTTAACCGGAATGTCCGCCAGAAATCTCTCTTTTCGCGAAAGAGCGACTCTCCACGCGTTGAACACATTGAGCCATGTTGACGTATTTTTTACCTTCTTTGTGTTCGTGTTCTTGTTTCCAAGCCTTATTTGTTGAAGTCCTCTTTGCATTTGTTTGCAACCCTGTCGGTGTCCATTTGTCCCGATTTGTTCTTTTTTTTTTCTTGAGAACGGTGGCCACCTTTTCCAGTGAAACTTTCGGGCGGCTGCATCCTGTGAATACGTGCTGGGTCCTGATTTGCTTAATTGCCATTGTTTTATTTTGGTAATTTGGTCAGCCGAGTTTTTCTATTCCAAAAAGAGTATCTTTAATAGGTGTTAAATTATAAATTAATTTGAATAGACAGAAAATCATTAATTCGAGCTAGCAATATAGTGAAGAGTCTATTAAGACCTGTTATGTTCAGTTAATCACAAGCGAACAAGTTAGGTCCATGCTTATAGTTAAGGTAACCTGCGATCAGGCTCTATTTTTGTTTCGCTCGGTGAAACATTCAGGCGGGACGGGCGAAACGAAAAATAGAGCCTGATACAATTCTTCTACGGAACGTCTGCCGCCCACTTTTTTTGATTGATTGACGTTTAACAAAACAGCCAATCAAAATTTCTTCTGCTTGCACGATCCTCGGTATGCAAATTTCCCATAACAGCAATTCGCAGAAAGTCACGTAAATGTCGGCAAAATAAGAAAATCATAGGCTACGATATATCTTCTAGGCACAAGTACTCAAATTTACACGATTGCTAACTTGAAGGTTCCGGTATTGTACATGGTTGCTCTGTCTGAGCTGAAACTGAATGAAAATTCAAAACACGACGAGGTTGTCATGTACCAAAATATGCTGCATGCTTGAATCATTTCCCATTTCAGGTGGTATCCGGAAATATTCTCTTCCCATTTGTCACCGATTTTCTGCGTAAAAAACCTTGGGCAATTGAGAGAAATACCTTCAGTTTCATTCTTTAGAATAAAGATATAAATAAAACCGTTTATAAGCAAAGGAGCATTTTGTAATTTAATTCGAGAAGTGATAAATATTTGAAATTAGCAGCGAATTTTATCTCTAAGCAGCAGCGAATTTTAAAACGAAGAACATTTATTGTAAGACTAGTCAGATCCTTTGAGGTCAATGTCAGAGATCAATAAAACGACATAAGTATTAAACAATGAATGAATAAACTGAAAATCGTTATTGCGACTTGATTGCGGTTCTCGCCAAACATCAGTTTACCGTTAAGTTTACCGAATTATCGGTTGACTTGTTGATCATTCTTGGCGAAAGATACTTGCTCGTCTGCTGTTTGTTTTGTTTCGTAAAACGCGGAAACAGCCACTACTCTGTTCATGTTCTCAATACTAGTTGAAAGCCGTCAAATGAAAATTCCGCGACACGATGCGATAAAACGGAATGCATACTTCACTGTTGCTGTACTTCTCTGCTCCAGGTGAGAGACAGCTTGCGTCAAACCGAACGCCATTCTCAGGAGAGAAAGAAATGGTAACAATTCTCCTACAACGACGAGAATTTATTAGAGCAACACATTTTACTTCGGCAGACTTGTTCCTTGGTTGTTCCTTGGCGATGGCGGTCGGATCGAAATTTCTTCCGTTGACAGCTCTATTATTAAAGGGCCAATCAGATTGCGAGATTCCCGCGGCCAAAATTTGGCCGCCGACACGAACTCTTGTGAGAGATTGTATCAGGCCCTATTTTAGCGAGCGACCAACATAAGAGAATATGAGAGCGATGCTAAAATTCGGCCTGATCGCAGGTTAAGTTAAGGAGTTCCTTTAACTGTGGTTTTATTTTCTCGCGTTCAAATACCCTTGTCATAGTTTTATTTTTAAATGTCATATTTTGCCCATTCTATGCTACAGTGCCTGGATACGGAAATTTTACCTTCAAAATGGATTTCTACAAGAGCGCAGCATATGCCACGCCCTACACTAACAGTGATTTCCCGATACAAGTGCGCCTAAATGACTACATATACCTCCAGTACAGCGTGGAGTCCAGTGCTGACCTGGTGATAATGGCTGAGAACTGTAAGGCCACCAAAGGTGGAAGTTTTTACTCCTGGCCACAGTACAACATAATACAGAATGGGTAGGTATAACACATACCAAGCAGTTAATAATAATAATAATGATAATAATAATAATAATAATAATAATAATAATAATAATAATAATAGTAATAATAATAATAATATTTTTTTAAAAAAAGTCTTGTAAGTTCATGAATCATATAATATTGACTGCAAGTCCTCTCTCTACTTCAAAGTCCGTGTCCTGTAAAATTTCTGTATCTATAAAAAAGAAAAAAACAAGAAACGTTAGTTGATTTCTGCAAGGCCTTTCTCTACTTCAAAGCCCATGTCCTGTAAATTCCTGTCGATTCTCCCTTGTTGCCCGTGATCCTCTAAGGCGTAGAAGGGCTGATCTCAAGATTGCGAAGGAGACCTTTGTCCGGATCCACGATAATTGGTTGTGGCATACTCTTCCCCTTTCTTGCTAGCAAGGAGTTCTGTGAGTCTGCTATCGTATCTTTTGCACTCTAATAATAATAATGATAATAATAATAATAATAATGATAATAATAATAATGGTTGATATTAAAGGACAGGACTGCACTTACTTACCCGGACGATCATACTTTCCTGGCTTATGATAATATATATATATTCAAAAAAGATGGAAAATAAAGACGTTCCAGGGCATTTTTTCAATTACATTTGCTATTGTACGTTTTCTGTGGTCATCGTATTTGGTGACATCGTTTTATTGTATTTTTGCGCGATTGAATATTATGTACTTGTGAAAGTCTTCAAATTATAAATTTGTTAGTAGCGGAGCTCCTTTGCGGCCTGGCCACAGAGCGAAGCACCACCATATTCACAGTATAAAATATTATATATTTATTACATAGACAGGAGTGTTTTAGTGGAAAATAGACCACTCGTAAAGTTCATACGAAACTACATCCGAGACTCGAGTGGCGTATTTTCATATCCTCACTCGTGAGGATATCGATGACGTCATTTCCCGCTTTTACACTGTTGTTTGTGCAAAAACACTCTTGTCTATATAAGAAAAAGAAAATTACACGGCAGCTTGAAGATATGAAATTTATTTTTCTCGTGGTAAAAACAATATTTTAGTCACTCGCTGCGCTCGTTCGCAAAATATTTTTACCACTCGAAAATAAAATTTATATCTCCGCGCCGCCGTGGAATATCCGCCGTGGAATATCCGATATATATATATATATATATATATATATATATATATATATATATATATATATATTGATTAATGCCAAAATCCATTACAGAAGTAAAGGTAAGGTGTACGAATGACAAGTCTAATATTTGTTATATATCCATGCTGGTCAATATTGAAGGTCGCGACGACGTTACATGACCGTACGACGACCTACGTCCATTGCACCAAAAAACATGTTAATTGTTCGAAGTGCCTGAATACCCACGCGTTTACATATAGTAAACAATGGCGGGCTACCCTCGAACAAACGCTTTAGTCTATAAATCATCTTCTTTCAGGCGTTAAGTAATAAGGATGTACAGTGCATCTCTATAAAAGTCACTCCTTGCTTTATTCCGGACCTGATCGTGAGTGAAAGAAACCTTAAGCCGTCAGCTTCGCCGCTTGCAATAGGTGAGATTTCACAAAGAAACGACAAAGAAAACAGCATTTAGAGCAACTTGATTTGTGCTAATGATAGACCCTAAATAAAACACCGCTAAGTTACTCTTATTTCAATGAAAAATGAAAAACGCGAAGACAGTGTGTAAAAACAAAGCATAAACAGAATGCGGAACGGCATGGAAACCGTTTGTTTTGGTTCATTTTCTGAAACGTAGGACATATTGTCACGATTTTTCAACAATTACATCGGTAGTTTTTCTTTCACCGCTGAGCGACATTGTTTACAAAGTAGAAAAAGAGCATTTGTGATTCTCGAGTTTCTCTGTTCAACTGCTGTTTCAACCGCAAAGTACGGAGTTTCTTTAAGCGAGGTCTCTAGAAACTTGCCATCAGATATGCAAGAAATCAGGGAATACGCCTCCCTTCTAAAACATAAGTTTCTGTCTGTGCTTAATAACTAGGAGTTCAGCTCAAAGTCTACAAATAAGCGTAACTTAAATTCTAAAAGTGTAAAGACTAAAAGTGCCGGTGACAAGACTCAACGAAAGTTATTTTTGCCACCATTTGAGTGGAAAGCCCGTCATTTCTTCGCATCCGTTCAAATGTCAGAGCACACTGAGAACAATATTGAGAAGGGCACTGGACGCGACAATTAACTTCAAAGAAGCGGAAAATTATGTACTCAGGAGATCTATACTGTGCTGCGTGGCGCAATATAACCCTTTCCATGCCTGCGATGTCAAGACAAACTGTTATAACAAATTTCGTGTAAATAAAATAACTGCCAAAATTTCTGCTTTGTTATGGTAGCGGAGTGGATAGACGCGCAAACATATCGATGCTGGATTTTTGTTTTTCATGCGGCGTGCGTTCAAACCTCACCGCTTCACTATTTTGTCTTTCCAATTTCTGTTTTGTTTTTGTCTTTTTGTTTTCTGTTTTGTTTTATTATTTTTTGTCTCGGTTTGCTTTTTTTTTACCTCCTTTCCGTCACCTCCTTCCTCTGAAACGAGTTTTTACGAATTGTAGGGTATGTAGGCCTATGATTGTGTTTTTAGTGGCCAGTGGAAAATTATGAACTGTGAAGGACAGTACATCTCTATAAAAGAAGTCCTTGTTTTATTTCTAATCGTTTGAAATAAAATAATAATTCCCGGATCTTGCAGCGGTCAGCTTCGCCTCTTGCAATAGGTGAATTTTATAAGGAAACGACTAAGGAAACAGCATTTAGAGCAACTTGATTTGTCCTCGGGGTACACCCTAAATAAAATACGGTATATTACTAGTACGAGTATTAATAAGTATTGGTATTGGTGTTAATGTTAGTATTATATGCACTGAACAACTTACTACAGGATACACGATAAACGTAATGTTCCAACAACATAAATTAAACCAGTTGAACATTTTACAAACAGATGTCCAAGAGATACAACGCTGGATTACAGCTACGACCCCAACCGAAGTTTTCAACAATTTAAGATCAGAGCGTTTAGGTTCTTCAACGACTACGACACCGTTTATTTCCATTGTGAAGTGCTGGCCTGTTATAGAAACTCCCCCAACTCCAGGTAAGTAAAATGATTTTTTTTTTGGTGTAAGTAAAATGATTTTTTTTTTGGGGGGGGGGGGGGGGGAAGTGGAGAGTTTGTCAGCAAATAACCCTGCTTTTTGGCTTACAAAGTAAAAAAAAAATGGCGCGGTCTCTGCGAAGTGACGGTTTGAAAAAAAAAGGTTTGAGGAATCATTTCCCTTTAAATTACAACAATCACTGCCATACCAGGATCCGCAAAGTTTGGCATAAACATAATTAATGGTGTCTACCAGTGATGTCAGTAAAAAAAAATCGCAAAAGCTGCGCCGCTGTCAAGAATGGTCTGCTAGTCTTTATGGGGCAATGTTTAATCCTCAGACGTACAATCAAACTCACACCCACACCGTGGTACAAGGTGGGAGGGGGTGTTGATGGGACCCTTCATCTAGTTATTTTTTCATGTCGTACGATGTGTTGAAAAGACTCTACCTCATGCAGATACCCTGCGATGTGTTCTACAAGATGTGGTAAATTTATTACGGGTTGTGGCACTGTTGGAGGCTTGTGACGTCATTCAAGCAGGCGGCCATGTCACCATTTTGGATTTTCCTTAAGATTTAGAAATTATTGGAAGACGGCAGAAAGTGTTTGATGCCAGACATGTAAAATATAACATACTTAAACACCTTGTTTCTTTTTGTCGACATTTGGTGCCTTTTTTACTGAAAAAAAGCAAAAAAAACATTTTGATTCCAAAATGGCTTGATCACATGCTATTTATGACGTCATTCCTCGTTCCCATAGTATCCGATTCACACCAAACGTTTTGCCACCATATAGCGTAGAGATATGCTTAAAGCTACAGAAAACGGCAGGTGCCGAAGAAAAACCTTATGGAGGAGGAGGTGGGGGAGGGGGGAGCACTGTACGCCCGAGGGTTAAAACACCAATTTAAGAAATACCAAAAGAAGAGATTTATGATTGCCTCAAGAGTTTTAGCTAGGATTAAAGACGACACTTTTTACAAGAAAGCATTCATGAAGTCACATGAGCCAACATTTATTAGCTGCCAATCCATCATCTCCCTTGCCAAGTCATTTTCTATCACTTATAAATCCGCATCCGCATCCGAAAAGACCTATGTCAGGAAAGTGGATGGGCAAGAAATTCCTTCTTTCAACCACACCTTCTAAGGAACGTCTTTCAGGTCAACTTAGCTATGACCTGGCTTGAGGGCAAAATCTCTCGCATAGTTTAAAATTAGGTGAACAGGCAGAAAGATCGTCAAGACAGAAGGTTGTCGAGACGAGATTTATCGATTTAATTGCTAGAACATTTTTTTTCGTTTTTAATAATCATTTTATAGTTTACATTTCTTGTTAAGTGCTTTAGAGCCTTAGCATAAAGCGCTCTAGAAATAATAAATTAGTGGTTAGTAAAGATCAATATACGAGTGGTATTGCAGAGAACCCTGATTAGCGCTCTATAATAATGGTAGGAGAATCCGTTTTACAACAATACTCTTGCCATTATCGTGTTTGATTCATCACTTGAGTTGTAGATCGCAACATTTCGACAGCTTACTTCTAGTCTTCATAAACCCAATTCTGTAGACCACGTCGTTATGCTTAGCAGGATTGACGGTGTCCTTTCATGGCACTTATGTGTCTTTTAACGCACTAAAAAGTGTAGTGATGGACCTGAAGGCGGCGCGATCGCTTTGTTGTTCTAGGCAGCGGCGAAGAGGTTCTGACACTCCTTTAACACTCCTTCGACAAGACGGCATAACCGCTTCTTTCAAGAGATTGATTCATCTTCTCACTACGTGTAAAGCTGGCATTCATAAAGTTGCAAGTCGTCAGCTTGATGAGTCCGTGACCCCTCTTCTACCACCTAAAAAATTTCAGCATGATACTTTTGGAGGGAAAGCATTTTTGTAATTGTGTATTTTCTTACAAACAGTAGTTAAAATAACAACGCAACATTTTACAGGTGCCAAACGAGCTGCCTAAATAGCAAAAAAAGGAAAAGGAGGGACGTAACCAGTGATAAGTTGGAACACGAAGAAAGTACCACCAAGATAGTGCTCACAGGGGGACCAATGAGAAGGAAGAAAGAAGAAACCGAAGGTAAACCGATGTGATTAATAATGTCATTTATCACAAGCTAAGAAGGGATAATAGTGAAATTTTAGTGCACAACTGTTTGTAACCTGAAAATTGTAACCTTTCTCATTTTCCTCAAAATTCACCAATCCTCCTCCTCCTTTTTCTTCCCATTTCATTTTAAGAACGTGAACAAATTTTAAAGAGATTTATAAGACCTCGCCTCGCAGCAACAGTGGTGGAATCTTGGATTGCATGAAACCTAGAGGAGATACAGATGATAATTGGAAAAAAAATCTATGGAGAAACAGAAAATCTGCCTTTAAATCCAATTAAGATTTGAATCCAAACCAATCAAAACTTAAATCCAAATGTAATAGCCTAATTATAGAGCGGTTTTCAAATGAGTATCGTAAAACCAAAACCAAAGTAATTACTCTGACCAATCACAACGAGGACAAAACACAAAATGAACCAATCAGAAATCAAAGCAAATACAAGCAGTTGGCGCTAAGCGCGGGAAAACGCGTGCGAGCAAGTCACGATTGGTTTTGGTTTTACGCCTGATTGGTTGAGAAAGTGGCGCGAGATTTTTCAACCAATCAGAGAGCCTAGTAATGCAAAACCAAAGCAAATACAACATTACTTTCGACACTCAATTGAAAGCTGCTCTATCAGTCAGGTAAATATATAAGCTGGTGACTATTATAACCGGAACATTCACAAGTGTACTTCTATTAGATGCTGGTAAAAGCGAGAATCAATCCGCCCTGATTGGTGGAGCAGCTGGTGCTGGTGCGGTTGGTCTGGTTGCTATCATAGCCCTGGCTGTCTTATTTTTCAAGTACCGCATTGCTCGGCGATTCATAAACCGAAACAAGGTCGGGGATCTCTACACCACTCAAGACCAGGAAATGAGCCGAAGAAATGCTTACATTCAGGAGGACGACATGATCGAAAAGGACGACACCTTTTAGGACGTTACAAATAGTTTTAACTTCCTTTTTTTAGCTAATGTAGTGCATTGTTTGCTTTCTCCCGACGTATCACACCGAACCAAAACAAACCAATCAAATATTATCGTTTGATTTTGTTCGGAAATCGAACTTAGCAGAATGAAATCCAAAATAAAGAAGTTTGTTAATCCGGTGAATGCGTAAAACTGAAATGTACTCTCATTGGATCAAAAAGCATAACATCGCATATGGGAGGAAAGATTCGCCAAGGATAATGATGTAATAAGAAAAATTCAGAATGTGGAAATTTAGGGAACGAAACTTAATTGGTCTTAATTTCTCGGCTCTGAGACGTACGTATTTCTCGAGTTTTATCAATTTTATTTCTGTAACTTTGGTTTCGTTCTGTGACCGAACTTAATCAAACGATCGATTTCGTTCGATTGACAGATTTTTTTGGTGCCTTTGTGTTCATCTGGCGATGACCAAACTATATTAAACTTAATCGAACGATTGAATTCGATTTAGTTCGATTTCGAACGTTCAATATAGTACGTTGGCTTTTATGCATATCCATTTTAATGAACGTTGTCAGAATTTAGAACACCAAGCTTACGCGACAAGATTGAATGCTGATATGTGGTTAGCTACATTATCTTCGTGTAACTGATAGCTGGAGGTGCGGTAGAATGAAAGATATGGTATAAATCAATGTTATAAATGATCGCCTTTGTGTTTTCTCTAATTTGAGCAAGGTGTTGCTGGTTTTGTAAGTTAGTTCATAAAAATCCTTGCGGTCATGTCGCGTAGACTTGGCTTTGATTCGACAAAGTTTATCGGATAAGATGTATACCTTAGGACCATAAGGTGTTTTTCTTTTTTAACATTTTACCCCTTATATCTGTGCCGCACGAAAGCCATTTCTGATTATCCTTTTGCTCACATATTAACGTTGCATTCGGCGCGATTTTTGTGCCGGATTGCCCTTCTGGGGTAGAAGGTACCGGACTGGTACAGCTCCAAAGTGACAGCGAATTGCTCACCGGATTGCTCTCAGAACACTAGATATTTTTCTTTGCGCTGCGCAGTCTATTTGCTATAGCATACACAACAAGATAAATATATAAACCTAGCAAGCTCTGCCCCAGGAGCCGAAGCGTAAAAAGTGCATTGTGCATAGAGCTGTAGGACAGGATTTCCCTGCTATCCATCAGGGCTCTTCCTGTCCTGCTGTGTTCCTATTGTTTTCTTTCAAAATTCGGTCAGTGATGAATTAACCATTTTTTTAAAAATGGGTAAAAGTGTTTCAAACTCTACTTGCCAAAAGATTGACCAAATGAAAATACGTTTCATTACAACCATAAACTATTGAAATACGTATTGCTACAAGTTGAAGGAGATCTTTAAAATGGTCTCTTATTTTCACTGGTTGCTTTACGTAATTACGTAATGTGTGGTGGGAAGTTGTTGATTTCTGGAATAGACCGTGTTTCCCCAGATTTACGCTGACCACGAACGTAATATTTTTGCATAGAGAGCAAATCTAGGGCAAATGAATATCAAAATGAAGCAAATGTAAAGTAGACGTCATATTTACGTCTCATTTGCGCGGAAATGTACCGGGAAAAAAAATCTGCATTTACAGTATCATTCCGTCCAGAGCACGTTTAGGTCAAACCTAGAGCCCTAAATTGCATCACACTTACTGCAGTTGAAAAGCATTTTAAATCCATTTTTTTTTCGAACCGAGTTTGAAAATGAAGACACGGCACTTCATGACTCTATGGCGCCTGCAGATTACTTTTAAGTTGTTGTTGTTACTTTTTTTGGTTGTTTGTTTGTTTTTGATTTTTGGCTTCTAGAATCTGCATGGTTACTTAACACTGTGACCAAAATTATGTTGATAGGAAATCAAGTTCTGCTTGGCATTTGAGGAATTAAAACATTAATCTTCGGACAGACGTAAAAGCAAAGCCACACCACTACCGTGGTACAAGTGGGAGGGTTGGTGGAACCCCCCCCCCCCCCTTGGGTTTTCATTATATTACAATATTTTAAAAAATATTTTAGTTTTAGTAGAAAGCCTGTGATGAGGTTTATATTATGGGTTGCGGCACTGCTGAAAGCCTGTGACGTCATCCAAGATGGGTGCCATCTTTAGAAGTGCAAAAACCCTTACTCCTCCACATTTGGACATAGTGACAAAAGAGAAGAACGCTAGGCTAATGGTCTCTTTTTCGCCCCCAAGGGGGATCTGTTGATGCATCATCTCAGATTATAGCTTTCTAATGTCGGCTATCCCTAACTTTGCTAAAGAGGAACTTAGTCTCAGAATTTGCAACGTTTGTAGTTTAGCCCAGGTAAAAAAGTGCCTTTTGAAATTGTTCATTTAGTCTTTTGTATTGATGAAAATTACCAAATTGTACACATGGTCATTTGCTTTTTCCTTAGTGGGTAGAATATATATTGCAAATTCAAGTTTTGGTGCAAATTTACGGGTTTACCTCGGTGTAAGAACCTGACAAAATTTTCTTTGTTTGTTAGTTATTGTTTTGCTGTACGCTTTTGTTTAACATGTTTTGTTTCTTTTATTTTACGTCATCCGTGAGTTTCACAGGTTCTTACACCGAGGTAAAGCCAAATTTACTCACGTGAACTTGTTTTACATTAATGCTAGAAATTTGAGTATTGTAGGGGAAATAAATTGTAATGCGGGTTTTTTTTGGTTTAATTTACCAATATTCAAGTTTAGCTATTCTATTTCCATGAAACAGGAAATGTTAGTGCTTAGTAGAAACTTATATGTTTCTAGTCTTATGTATACATGCATGCAGGTTAATAAACAACGGCTGTTGCTTCTTTTTAACATCAAAGACATTTGCATGTTTTTGACTTAAACGAACTCAGTTGACAGTCATACTACAAGTTACAAACCGAGTTTTATGGTCCAATCACCCATGGGCCACATGGCCAGGTCCGAAAAGGCTCAATCTGGTTTCTGTAGCATAAAGGAACTGACAGTACTTGTCCTTTCCACTTCATTTCATCCCCACCCCCATGTAGGATATCATCTTTGTCAGAAAGATATTCCAACCATTTTCCAAGAACTCGTTAACGTTTCGGTATAACAAACTAAGCGCCTGAGGCGTTCATTGCTGTTGTGAACCAGCACGGCAAACTTAAGTTCTCAAGATTTTGGATTTATCAGCTGAGTTGATAAGGTAAATTCGCCACCGTAAAGAGATTGAAAGCTGACGTTTCGAATGGTTGCCCTTCGTCAGAGCAAATCAAGGAATTGTAGGTTGCACTTCATTAATATAGAGAGTGTTGGAGCTACGCTATTGGTAGGAACATGGCAACGTGAAAAACAACAAATTAGTTGAATGAAAAGCGTTTGTTGATACCGTGGGGATTAGGTGTCCTGATCAGTGAAAACTGAATTTTTGTTGAAGATTTTAAATCTGGTGTAGGGAAAGGCCACAGATCGTCAAGTGTCGGCTGTTTCACCAATGTATATCTTTTTGTATAAAGTGCATGTTATGCAATAGGTAACTTTTGCGGAGGTGCATGTAAAATGACCAGTGATTTTAACTGATCACTTGGGTCCACATTGTGAATGAAACAACAAGTGTTGCATCGTTTGCGTGCGCATCTAATAGTACTCAGTTCATCACCAGATTTAAATACACTTCCGACTAGAAAGTTCCCTATGTTTTTGTCGGGAATGAATGAAGTCAATGGGGGCTGTGAAAAGATTCACAAAACAAGGCATCACAAAAGGCTGTTGAAACCTTGTAAGAGTTCTGTAAGGACAAAACTTACCACAAAGCTTTGAAGAACTAAACAAGACGGATCTTAACTCCTTGCTCACGTATGTAAGCTTAATTTGTTATATTTTTGAGTTGGGAGGTATAACAAAACTTTGCCTCGGGGAGCATGGAGGGTCTCGGGGAAACAAAACTCACTGTTTCCTTTGGGGCCAGTCATTAAGTGCTTAGTGGGTTCCACTTTATTTATATGGAGAGTGTTGGAGCTACGCTATTGGTAGGAAGATGGGAACGTGAAAAACAAGAATAAATTAGTTGTTATCAAAACGCTGATCGAAGCGGCCGACAAAGGCGGGGCCATAGTTGTTTGGCAGACCGATCTTTACCGACAAGAAGCTTTTCGGCAACTTTCTGACACCTCTTTTTATGCCAAAGCAGACAAAGATCTCACTTCAGCCAAACAAAAAACTGCCAAAAGAACTTTTCAGGTTCTCATTGACAAACATGAATTATCAGTGACCGCTAAAAATCTTATCGTTACTACTCCTAGGGCTTCAAGCATTTACTTCAAACCTAAAATTCACAAACCAAACAGTCCTGCATGGGCGACCAATTTTTTCTGCCTGCAGTTGCCCTACTGAACTTATCGATCTTTAGCTACTTGAACAGGATTATGGTGCCTATTGTTAAATCTTTACCATCGTACATCAAAGATACTAACCACACATTAGAAATTTTTCGCGATTGCAATTTTCCCGGCGAAAACAAACTAATTTTTACTAGCTCGGAAACACTGCTCCGTTTAGCCGAACTAGTTTCTACACTGAACTGCTTTTCATTTGCTGATAACCACTACAAACAGGTCAACGGCGCCACTATGGGTACCAAAATGGGATCTAGCTACGCTAATATTTTCGTAGGCTACATCGAAAACTGATTTTTTAACCACTTCAATGGCTCCAAGCCTGAACTTTACGGCCCCTGCATCGACGATTGTATTGGCGCTGACTTCATCTAGGAGAAAAGAACTTGATCATATTATAACTTCTGTCAACTCCTTGCACCCAGCCCCGAAATATACCTGGGAAATTTCTGAAACTTCAATTGCTTTTCTTGACATCAAAGTTTCAATCAATGGCAACAGCCTATCCACCAGTGTGCACTAGAAACCTACAGATTCCCACAGTTATCCCGTTTTGAGCTTACAAATTTACTGTTGAAGCGTTTACAAGTAATTTGAGTCAAATTTTACTTTTGTGGATAAATTTTCAAGGTCATAGCGAGCTTCTGAGACTCACTAAAATTCGCTTGCTCAGAATTCTCAATTTGGCTCATTTTTAAAACCGATTTACCCTGCGGGGGGGGGGGAGGGAGGGGGGCACATTGCGCCCGCGCTGACTTTAACGAATTATAACTTTTAAACGGCTGGACAAATAATCACCAAATCTCGTGACTTTTCCTAAAATTTATCAGAAAAAATTTCCCTGGTCAATGACGTGTCTATGATGATTGACGTTTCCATAGCAACCGTCTACTCAGAAGTGTATATTGACTATTTTCTGTCTTTTTTCAGCCTTTTTTAGTTTTTCCCCTTCGTTTGTTAGAAGATGATTTTTTACTTTTGTGTGCTTGTTTTGACTACGTATGTTTCTTATAACAAATTCACATATTTTTGGTGACTCAAAGTCGAACTCTGCAGTAAGATATATAAATAAAAATGTATCAATGTTTGCTATTTTAGACTATCGGAAGCTATTACTTTCTGCTTCTAGTGAACACGTGACAATTTTTTCCTCTTGCCAGAGCGTCACAAAATGTACATCTACGTAATCTGTAACTTGTTTTGCACAGGTCAGAATTGTGTGGTGAATAGTCCCGTCATATGTAGTATCACTCTATTTTACTAGTCGAAAGATATTTTAGGCATAACTTTGGGGGTGTAACAGACACCAAACAGAAGGACGGACTGTGAGTAAACAAACTCAGTTGTAGCCAAGCCAAGTGCTACGCATTGAAAACTCATGGGGGCGGGGCGGGGGGGTGGTTAGGGGTATCCTAACGATTATAGAGAAAAATGAACTTAAAAATTTCAGGGATCTTGTAAAATAACAAATGTATTCCTTCTTTGTTAACCTTTGATATGCTTTAGTTTAAATCATGGAAAAAAAGTTCAGCTATCTCTGCGGTTTGTTGTTACGTTCAGGTTGTCCGGCATCTGGGATGAAAACGGTCATTCCGGCCGAGTCGCTGAAACAAACGCCATTACTATTTCTATCGCGTTCTATCTTCTACAACTTCTTTTATACATTTAGTTATTTCAGACGTCCTTATCTTTCGATTTTTTTTCCATTTTTGCAATCCCATCACCAAAACCTATCCTGTGACTTGACCAGAACCCGTTGCGTGACAGACAAATTTAGTTAAATCAGACCATAATAACACAGATAACAGTGCGGTTTCAGAGATGAAATGGAGATCACTGCAAAGTTATTTAGTTTCTTCAGGGAATTAACACTAAGAGATTTTAAAAATTCATTTGCCATTCGTTAATGGATGTGAATGTGATGGCGAAGCCGTTAGTCATTAGTTGAAAGTCAATCTGAAGATGACAGGAGATAACGGTCGATTCCGCGCGTCAAGATGGCCCTTTTACAATACACCTAAAACTTTTTTTTTTTTTATTGACGAATAGCAAATACAAAAAAGTGCAGTTACAATGGTGTTTACTTATGATTAGTTACGATAGTGGTTACTTAACAAGTAAGTTAAAAAAACGAATACAAAAAGAGAACAATTGAGTGCTACTAATGGAAATAAAAACAAAAGCAAAATGAGAATCATAATACAGAGAAGTAAATGAGGGGTATAACGTTGATAAGCTTTCGCTAAAAGGAAAGAAAGATGATTGTGCCTTATGCAACTAATAAACTAAATTAAATACATCCTGCAAGAGGTTTCCATTTCTTTATATCTCCACCTTTTGACTCAATCTCATATCTTAATTTTACTAGACTCAGGAAAAGTAAGAGATTGGGGGAAGTTTCTTTAGATTTAGCAAGCCAAATACTATAGCGCGCTAGTAGAAAGCAGTAATTTATAAGTTGAAAAGACTTCAAAGTTTCCGGCCTCAAACCCAAGGCAATGGGGCAAACCAAAATTTACGTTTTAGGAATTAGGTTAACATTTTGTAACCACTTCGTCACAGAACTCCAAAAGGATGCGGATATTCGGCATGACCAGAAAAGATGAATGAAGGTCTCTGAGGTAGATTGGCAGAGAGAGCAGTATCCATTTTCCTTCAAGCCAATTTTGAAAAGAAAATGATTCGTAGGCAGTCGTCGGTGAAGAGATTTGAATTGGAATTCGATAAGTTTTGTGCTCTTGGTACACTGCGATGTCAAAAGATAGGCAGACGTCCAGTTAAGACTTACGTTATCTGGATAGTCGCAATCTTCAAGCCATTTCTTTGGCAGTTGATTGCGGTTGAGCCCTTCCTTTTAACGAGTTTCTTGTATACGAGGGAGCTCACCTTTTTGGTGTTAAGGAGTTTAGTGCTGAAGGGTTCAAATTTAGTTGTCCCCCCGGCTGCTGTTGTTTGCCTTTGTCCGAGGAGTTTAACAGCCAATATCCTTCCGATCCGTAGAAGCTTAAAGGGCGAGCATTCAAGCTATATTTCGACCGAAATTCGTTCAGTAGTATATCCGGGATTTAACAAATACCACCTGATTGTCAGAGGTTTATTTAAGAATTTTAAAGCTCCCACTATAACAATAACAAGCTCCCTTTGCTCGCTTGTTATTGTTATAGTGGGAGCTTTAAAATTCTTAAATAAACCTCTGACAATCAGGAAGTATTTGTTAAATCCCGGATATACTACTTAACCAAAATAAACCGCCCCACCAAAAAATATATTCAATTAAAGGTTGATAAATAAGTGTTATACCCGAGTTGAAATGACTGCACAAAACATAAACATTGAAGAGCTATTGAAAGAACTTAGTCCAGAAACGTTACAAGCTTTAGAGCAATTTAAGAAAATGCAGCAAGCAATAAAAAGAGCGCAAGCGTTAAGGTTCCTTTGCGAGCATCTTATTAAATACCTTAAAGAAAACAATTTTCATGCGGATTTTATTAAATTTTTCAATGAAAATATTGAAAAAACAGACTCTTTTTTGGGAGGGGAACAAATGTTTACAGATTTGTCAGAAGAGAAGCTGAATGACTTATGTGATCTTTTGGCAAACGAATCGCTTTATTTTATAAATTTAAGAGTATCAGGTTGTATTGATTTTTAATTCTTGATAAACCGCCCCACCAAAAAAAATTTCAATTAAAGGTTGTCACCCCTGTCATATAGTTCGAGCAGCGGCTATGGTTTGTGAATCAAACAACTGTCAGGTTACCGAAGTCATACAGAGCCTCCCTCCAGAGCTATGTGAGATAATTTACAAATATTACATCGCTATAAAATTGAGAGAACGAGAGGCTCTTGGTTGGAACGAGGTGCATGAGGCTATTAAAGAGGCGCCTTTTTGTGAAAAGCAAGAACAAATCGTAAGTGTTTTATTTTGTAGGAAATGTGACTTTTGCCGTAAGAATGGTCTCTGTTACATATGTAAAAAAAAAAATGGAGTTCACCACTATTTCGGGTATTCTGTATCTGACTTAAACGACTATGACGAAATCTTTCAGAAATACTGGTAAACAGAGGTTATCCACTTTGCTCCGATTTTTTAAGAAATTGGTTGACCTCGGTGTGCTTTGTTTGTGAAGAATTCCAACCACCAATTTTAAAAAAAAACATAACCGAATATAGATAGATATTTGTGAGTCAAATTTGATGGCAACCGGTTTTAACACCTGGCAGATAACAAAAGCAATTCAAAACCTACCACCAGAGTTACGTGAGATAATTTATAAACATTACCTCACCATAAAACTGAAAGAGCGAGAGGTTTTGGGTTGGAACTTGGTTCACAATGAGCTTTTAATACAACCTTTCTGTCCTGAAATGGAGCGGCTTGTACATATTATAGTTTGTGTTGCCTATATGCACTGTTGTCAGGGAGGGTGTTGTTACCCTTGTTATAAACAAGAAGAAATCTTACATGAAATAATCATTTCTGTACCCGATATAATTGATTTAACCCTAATTAAGTTTTGCACTGATATGTTTGAAGAAGATTATCATAATCATTAATTTATTTTTTTAATCTATAAACAAAATATTCATTTCCTTCATCAGACATTTCAACACCCATTTTTTTAACAAATCGAAAAGGATAATATAAAAGATCTTCAGCAAGACGTTTTGGGGCCCATACACGAAAATCATCACTATCTTTTGAATTTAAAGTTAAGATAGCTGAATCCCCAAATTTTCCTTTTCGGTGTGTAAAGTTTTTTATTCTGTATATTCCATCAGAAATATCTCTCCATTTGAAAATTTCAACAATTTCAAAACCTTCTTCTGTTGGCCATTCTTCTTTGTCAGAGAAATCTGGTTCATTATTTTTTGATGGGAAATCTTGTGAGATCGTGTGTTGATCTGTGTAGACATCCATGGTGATATACAAGTGGTATACATTTGTTTAATAGCATGTACTTTTCTGCTCGACCAAAATTAAACTACCCAGCGCACAAAAAAAGAACAGGACACAATGAATATACATATTTTAATAAGGCTTTTATTGAAAATATAAACAAACTAAAGTTGTACAAAAATAGAAAGTTACAGCCTCTTGACAACGGCGGTCATAAAATGACCGCGGTTTCCAAGGAGTTTTTTTCTCTTAACAACGTCGGTCATAAAATGACCGCGGTTTCCAAGGAGATTCAGCCTCTTGACAACGGCGGTCATAAAATGACCGCGGTTTCCAAGGAAATAAAGCCTCTTGACAACGGCGGTCATGAAATGACCGCGGTTTCCAAGGAAATTCAGTCTCTTGACAACGGTGGTCATTAATGACCGCGGCTTCAAAGGAGATTAAACATCAGTCTTGAAAATTTCCAAAGTTACGGTTTCTTGGTTAACTGAATCCAGACGCAGTTTTTTTCGTGTTTGAACGACTTGTTGCCAATAGGATACATTTGAAGTATTGCCTTCTGCTCCTCGGAGATGCCTGAAGTTTGATTACATTGATCAGAGGTTTTCAATATTTGAAAGATTCAAATCGCAAGAGTTGTCCCATTTCATGTTTGTTTCCAAATGATATAAAATGGGGTGATGTCAGTTTTTATAGTCGTTCAGTTACAACCAGTTACAACCAGTTGAGGCTTTGTGAAAACGGCGCGTGATACATTTCGGGAAAGTCCCGGCAATGATGAAAGAAAAACAGATTTAGATGTGAAGTCATGTTCGAAAGATCACGAATGTTCGTTTCAGAGTTGAACTGGATGTTTCTCGGGTTCATTGTTATATTAGGTTTTTAGATCGTTCTAGATGATTCTATTTACATAACTTTGACAATGTGATGACTCATTTCCAAGGGAAAGTCCCGCGACCACCGGCTATGTTTTTAATGCTTTGAAGCGTGGTATGTAAGTTTTATTATGGATCGGAAATGCCTTTTTTCTTGCTTATTTATTCAAAATTTTTCCATCCAGTTTTCCAGATCAAGAATTCTTTCAACATTTTCCTTGAATTCTTGCTCGTATCTTGCTCTGAACACTATTTCATCAAAACACATCCCTTCCAGATTTGTGTAAAAATTTTCGACACCAAACTCCGCGTATTCTTCAATAATTTTACTTATCTCTTGTATATCCTCTCCATCGAATGCTTGTTTTGTGTACTCTTCCAGCTTTTCTTTGAATAACACGCAGAAGACTTCTATTCCTTCATCTATTACTTCGTACTTTTCTTGCAGTTTTTTGAGGAAACAATCCACGAAGTAGAAGCAACGCAAGTCCATTATTTTTTTATTTTTTTTCTGTCTAACAGTCTGTTTCTTACGGCTATTTCAATCAACAAAACTCGGCATACAATTTTTTTTATTTTATTGTGACTCTGTTGGTGAAGAGTGTTTTATTATGGAACCACATCAAAGCCTAAAATTGGGTAACCGTCTTCATCACGAGTTGATAATTTTATTTTTTTCGAAGAACATTCATGATTTGGCGACATTATTTTTGAAACACACTCACGAGTAATGTATCGTATATGTCTAAGATCAGGAGGAGTGAGAAGTTCAAAAACCCAATAACAAATAGTGGCAAAGAGTGCAATCATTTTGTAAGTATATATTTACTTTAAAAATCTACAATTGAGCGAATTTTTTATTGTACTTTCTTTGAACAGAAAGCGGAATCTCCATACAATGATCAGTGATGAAATCATCTTTCATTTTCAAGCTATCAAGAAAGTTCTTCTCGTTGAAATCTTCGCCTCTTAGGTAAAAGCGAATCTCGTCAAGGATTTTCTGGTATTCGACACGGGCAAAATTTGCTCGTTCCATTTTTTTATCGAATTTTTTAAGGCTTGCTACTGCTTTCAAAATTAGACCAACACCAGTTAAAGTTGCCATGACAGCAGGGTTCAATGTTATTCCACCGGCTATCGCGGCGCTGATAATTAACTTGCCAGCTGAAAGATTACAAACAAAATTTTTTCTTCGAAAATCGCGGTGCAACTTTTCATATCCATAATGCTTCTCGTGGTAGTAAGCATATAAATCTTTCAGAAGTTTAACCTTCTCTGCTGAAAGTGTTTGGTCGATATGGTTGAATTCGAAAATGTCCCGCATTGTGTTATATAATAAATGTAAAAATTTTTATAGCACTTGATATTCAATTAAAATTAAGAAATCTTCATTTTTAAATTTTGGAGATGACAAAAACACCGAAAAAATACCCTTTGGTGTTTTTACATTAATATTTATTTTTTGTTTTTGAATTGCTTTTGTTGAAGCGAAAGTTAATGTAGGAAAATCATCAACAACTACTCCTAAAGTAATAGCTGGAAATGGACCAATAACTTTTCCATATAATACTGTCATATTCATTATTTTGCTATTTTCTGGAATGAGTAACTGTGAATTACCATTTAATTCAAAACTTTTTTTATCATTTTTTGTAGATAAACTCCCATGTAAATAATGAACGGAACCATTCAAATTATGTCCGTTTAAAGAAAGGTCTGTTTCCATCACCATTTTTCCATTCTCAATAACAAAAGCGGTGTCGTAGACACTTGGCTCAACGTTTGAAATTGTTTCTTTTACACCATAAACAATAAGATGTCCAATTGTTAAAAGTGATGGAAAAGTAACTGTACCGTGTAGATCGAAATAAATAAATTGTGGAGGTGAGCTACCCCATAGGTGAAAATTGATAACTGTTTTGGTGCAGTTTTCGAATGTTTTTGTTGCATAATTAGAAATTGAAATCGTAGTGCCTTGCACTACCACACTCAACTCACGCATTTCCGGCGGAAACCATTCAACTACCAAAGTATAGTATCCAACAGGAAGTTTATAAAGGTTGAAACCGAGGCGTGACTGGTACTGGTTGGGTGAGCTTTTTTCGAACAAGAGTTGGAGAGAGTAAGCTTTTTTATTAATTTGATGTGGAGACCCGGAAAAATTAGTGATACCCAAAACCTTGATATTGTTTTCACTCGAAGATTCATCAGTGTCTTCCATCAAGTATCTGAAGGCGTCTCGTTTTTGTCCTGAATTAATAATTTGAGATTCATGAATTTTTTGAGTGACAAGATTTCTCAAATCTGTTATTTTTTCTTGCACAAAATCAACATTAACTGCGGATTTCGAATTTCTGTAATCGGTTTGCAAGTTAATAATTTTATTGCTATTTAAATTCAAGTTTCCAGACATACTTGTTGTTCCATCAAGTTTGAGATAATTTTTTTGTGTTTCACTAAGTCTGTAGTTAACAAACTCGACGCATGTTGCGTCTCTTTTGTTTGTTGGAAGATTAAGATTGATAATTGATTTATTTTTCATATCAATTTTAGCTCCTTTATCCAATTTTTTCACAAGTTGGTTATCGACATATTTTTTATTTGTTGCATGATCTGCCTGTGTGGGGTCTTTCACATTGAAAATTGTATTATTATTCATATCAATATTTGCTTCCATCTGTCCGCCTTCCTTTTTCGAAAGAAAGATATTTCTCGTGTCCTGATAGTTTATTACTTTTGACAGATCACCGTGAACAGGATAAGGGTTGCTTTTTAATCGCAAAATCTCGAACTTAATTTGCATGTCAATATCAGCAGAACCGCTGACACTACCCTGAGACCCAGGATCACCTTTATCACCTTTTTCTCCTTTATCACCCTTGTCGCCCTTGTCGCCTTTTAAACCACGTGGTCCTTGTGCTCCCTCCTGTCCTTGTGCTCCAGCGGGCCCTTTTTCTCCCCTTGGACCATAAGGACCCCGTGGTCCTCCAGGGCCTTTATCACCCTTCGGTCCAGGAGGACCCTCAGGGCCGGGAGGACCCCCTGGGCCAGGAGGGCCAACTTTTCCACTTTCACTCGTTGTAGTTTGGGTAGTTTCACCTATTGGACTGTTAATATACCCCATTATATATCTTCATCAAAATTTTTTTTCATTAATTTTTGGGGTTTGTCATAGTAAAAGAAAGAATATTTTTCATCGGTAGCGCGATCTAAAACCTCATGATCCACACCAATTTCGTTTGCAATTCGTTTGTTTTCTTTTGGATCTAATCTGAAAATACAAAGATGGCTGCAGTTAATACGGATGTCTTTTTGCACCTTGTAAAAGGTTTGAGAGAGGTAAATAATGCAGCAGTTTTTGTGCCGCCCGTTGATAAAATAATTAATGATGTCGTTTTGGTTTTTTTCACAAACAAGGTCATCAAAAATAACTATTTTTTGGTTGTCCACCGGAAGCTCTTCGAGCGGAATGATTTCATCACCATGAGCCTCGATAACCTCATAACCAACCTTGGGGTTGATTTTTTCAGCAAACTCCTGCAAAAGATCCTGGTATTTGTTCTGGTGCAGGTTCTTTGAAAAGAGGTAAATTTTATCATACTCTAACAACTCATAAAGCATATGCAGTAATGTGTTTGTTATACCAGAATTACTGGGCCCACAAATTAACATTCGAAAAACATCTGCTGGCATGCAAGGGTGACCTTGCTTGTAGTCACTCTTTGAAGAACCAGGGTCATAATTTGGAATCTTCATATTTTTTTTTCGCCTCTATATATTAGCTCAACAAATATGTCATTGAAAAAATGGCGTCAGATTGCTGAAGAAAAATCGAAGCTAGATGGACAAACAAAAGAAATTCACCAAAAAATCAAAAGGTATAAAATTAGCAAAGAGTTTGGTCAGCTTTCAGGAGAAGAGTTTTTTAAACCAATTACAAAAAGGCTTGATGAAAAGAACACCATTGTGGAAGAAGAAGAAGAGCAGGAAGTTCCTGATTACACAATGGATGAATTTGACGAAACTTACCCTTTTGGTGATGAATTCAGACCGGATGCGCCAACACCAGCACCATCACCAACACCATCACCAACAGCATCACCACCATCATCACCATTACCATCACCACCACCACCCTCATATCAAGAAGTTGTTGATGATGATGATTTTCCACCACCACCCCAATCGCTGATGGAAGAAAAATCTACACGTAAAGAGTGGGGGGATCCGAAACCGGTTAAAAAAGAATATTCCCATGAATCAACCCTATTGCAAACAGTTAATCAACTGATTACGAAATTTGGAAATGATCCCAATTACAAAGTAAAAAGTAAAAATTCACCATTATTTGGTTATTCAATTGAAGACCTCAAAAAAGTAAGAGATGGAGTTTTTGCCAAAAGAGGGGTTCCAAAAACAGTTTTTGAGAAACAGTTACAGGCGGGAAAGTATAGACTGAAGTCTCCCCCTCCACAAGAAAAAAGAGAAACTGCTCGAACTCCTCTTGAAAAAGCTGTCATGAGCCGAAGACCTGCTTTTGAACTTTCTGACGATGAAGATGACTCTTATGAACAGTATTGGGAAACCGAAGGAAGTGGCATCACTGAGAAAGCTGAAAAAATGATTAACCAACTTGATTTAAGTTTAGGATCGATAAAAGCAGGAAACAGCTCAATAAAACTGAAAAATCAGGTATTATATCTGCTTGATTCACTAGTTGAACTTGGCACAATTGGAAAAAAGGAAAAGAAAAAAATTATTTCTGATTATATACAATGAGCTTCGACATACTGCTTGACTCGAGCCTTGCAAAATTAGAAATTGGTGGAGAACGAAATGCTTCACACGATTTTACAATTAATTTTCATCCTCCAATCGAATTGGGTAAAGGAAATTATAAAACAGCGTTGAACAGACTTATCACAATGAGTTACTCGTGGAACAACATCAATTCATTTTATGATAATAACAAAATTCGTTGCAGGAAAAAAACAGAATCAGTGTGGAAAACCTTAACTTTCCCGAATGGAATGTATGATTACAAAAGAATCAACGATTATATTCAGCAACACACCGGTAAAGTAGACCCCACAAAAAAAGATAGCCAATACATTTTCACAATACATTTCGAGTTTTCAACTTATAGAATTTTAATTACAATACACAAAGATTATGAGCTTGACTTTTCTCAAGGAAATTTTGGGGAATTGCTTGGTTTTGATAAAAAAACTTTTGATAGAACTGTTTTGGGAACAAAAATACCAAATATCACAAGAGGTGTTGTTGATTGGGTATATTTACACTGCGATCTTATCTCACGCCGAACAAACAATGTTCCAAGCGATGTGTTATACAGTTTCTCAACATCAAATCTTCAAGTAAGCTATCCATTTGAAAAAGAGCCACGTCGACTTGAGTGGCAACCTGTTAATAAAAATAGTATAAATGCAATAAGAGTTTGGGTGACAGACGGAAGAAACAATATTTTGAATCTCAACGGAACAGACATTGCAATTAGTTTAATGATTGAAAAAGATTAAAGTTTTTTTTGTTGATATAATATACAATCATGTATCATCCAAGCGAGTGGGCAAAATTCTTTGACGAAAACACCGGACGTTATCGATATAAACACAAAGGGTCGGGTGTGATCCGTGACACCTTCATGACAATTGGTAAAGTACTCAAAAACAATGTAAAGAATGTTGCAAAAAAAACTGCTGAAAAAACCAAAAAAGCTATCGCTGAAAAAGCGGGGCAGAGAGTTGGTGAATTTGCTGTTGAAAAAGGTTCGAAACAAATACAAAAAATACTGCAAGAGCGAAAAAAAGGAAAACCTTTGTCTGAAGATTCGAAAAAGAAGCTTGCAAATATTTTGCAAACCCAAACACAGAAAAAATCTGACGTCCTTGCGAAATTGAATCGAATTTTGACAGAAAATAAAAAAAAAAATTTTGTATTAATATAATGAGCTCTTACAAACATGTTCAGAAGTCAACCATATCTTGAAGAAACAAAATACGTTAAATTTAATTTGGAAACCCCACTCACCTTCCCTGGAAATAACCAAACTCAAACCAAGACAAACCATAAATTTTCTGTCAAAGACCGGGACAATTTTTATGATTGGTACAACGCTTATTTCTACGTCAATTACAAGTTTGAAGCTAAAGCAGACGGAGCCAACATTGACGCTGACACCCAATCAGCGCCAATCAACGGTTCTTTTTCATTGATTAAAAATTTGAAATTAAGTAGTTCGTTGGGAAAAAATCTTTACGAGGCGAATAATATACACAAAGGTGTTTTCATCAAAAATTTGCTTGATTTTTCAGACGATTATTCAAGAAGCGTGGCAAAAAACCAGTTTTGGTATCTTGATGAAGATGCCACGACAGTAACTGATGTTAATGCAACGAACAAAGGAGGAATTCGATCAAGGGCGCTTCTATCACAAGGAGGTTTAATGGTTGAGGCGATTATTCCTTTAAACAGATACTCCTTTTTCGAAGATCTTTCCGACAGGCTACTACCGCCTTTACAACTTGAATTTGAACTTACGCTGCAAGACGATGAAGAAATAATTTGGCAAAACAATGCAACAGCTCGAAGAATTGTTGTCCATAAATTCGAATTGTGGGCCCCCGAATTACATTTTACTGGTAAAGGACAAACCCTGGCCAATGAAAATTTCTTAAAACCAAAAAAGTGGAAATACCTGAATGAATATATACATGGCAGCAGCGTGCGAAGGGATGCGAATGGTATGTGGTTGATAACACCTGGGTTACAAGACCCAAAACATGTTTTTATATTCCTTCAACAAGCTCGGAAACAAAATTCTTACACACAAAACCCTTACATCTTTGACACATTTGATATCGATGGTGATGGCAATACAAAGTTGAGCTCTTGCCGCCTTCAGTACGGCACAAAATTTTACCCTGAGACCGAATACGACAATGATTTTAAAATAAGAATTTTGTATGATTTGATCAATTTCCGATACAGAAAGAACGACTTCAACACCGGCGTTCAGTTGCAGCTTGCCAATTTTACAAAGTTATACCCAATCATCTACTTTGACCTACGGAACACCAAAGAAAGTACGACAGGCGACTCGAAAAAACTCGAATCCCATTACAAACTGAATCAAGCCGCTACCGCTCAAAATTATAAGATCTTCGCCTTTGTTATGTATGAAAAAGAATTCGAGCTAAGGCAAATTGGTAATGAGCTTGTCGTCGTCTAGGCAAATGAAAAATTCAAAAAAAAATCTGACTATAAAATATACAAACAATGAGCACAACTTATCATCCATTCAAAATCGCACTGACTGATGGTCAGAAAAAGAAACTTCAAAAAGCTTATTTAACAAAGACCCCTGTTGGTATTAAAGTCAAACCAGGCCAAATTGGGCGTGGTGATGAACTTTTTCTCACTGAAACTCAAATCAATGGATTGAAAAAAAGATCGGCGGTAGGAAAAGGAATGGTAATAAAATTTAGCCAGACACAGCTTCAGAACACTGCGCAACGTGGTGGAAGTTTGTTTTCTGCTATGCTTGGTTTGGCAAAACCTTTGATAAAGCCAGCTCTTGGAGCATTAGCAAGTGCAGGTTTGCGTTTTGGCGCTGAAAAGGTGTTGAAAAAGATATTTGGAAATGGTTTTGGCCCAAGGGAAATTGAGCTTTATAAACTTGTCCAACGAATGACTCCTTCTCAGAAAAAGGCTGCAGAACAATATCTTATTGGTCAGGGTTTGGTGAAAGGAGGCGGTGCACAATACGGTGGTTTTCTTGGCATGTTGGCGTCAATCGGAGTTCCTTTGGCCATTGATTTGGTCAGAAAAATAATTGGGAAAGGTATGCAAACGCAACCGCCACCACCACCACGAAGAAGACGATCACCAGGAATACCAAAAGGTAAAGGATGCAAATTCGACCTCCACCTTTTTATGGAACTTGGGAGGATTATTATCGTTTAAAAAAAAACTGAAATTTGAAGATAAACCTCTTTCCAACATTGACCTGAGAAAATGGTGCAACTTTTTACGAATACCCATCAAAGGTATTTTTAGCAGAAATGAAGCAAAACCTTTTTTTCATTCTCCATGCATTATAAACTTGGATGATTTCGGAAGTTTGGGAACTCACTGGGTATGTTGTTGGCTAAAAGGAAAAGGTCTTTACGAGTATTTCGATTCATTTGGGCTTCCTCCACCTTTGGAATGGGAACAAGAGATGTCAATGCATGGGATGAAACATTTTTTCAGAAATGACAACCAAATTCAATGGAAACAAAGTGTGAGATGTGGTTATTACTGTCTTCTCTTTTTGAACGAAAGAAATAAAGGAACAAGTTTTGCCGATATTTTGAAAATGCTCTCCAACGATTTACTTCAAAATGAGGAAATTGTGAAAAATTATTTTTCATAACTAAATAAAATGGAAAAAGTGTACTGTGTGAAAGAAAAGCGGCACACAGCCAATGTAAAGGGGACCGAAAAAGTTGTTATCACAAAGAATAATCGAAAACTCTTGAAAGTAAAGTGCGCAAGTTGTGGAAAAATGAAATCAAGTTTTTTGCGGGGAAACTAGGTGAGCCCTCCCGCGCGGAGGGCAGTGGTATATTTGGCGACGTTGCTATGGCAGTTGGTGATCTTGCAATTACAAAAGGAATCCCATATCTTGCGAAAAAAAGTGTTGAAGCTGGTCGATATTACGCTTCGGAAGCAATGAGAGACCCTAAATTACAAAAGAAAGCAATAAATTACACTCTTGACAAAACCCGCCCAGTTATTCAAAAAGTTGGAAGTGAAATATTTGATCAACTTTCAACTAAAGTTCGACCAAACCAACGTTATAAAACTGACAGACCTGATTTGGATGGAGCTGGGTTTGATATACATGCAGCAATTGGAAAATTTCCGAAACCAAAAAAAGGTTGGACATTGCCAGGACATAATTTCACAGGGCCATACAATCCTCTTGAAAAGTAGGTTAAATTCAATCCAGAAACGGGTGAAATTCTTGAAATATATCAACAACCCACAGGTGCTACAGATGCGATTGCAATGCAACATGATGTTGATTATGATGTTTGTTCCAACCGTGAAAAAAAGTATGGTGAAAACCTGAAAAAATGCAAAAACAAAGCGGATAAAAAAATGGTGAAGTCTCTTGACGCAGTTCCTTACAAACAAAGGCAGTGGGGCCCTACCGTTGCAAGAAATGCAATTAATGCTAAGCAAAAGTTAGGGTTGGGTTTGACAAAACAAAAAGGAACTGGTGTTTTGGACAAACCGTTGGATGCGATTAAATTTGCTGAAACTTTGTCAAAAAAAATGATTCCTTCCACAAAACCTGTATTCAATAGGTATTGGTCAGGTGATATTGCGAAAAATGCTTTCACAAGTCCAACTGGTGTCACAAGCAAGAAATTTTGGACTCATCCGAAAAAGGGTACTGTCATGCGTTTGGTGAAAAATCCAAAAACAGGCAAATATGAAAATGTTTATAAAGAACCTTGATTGGCTTTCAACCACCATATATCAAACTCCTGTTTTGCAATCCAAATTCTTTCTAAATCTTTTGGAAGATGGTTGAAATAAATAGTTTTTAAGATTTTTTTTTGTTGGGCCAGCATTCAGAAGGTACCTTTTCAAAATAATTGTACAGAAAACAGGCATAGTTCACTGACTTGCAGGTCATTTTCTGAAACTGAGCAATAACATTACCAAGAAAATCTACCTCGCTGAAAGAAAACATTTCTTTTATGCCCCATTTTTGCAAAATTTTTTTTAAATAATCATTATTCTTTGGAAGATTAGTGGAACTTCTTCCCCAATTTTCTTCTTCAAAATAATCATCACATTCAAACACTCTACCACATTTTTGGCATGCATGACAGAACTCATTCGCCACGTAAATCAATTGCTCACCGCATGAAGGACAACGATCAATCTTTTTTGATAACAGTTTTATTTAATTTTTTGCAACATTTCTTTCATAATTTTCGGCGAAATTTTCTCACCTTGCAAACAACCAAACAGGTCGTCCATTTTTTATTGTGTATATTATACAATGAGCTCGCATATTTCCAATAAATTGTCAAAAATTTATTACAGCCCGCAAGGGTATTGGAAAGGTTTTGCAGCAATTAAAAAATTAGCACAGGCAGCAAAAGTTTCGGAAGATGTGGCTCAAAACTGGTTGATGAAGCAAGCTCTTTGGCAGGTTTATTTACCAGCCCCACGGTACATTCCAAGACCAAAATTTGATGTTCCTGTTCCAAACAAAGTTCACCAAGCCGATCTTCTGTATCTCCCACACGATCGCCCACCACGCTTTCGTAAAACTTTCAAATATGCTCTCACAGTTGTAGATGTGGCCTCTCGATACAAAGAGGCCGAACCGTTGACCACAAAAGAGGCAAAAGAAGTTGCAGCTGCTCTGGAACGGATTTATAATCGTGGGCTTTTGAAGTGGCCGAAACTGCTTCAGGTCGATCCTGGTCGTGAGTTTATGGGTGCTGTGAATCAACTGCTTTCAAAACATAATGTCGAGGTTAGACGTGGTCGTGTGGATATTCACCGTGATCAAGCAATTGTTGAAAGATTCAACCGCACCCTTGCTGAACGGTTGTTTGGACACCAGTATGGGGTTGAAATAAGCCTCCCTGAGGGTCAGCGGTTCACTGCGTGGGTGACCCGACTGCCAGCTGTTATTTCAGCTTTGAATAAAGAAGTCACTCGACTGACTGGTCAAAAACCTGTTGATGCCATCAAAAAAAAAACTGTTCCATCCAAACCCTCAACACCTTATTTGAGACCTGTTGGTGTGAATGAAAAAAAGCTCCCCTCAGGTTTAAGTGTTCGCTATCTCTATCAACCTGGTGAACGTGAAGGTGGTCGGCGAAGAGCTACCGACCCAATCTGGTCTTTGAATGTTTACGAGATTGATAAAACCAGACGCTCCGGTTATCTATTATTTGTTTGACGGACCAAAACGCTGGTTTGTCCGCGAAGAGCTTTTGGTTGTCCCTCCAGATACACAACTACCACCAGCAAGCTAACAATGAAACTCGATCGGTTCTGTGTGAATACCATCTTCCAATACCCATCGTTTGTCGTAGTAAGCGCTCAACCCCAGCTTCTGCTGTTCGTAAGTGACTATTTGTCCATCCCGCATCCTGAAACCTCTATTAGTTGCTATGTCTTCGCTGCCTTCCAAAGCTTTCTTGAAACGCTGACACGTTAAATCGTTTTGTATCTTCGATACCCCTTTTGTGCTTAATTTATTTTTTTTACAATCATGCTCTTCACCAAAATAACATTTAGAAGAAAGAGCAATCATTCTTGTTCCTTGAAATTCAAGTTTAAAAAGTCCTGGTGTTCTACTGCTCCATTTATCCCAAGCTAACCAATTTTTCTTTTTTACCTCAAATTCTTCTTTTAAATCCGTTTTGACTACGTCTTCCAACTTTTCTGCGCTGATTGCCATATAATTGCTGTCTGTGTCCATCTGAATCAATTCGAAATCTTTTCTGTCAAAATATCTGTCAAGAAAATCATAATAGAATTCAAGCATTCGAAGTTTTGCCAATTGATATACAGCAATTCCAACCTGAAATGGTCTTCTGATTGTGATCCGAGGCTTTCGGCTTTCCAGCTCATACGCCTGCCCGATCTCATCAAGATCACTAAAAAATGCGCTTCGTAAAGCTTGGTCGACAATCTTTTCTTTTTTTGTGTAAATTGTGTTTTTTTGCCTCTCCAAGGCTTCGATGAGCTTTCCATACCCACTATTTCCTAACAGTTTGAATACCTCAGCCAGCAGCGCCTTGCTTTTTTCTTTATCTCCAGTTCTACGAGCTTCAGTCACTTGATCCACAAACCAAGTAAATATTTTTGTTGGTTGGTAATCAATAGTTCAATAAACATTTGTCATCACTGCCCCATGTTCAAGATACCATCTAAGAAGAGGTGCGTATAATAATATCTTTTTTGCAGACAATGCCCCCACTAACTTCTTTCCGTCTCCGCGTTTCCTTTTTGTGCGTTTAAGATAGTCAAGCATATGTTGCGGCACAGCTTCAACAGGGACCTCTTTGTTGTAGAAGAACGGACACATTTCCTCAAACTTTGGGTATAAGTGCTTAGGGATCTCTATATCAACTTCTGCAAATCCAAACCATTTTTCTTCTTTAAGCCTTTGTGTCAGTATGGGAGCGGCGGCTTCGTTATTGTAATGAACCACCCTCCCTTTTCCACAAGGCATGTCTCTTAACATAGTTGACAAATACAAAGCGTTGGCGTCGTAACCCACTATATTTTTGCAAAAACGCGGTTCCGCTATTCGATGAGACCTTATTTTCGTTACTCCAACTTCATGTTCTCTTGTGAAAACAAGGCTCGGTCCTCCAACAACAGCTGCTTTCAACATCTCATACGCTTCTTTGCACGGGCTGTAAAGATCTGCGCCCCTCTCAACACATCCACGGAGCAAGTAATGTAAACTAACACCTGGGATACTTACAGCATCTTTTAAAATATCGATTCCTTTTTCGCTGTAGAATGCACACATCTTTTCCAACGCCTCGAGTCCAGGCACTACATCGTGATTATTATAGTAACGCAACCAATCTTCAAAAGTTTTCATCCCTTTTTCTTCAAACAACTTTTTACAACCCTCAAATTCTGTTTTTGTGAGAAGATAACACCTTTTCAACTTTGAATACCAATGTTTGTAGTCAGGAAGCCCTTTGAAATCAAGCTTTTCAACACTGTCAAACCATTCGTATAGAAACCAAGATTTTTCACTTTCACATTCGTAGGCTTTCACCCATTTTTCATAACTTGTGCCCGGTCCTAAATAGTTTATGATATCGAGATAACGAGAGTGTTTTGTCAAAATGTACATAATTTTGTTTCCATTTTTTGCAACTTTTACTTTATTTGATGTATCAGCTACAAGTTCTGCAAAATGTTTTCTGATAAGATTCAAATCATATTTCCCAGAGTTAAACCTAAGAACTGGCACCTCATTACACCATTCTTCTATTTTTAAACGCTGCGTTTTTTTAAGCATATTTATATCGTCAGGTTTGAAGGCTGCTCTTACTTGTTCCCTTATGTTTTCTTCACGCCTTTCAAGTTCTTCCATAAACTTTTTAACCAAAACTGCAGGGTCTCTTTCACAAATATGAGTTGGTTCTCTTTCTAAAGAGTCGACAAGGCTAACAGAAGCTGGTACATGTTCATTTTCGATAATTAACGTTTTTGTTGGTTCTTTTCTTTGATTTTTATCTCCGTATGCTTCAAAGTCATATATAATTGCGTGTGGATAACTTTGTGTTTGAGGTTTTGGTAAATTTATATTTATTTTTCCAACTTCACAAGACCATGCTTTGACTACATGGTAGCCAGCAGCTCGAAGCTTTTGTGTACGTGCAACAGTTGCTTTAAACCTATCTTCTCGTGTTTGACCATGATGAGTAATAATTTTATTTCGATCATGAGGAAAACATTTTCGACAACCATGCCAATGACATCCATGATATTGAAAAACAGTCTTTGTTTCTTGGTTATAACCGTCTACAGGCGCACGCTCAACCCATCTTTCACCTCCATGACCGCAAGCAGCGTGGGGGATGTGAATTTTACGAAGTGCTGCTTCTTTTTCAAGCCAGCGAAGAGATTCTGGAGAAGATGAATGTTTTGGATAAAAAGCCCGCTCAAAAACTGTTTGTAGTAATTCAACTTTTTCGGCCGGACATTCAATCACCGTCTTCCCAAGGGAACATCTTTCGGTATGCCGTTGAAGGTGGCAAGCTTGAGTGAATCTTGTAAGACAATGAACACATACATAAACTTTTGCAAGCTTCGTTATATCTTTTATAATGAAAGCATGTCCTTCGTAAATTCCAATTGTCAAAATATTTGTTAATTTGACTGGTGGCGCTCTTATAAGATGCCAAACCACTTCACCATCCTCCAAACGTTCAGGCTCATATACACGAATACCCATCCAATCCTTTATTATTTGTTTTTCATTAAGATATCTTTCAACCTTATCAAGTTCATCTAAAGATATTCGTCGGCAGTTTTGTGGAATAGCTTTGAGGTTGAAGAAACCTTTTGCAAGTTCCCGTGCTGCCGTTGTACTTCGATCTGGTCTTGAGCCTCGGTGTATCGCAATACAACGCCAAAGACATAAATTATCTTTGAATGTGTCTAAAGCTATCATATTACGACTATGTGAAAGGTTACGCAACCAATCTGGTAATGGTCCCTTTCCTAAAAGGGGTTGACGATCAAGAATAACTTTTACATCAGCATTAAAGTAAGCTTCTAACACCCATTTTGTGTTCGGTCTTTCAATTTTGTCAGAGTCCAGACGTACCTTCTCCCGCTCACTTAACCATTTTTCCGCATCAGAAAAATTATTAAACCATGGTGAGCCTTTGTTAATGTAATAAACAAAAACCGTTCCATCTTCAATGTTACGTAGCTGATTACCATAAATATGTCTTGTGATGAACGATGTGTTTACTTTCTCTCTTATTTTTGTCATAAAATCGGGTGTAAGATCTTTTTCCAAATCTTGAATAATACGCCATCTTTTGAAACAGCGCCCTTCTTTTGATTCTTCTCCCTCATGTTCGGTAATGTCATATAAATCAAGAATTTCGTTCTGATAATCTGTAATATTTTGGATGGTTTTCCCGAAAAATTGGGTCAAACTTTCTCAAAATTTCTTGTGTTTTTCTCCCCCTTCTACGAGGAGGAGCAATTGGTTGATATGTTTTTGGAATTAATGGTTTCTTTTCCACTTTCTCAGAAATTGGTTCATCCAAAATATTTTTAATAGTTTTTCGAACAGCAGGTGCGTCCTCTGCAAATAATTGCTCTAAAGCTTGTAACGTTTCTGGACTAAGTTCTTTCAATAGCTCTTCAATGTTTATGTTTTGTGCAGTCATTTCAACTCGGGTATAACACTTATTTATCAACCTTTAATTGAATATATGTTTTGGTGGGGCGGTTTATTTTGGTTAAGTAGTATATCCGGGATTTAACAAATACTTCCTGATTGTCAGAGGTTTATTTAAGAATTTTAAAGCTCCCACTATAACAATAACAAGCGAGCAAAGGGAGCTTGTTATTGTTATACTGGGAGCTTTAAAATTCTTAAATAAACCTCTGACAATCAGGTGGTATTTGTTAAATCCCGGATATACTACTCGTTCAGAGAGAGATAGTTACTACTGTCGAGTTTTCAAAGTTGTTTCACCTTTGTTATTCCTTTTGCGAGCCAGTCCTCAAAAAGAACTGGTTGTTTCCTATTCTAATAAGAGAGTTGAACCATAAATTGTGCTCTTGGAAATGGACGTCGGAGGTTATATGATGCTCATAATTAACCTCGGCCCAGATTCTAGGATCTCTTTTGAAAAGGGATCTTTTACTTTAACAGTCGCTAAAATGTCTGTAACGTTTAAGTTGCAACTGAATATATTTTCCAGGCAGCAATTTTGAAGGTCAAGATCAAAAAAAAATTTCCATTTTCCGTTGTTAGTAGTATCTAGATATTTTTTACCCATGTTGCTTTAAGAGAATTGTTGAAGGAAATGAGATCAATCATTTTTAGACCTCCGTTGCGATAATCGTTTATCATAACTTTCCGCTAGATCTTGTCGCCTCTGCCGTTCCAAAGGAATTGGTAAAACAGCTTATCTATCTCATTTATAGCGTTGTAGTCAGATTGTAGTGGTGAAAGAAGATACACCAATTGCGATGAAGCCAAAGATTTCAGCACAGTTATTTTCCCCAGCAAGATTAGCCTGCGATACTTCCAACAACTTAAAGTTTTCCTAATTTTTTCAATTTTTTCATTGTAATTTAAAAGAGTAGACTCCTCGGAATTAGTGGGCAGCCACAGTCCTAAGGTTTTGACTTTGGTTTTGGTTTTGACTTCCAGGAAGAATAATTTTGTCATTGCCGATACGGGAGCCGATCCAAAGGGCTTCTGTTTTCTCGTCGTTGAGTTTGAGGCCGGAGACTTTGCTAAAATCATCAAGCATATAAAAGAGCAAAAAGGAGCGGTTCTTTTGACCCGTTTAATATAAGTCTTGTATAGTCGGCATATTGGCTTATCTTAAAAACTTTATTGTTTACTGAGATGCCTTTGGTGTTATTGTCATTTCTGACGGCGTTAGCTAAAACTTCTACTGCAAGGATGAATAGATATGGTGATAGCGGGCAGCCTTGCCTAACACCTCTTTCAAGCTGAAAAAAATTACTTGACCAGCCGTTATTCAAAATATAGTTTTCAGTTTCATTATAAAGAACCTTTACCCAGTCAATAAGAGATGAGCCAAAGCCAAAAGTGTGTAAAGTGTCAAATATAAAAGACCATTCTAATGAGTCGAATGCCTTTTCAAAGTCTATAAAAAGTAATAGTCCCGGGATATTTTTTTCTGCTGCGTATTGGATGATGCTGTCTATGAGACGGATGTTTTCGCCAATGAACCTGTCTTTAGTAAATCCTGACTGGTTGTTATTTATAAGGTTCGGAAGTACTAATTTAATTCGATTGGCAACAATCTTATAGTCGGTATTCAGAAGAGTTATCGGGCGCCAATTTTTAATGAAGTATAATTCAGCATCTTTTTTGGGGATGAGTTTAATGATACCACGTCTCTGTGTCACGGAGAGGTAACCAGTTTCGAAAGCATAGTTGAAGGACGAAATTAGAAGCGCGGAGATATCTTTCCAAAAAACCTTTTAGAATTCTGCGGGCAAGCCATCTGTACCAGGAGTTTTGTCCGAATCCATGTCTTTTAGGGCATTTGCACATTCATTTTGAGTTACAGGTCCTTCGCAAATGGTTTGTTCTTCATGACTCAGAACGGTCTGGTTTTTCTGTTGAAAGAATACCGATTGGGAGTTGTCCCATCTAGTGGTGGTGTAAAGGTTTTTGTAGAAGGTGACGCATTCTGATAGGATTGCCTTGTCCGAAGTAATGAAATCGGTGTCATTAATTTTTAGTTGACTTATTGTTCTTTGTTTGAAATTTCTCTTTTCTAGATTAAGAAAATACTTAGTGTTTTTTTCGCCTTCATTATACCATTGAGTTTTGGATCGAAGAATTGCGCCCTTTGTGCGATATTCTATAAGCTTTTCTAATTCATCTTTTAAGATGTTAATTCTTTCTATGATATTCATGTTCGGGGGACCGCTTGTATCGTCAATTTGTTCTTCCAAAGAGGCGATTAACTTTTCCAGCTCTGCTTCTCTGGATTTATGTTGCCGCTTTTTAGAGGCGGCGTAAGAGATTGATTTTCCCGTATTTTAAGCTTAACCATCTCCCAGTGTAAGACCACAGGCAGCCCAAGCTAAGGTCGAGAGCTGCGCATAAATTACTGTTTTTTCCACGCTATGCAAAATAATGACATCGGCAGCATTTAAGAGTTTGTATGGAAATGATACAAAACGTCTCAAATTTCCACAAATCAGAAAGAAGTCGAAATAAAAAGATTTGCCTTATTTCATTGTTGTATTGGTCATTATTTGAGGGCTTCCTGGGCTGGTTTGAAGCTTTTTGGGCCAGAAATTGAGGTTTATATTTTTCATGTTTACTGAACGTTTAGAATTAATTAAAGGCAGGAAACAGTTTCACACTGCACCTCACTTGAGGTTCGATAAATTCCATTACAATAAACGAATCGCCCTACAACTTGAAAGGTGTATTCTTGGGTCTTGCGCATATCTTTTTTCTTTCGCATGGGTTCCAGATCCTATTTTAAGCCGTCGAAAATCCCTCTTAAATACGAAACTCGCCTTTCCTGGTATGCGTTTTCATTTGAAGTGCACATATGAATCATCGCGAGCCGCGTTTCGACGACAAAATGTCCCTCAGCCGGGGAGAGGCTGAGTGAGATTGTCCACAAGCAGAAGGCGACAGTGCGGAGTCCAGAGAGGTCGGTTTGAGGGAAATTGAAAACTATTGGCACGCCCGTGAAATTTAGTCGCCTCACTTGACGCCACGAGCAGGCTTTAATGTCTTCGTGCGACAATATATTAGCAAAGTGATTTGTTCGGTCACATTTACCTGTTTACCGCAAAAAAATGTTGTCGAAATTTAGAAGCAGAGACGGGGAGCAGTTTCCACCTAGAAAAAAAATTGCACCGGTTTTCAAAGGAATGGAAATTGTGGTAGGTATTTTCCACGGTCACAGCAATATTTTTTTAAGGGCAGACAACCCTATATATCGGAATTAAATAATGAGGTTGATTTGCGGGCAGTGAGCAGGATTACTTGCGCCAAATACTCGGCATAAAATCATCGAATGGATTGATTAGAGTGCAGCAAAAGATAGTTCTTCTTTCGTCCCTAAAACAAAATTATGGTTTTCCAAGTTAAGTGAGGCGAGTGAATTTCACAGCTGTTGTAATATTTCTCTATTTCTGCAAACCGACCTCTCTGGACTCCGCAGTGTCGTGTTTGGTTGTCGACAATCTCACTCAGCCTCTCCCCGGCTGAGGGACATTTTGTCGTCGAAACGCGGCTCGCAATGATTCATGTGTGCACTTCAAATGAAAACGCATACCAGGAAAGGCGAGTTTCGTATTTAAGAGGGATTTTCGACGGCTTAAAATAGGATCTAGAACCCATGAGAAAGAACAGAGGTATGCGCAAGACCCAAGAATACACCTTTGAAGTTGTAGGGCGATTCGTTTATTGTGATGGAATTTATCGAACCTCAAGTGAGGTGCAGTGTGACTCTGTTTCCTGCCTTTAATTAATTCTAAACGTTCAGTAAACATGAAAAATATAAACCTCAATTTCTCGCCCAAAAAGCTTCAAACCAGCCCAGGAAGCCCTCAAATAATGACCAATACACCAATGAAATAAGGCAAATCTGTTTTTATTTCGACTTCTTTCTGACTTGTTGCAATTTGAGACGTTTTGTATCATTTCCATACAAACTCTTAAATGCTGCCGATGTCATTATTATGCATAGTGTGCTGATGTCATTATTATGCATAGCGTGGAAAAAACAGTCTAATTTATGCGCAGCTCTCAACCTTAGCTTGGGCTGCCTGTGGTAAGACGGCGTTTACCGAATGGTCATCTTCATATTCATTTACTGTTTGGCGGATCGTTACCTTTATTTCTTCCTGATAGCTAGTTTCCTTTAAAAGGGAAGTATTTAACTTCCAGAAACCATTTCCTCTCGGATTTGAGTGTAAAGATAAGCTGAGGTTTATCATAGAATGGTCGGTTTTGAAGCCTGGGATGATGTCGGCCTGAGTAATATTACAAATGGATGATTGGCTCACTAAAACGAAATCTATAGTCTACACTGAATGTCAGGTTGCCGTTGGCGCCAAGTGTACCTCTTGGTTTCAGGGTTGAAAACCCTCCAAACATCAGTCAGATCGATATTTTCTGAGAAATCTTAGATAACTTTTAATGCTTTTTGGTGTGTTCTGGCAAGACCGCCTTGTTTGTCTTTCTATAAGTCAAGCACTAGATTGAAATCGCCTCCAATTATAATTTCTACGCAGTGGAAGTCTGACAAGTGATTGAAAAAGTTATGAAAAAAAGTGGGTTGTCTTCGTTGGGGGCATAGATATTGGCTAAGGTCAGAGTTTTGTCATTTGCTTTGATGTTGCACAAGATGAAGCGACCGTTGGGATCTAGAAAAACTTTAAGAATCTCCAGACTAAAATTGTTGTTGAAGAGAATACTGACGCCCGCTCTGTTACTTGTGCAGCAACTAAAAAAAGCTTTGAACCCCCACTCACAGGCCCATAAATCTGAAGTGTTCTTCAAACAATGGACCTCTTGCAGCATATATATGGAGAACTTTTTTGCTCGCAACCAATTAAACACTTCTCTTCTTTTAGTATTGTTTCCTAATCCCCTGGCATTCAGCGATGCAATTTTAAGGTCCATTGTCTTGTAGAGGCAAAAAGAAAGAAAAATTGGCTTCCCAAATTTGCATTTTGTCGCAGCTTGGCGCTGTTTACCTTGCTTTTTAGAAATACTCAGTTGTATTCAACCCCGAAGTAAAAAGCCTCACGAAACAGAGATGTGCAGTGCAACGGTAAGAGGTTAAAGTGCCGGGTGGACTGAAAACGTAGATAAAGTTTTAAAGCATGACCAAGAAACTGGCAACTAGTAAAGGCCACGAAACGCAAACTAGTGTCTAAAAAAACCATCATAGAGGCAAGAGCTTAGCACAAAGCTTCCGCCCGCAAATAACAAGGAAAAAATATTGTGTGGTGGCTCACAAATAATGATAATTTTTATGGTAATTGAACTAGCTAAGTCAAGAAGGAATAAGTTCTTGGCCAACCGGCCAGAGTTTACCTCTAATGAATAGCTTATCAGGCTCGGATGCGCTGAAAGCGGCGGGGATTCCATTTTTTCTGGCGACCTTGAGTGTTTCCAGTTGTTTTTTCCGACCATTGATTATCTCGTTGGGGAGATCTCGGAACATCTGGTAGTTAGTTCCTTGAAGTCTGTGGCCAAGGGAAAGATTTTTTTGGCAATCTTTGTAACGAAGGAATCGAGCCAGAATAGGACGAGGCTTGTCCTCTCTTCTCATCCCAATGCGGTGAACGCGTTGGATTTCAACGCTTCTTGCGTCGAGGAAGCCAAGATCTCTCTCCAGGAAATTGCGTAAAATATCTACTGTGTTTTCATTCCCGTTTGTAGATGGCTCCTCATTTATATTCATAAATTTGATATTCTCCCGCCTTGAATAAGACTCCAAGTAAAGATTTTCAGTGTGCAGGTCTTCCATTTTGGAATCATACTTTTCAATTTCAGCCCGCAGCTCTGCCAATTTGGATTCATAATCCTGCTGGCTCTTTTTTTAGTGCTTCCACTTGATCTTTAGTTTCTTTGCCAGTGAAGTCGAGACTTTCTTTCAAATCATTGATGTCTTTCGATGCTGTCGATTGGAAAGTTTCGAGTTTCTGTGTTCGTTCTTCTAAACTCTTCAGGTTCGATTCTATACTTTTCAATGAAGATTCTATTGTGTCCAATTTCTTTAGCTTGTTTAGGATCGCCTGCAGCGCCTTGTTGTATGTAGATCTTAGGGCGGTCATGATCTCATCTTCTTCTTGTTCGTGGTTCTGGCCTGACGGTGATGCGAGTTGTTTAGATTTCTTAGCGCCTGGCGATCCAGTGGAGTTGTCAGAGGAGAGAGAAGACCTGTTCCTTCTTCTACTAGTGAAATGTTCGGGAATTTGAGCCATTTGCACTCTTTATCTTAAAATTTTACATTGATTTTGGGGACGGTCGCGAGCTGCGTCTTTACTCGTCCATCAGGGATCACTGCAAAGTTATTTAGTTTCTTCAGGGAATTAACACTAAGAGATTTTAAAAATTCATTTGCCATTCGTTAAGGGATGTGAATGTGATGGCGAAGCCGTTAGTCATTAGTTGAAAGTCAATCTGGAGATGACAGGAGATAACGGTCGATTCCGCGCGGGGGGTCTGGGATGCAAATCAAACAGAGTGGAGTTTACGAGAAAGTATGATACACGTTTTTTTCGCTTGTTTACAGGACACGTGTGGCCTAAACGTGTTATATTTTTTTTTCGGGCTAAAAAAAATTCGAGAAAAAAATTCCATGACGTTTCTTAGATTACTATAGGGTATCCGTGGAAAATTTATGAGTGGATTTTATCTTTCATCATGTGCTACCATGATGAAGAGAGTTTGTATGGAAATGCTGTAAAACATCTTTAAAAAATGCCTCAAGTAAGAAAGATATTCGAACTAAAAATAATTTGCCTTATTTCTTTGTTGTGTTGGTCATTATTTGAGGGCTTCCTGACCTGGTTTACAGCTTTGGGGCGAGAAATTGGCGTTTTTATTTTTCATGTTTGCTACACATTACTTGAGTTTCGATAAATTCCATCAGAATAAACGAATCGCCATAAAACGTCAAAGCTGTATTCTTGGGTCTTTGGCCTACCGATGTTTTTTTATGGTTTCCAGATCCTATTTTAAGCCGTCGAAAACCCATCCTAAGTACGAAACACGCCTTTCCTGATATGTGTTTTTATTTGAAGTGTACACATTAATCTTTGCAGGCCGCGTTTCGACAACAAAATTGCCCTCAGCCATGGAGAGGCTGAGTGAGATTGTCCACAAGCAACAAAGGACACTACAGAGTCCAGAGAGGTCGGTTTGAATGAAAATAGAGAAATATTAGAACGCCCGTGAAAATAACTGTCCTCACTTGACTTGGAAAACCATAATTTTGTTTTAGGGACGACTTAAAGTGCACATGAAGTGAAATTTTACCAGCACTTTTTTTCACGTTCTTGCCTAGTTTATATTCTCCTTATTTCATTTTTAACTTTTTCCCCTTGTGCGCCAAGCGTATCCACCATTTTTCGCTCTTTGAAATTTGCACTCCCGCGTCTGAAATTTGCGACATTCTTCGCGCGGGCAAAAAGTCATTGTGACGTCATTCGTGTGTTTGATCGTGGTAATCAACATGGCGGAGAAGGGAAAGAAGCGAAAACCAGGGAAGTTTTGTGCGGCTGGCGGGCCCAACCAAGTGAGCTGCACAAATACAAATGCAACCCTAGGTGTATCAACGCATCTGTTTCCCTCTGACGAGAAAGTCAGAGAGCAGTGGTTAAAGTTTGTGCATAAACACCGACCTGATTTCGTGCCCACGAAGACTTCGGTGTTATGCTCCATTCATTTCACCCCGGACTGCTTTACTCGAAGGTTGGATCTTACGAAATCGGAGTATAGCTCATCAGGCCATCGTCATTTAATAAGAGGGTCAGTTCCGACGATAGATGCGGCAGTAAACCCACCGGACGAACCGAGTTTAACAGATCGGGAGCGTAGGATGGTGAGTAGAAATTATTGATTATAGGGAGTGTTTCTCCCGAAATCTTTCAGTGAGAGAAGACTTCCACAACTCTTTTTACTTATCTTTTTCTCAAATCTTCGAATTTATTTGTTGACGTAGATGATGAAAGACATGCTAAGTTCAACGCCGTCTACTTCTATTGAACGATTGTCACCCCCCGTAGCTGTGGAACTAAATGAGCAAGATGTCGACACCGAACTGCCATGTGTGCAAGAAACTGAAGACATCACAGAAGCCACAGAAAGTCCAGTTCGTGGTGACAATAACACACATGAAATCGTTTCTGAAACTCCAGCTGGAGCTGAAAGGCCCCCAAGTCCTCCAATGTGTAACAAATGTTCGCGGCTGTCTAAAAACCTTAGACGTGTCCAGAAAGATAATAGTTACCTTAGGAAAAGAAACCGGCAACTAAAAGATCAACTAAAAGCGGTGAGAAATTATTGTTGGGTCTTTTGTGCCCTTTTAATTTGTTGAATGCCATTTTATTTGCTTCGTTTCTGTCTTGATTCTTATAGGTTTTAATTTGTTGAACTTGAGTTGCTTACCTAAAGAATGTTTTTCCTGTTGATGTTTTGAGATTAACTGTACTACCATTTATAATAATACCCTTGACTATAATTATTAATACTAATACTATAAGCTAATTAATAATTGGCTTCTTGTTTTATTGGTTATTGAATTACCATCCTTCTTATATTTAGATCCTTCTTATATTTTATTTTGCTTTCATCCTGCTCAAACTTTTACAAACTCACCTATGTGTTTATTGCGTAGGCACATTTTGATGAGAGCACTGAGAGCTCAGCTGACGAGGATGAAGAGGAGGAAGTACATGAAAGCACCTATAACGCTGGTCAAAAGCACTCGTATCAGGAAGAGGTGATGTTCTCAACTGGAACAGAAGATGAAGATGATGAATGTGATCCAAACTGGGCCTCCTTGGAGGAAGATTCCACCAGTGATAAGGATGATGATGAGAAAGAAACAAAAGTCAGATAGGAATAAGGTGCAAATAAGCCGTGATATCCCTAAGTGTTTATGAAAAAGAGTTTGTTTGAAATATTATCTTATAAAGCAATGGAGACTTGTCAATAGTATGTATCCTGTGATTATCTTTGATTTTGATTTCAGCGTATTATATATTATATGTATTATATGAAGTTTTCAACTGGAATGCTCAATCATTATGTACATGTACATGTTATGTCTTATAACTCTTTCTCTTTCAAAAGGGTTGAGAAGAACACTTCACTGGAGAGTGAGCCGAAGTTCTTGGTATTTTACAGCATGCTCCTTAGTCTGTTCTCCATGTTCTGCTTCCGCTGTAAGGCAGGGAAGCCAAAGGTGGAGATGAAGCAAACTGGTACCATGGTGACCGTGCTGCAATACTGCAAGTACTGTGAAGGAAATCCTTTTACATGGAGGAGTCAGCCATATCATCCAGTTATGGGGAGATATCCTGCTGGAAATATTCTGCTTAGTTTTGCTGTGCTCCTTGCAGGGGCCTCTATAAGCAAAGTCCTGTTGGTGTTCCGGCACATGGGACTGTGCACGTACCGCATCCGTACATATTTTGCACACCAGAAGAAGTTTGTATTCCCGTCAATCTTACATCACTGGGAGACTTACAGGGCAGCCCTCATTGACCAGCTAAAAGTGACTAAAGATGTCGTGTGGAGTGGTGATGGCAGATTTGATTCTATGGGCCACAGTGCAAAATATGGGGCCTACACCATGTTTTGCTCCACAATAATGAAAATTGTCCATTTTGAGCTTTTACAGGTAAAATTTCTTCAACTAGTTAAAATAATCAACCTTGGAACTTATGAGGTGCCAAGACATCCAGTACTCGGATGTCTCAAAATGTAAAGTAATATGGACTTCAATTTTGACAGTAATGGCACCTCAAAGGAACTAGAAAGAAAGGAAATATCTGATCAACAGACAAAGTAACAATATTGTCTTGACGTTTTCAACTGTACAGGTTCTCCCAACTACTTTACAAAATATATCTGTTGTAGTTCAATTTTTTTCTGGTTCAATTTTCATTTTCTTTTGTTTCATATTCATTATCATATATTAACATATATCTCTGTGAAGTCCACTGAGGAGAATTTGACGTGGATATTGGAACCTGTTTTGTTTGTGTTTTTTTCTCTCATCACAGGCAAATGAAACAGGAAGCAGTAATGCCATGGAATTGGAAGGGGCAAAAAGGTCCTTCAACTTCCTGAAGAGCATGGGTTTGTCCGTGGCCACTTTCATATCAGATCGCCACAGGGGAATCGCAAAGTGGATCCGGCAAAACCAGCCCCAGACTTCTCACTATTTTGATATCTGGCATGTGGCTAGGTCTATAAATAAGAAATTGTTGAAGGCAAGTCAAGAAAAGGGATGCGAGAAACTGAAGGACTGGATGAGAGGTGCGAGGAATCATTTGTACTGGTGTGTTACCTCAACTCTGCAAGGTTTCGGGGACCTAATACTTGCTAAGTGGAAGTCATTCATGTGTCATGTCAACAATAAACACCAGGACCATCCTGATGCATTGTTCACTGAGTGTGCCCATGAAGATATTGCTCCCAGAAAATGGATTAAAATGGGTAATGTTTGTGTGCTAACAGTAGCCTTGCCTTAGAGTTATCTCCCAAAGGTCAAGTTTTGAGCAACTAATGACATTGAGTTATTGATTTAAAATATTGGTGATTCTCATATTTGAAGTTGTGAGGTAATTTCGTAATGTTGTGGACAAAGTGCTAAAGTACAGTACTGTATTTTCTCAATTAAATGCCCCGACGTTTATTTCAATCTTGGCATGGTTTACCTGGCATTTCTTTGAATCAGGAGTTTATTTGCCCCCCCCCCCCCCCATTTTTCAATAAAAAGTTATTACTCGTTTTTCTTGGCAGCCGCGTATCTTGCCCTTAAATCTTAAGTCTACTATACAACAAAGAAATGTCTGTGGGTTAGTTACAATTGCCTCCTTTACATGGTAGATTGAAAGCATTTATATGGGTTTTGCATTCAGGTACAAAAGCGTATGACAAGCTGTCCTCCATCCTGACTAGCAAACAACTCCTTGATGACATAAAGAAGCTGTCGTCGGACACACAAACAAGTTGTCTGGAGGGGTTCCATGCTACCCTAAATCACTGGCACCCTAAAATGATCCACTTCTCTTGGTTAGGGACTTTTTGCAGGATAGCTTATAATACTACAAATTTGTTTCCATAGATAGGCTTGTTGGGCTATTTTGTTTCGGGTAGTTATAGTTTTTTGTAATGTGCATTTGATCATGTTATTGGTATGTTAATTTATGCAATATCAGGTAATAAATATAATTATTATTATTTGCTCTGGGGACAAAACGACAAAATGACCACTCACAAATTCCCCTTTCCAGGGCATCAGAGGAATTCTTTTGCACACATGCATAGTACTGTTACATAGTGTGTTACAAAGTCGGTCGTATAAATTAATGTCTTTCAGGCACATCTTAGCTAGCCTTCACTTCAATGAAAATGTAAAGAGGGAAACTCAGAGGGACAAAGATGGCAAACCATATTACAAGGTGACTTATCCAAAGTTCAAACTTGGGGAGGAAGTGGTACGGGAAGTGGCAATTCCACCCACATATGGTAAGCACATAAACTTGCAGGCTTGATAATTCAGATAATTGGTGGGATGTTGTATATAATGTAATAATAAATGATGTAAGGTAATATCCTTTATTTAGAGAAGAATGAAAAACTTAATGAAATACCAAAAAATAATAGTAAGAAAGCATAATTTGCCAACTTTGCAGTTAATACTGGGCAATTTTTCATTGCAGGATATGTGGATGACATCCGTAAGGTCCTGTTCAGAGTACCCTTCAATGACCTTAATGCAACTGGTAAAAAGTACCAAGAAAAGATCCCTCTGCCATTGAACAGACAGTTTCCAGAAAGAGTGAGCAAAGCAGATGCTGTAAAGAACAAAGAGAACAGAAAGAGAACAAGGGCAGAGTTGTTTCCCCCAGGTAAGCAGATACAAACCCCCAATAAAAACTTAAAATCACATACACACACATTGCAATAGTTGAGCTGTATGCTTTATGTTGCTCCAGTTATGCATTACCATGTATCCTTTGTCACGCCTCCCTCCTCTGTCATCCCCTTTTTTTAGAAACTTAATTTTGCTCATAAAAATAGAATTGTTACTAAAGCAATGTCTAATTCTATTCCACTCTTGGAGTGAAACTCGTCCTAGAATCGACGTAACAACAGAGTTTACACGTACCAAGAACTGACAGGCTCTGTTTTATCAAATCGGCGTTCTAGCGTAGCTGGAGTGAGCCCGTCTTCATCGCCTTCTCCGTTATCTTCGCTCCCTTCGCCATTACTGTCGGAATCCGCCAAAGGTTCGCCTTGGTAAGGACTTACTTGGTTCGTAATCGAAACTAAATCTTCCTCCATACTTTCAGAAGACTCCAGATCTTCTTCGGATGTACTGGAGGAGAATTCCTGATCGCTTTCAGCCATGCTAATAGAAATAGTTGCTCTCAAACTTCGCTGAATTCTCTTGCAAAATGAGTGACGCACTGAAGAGACGCTGTTGTCAAAACACACGAATGACGTCACGACCCCCTAGATTAGACCCCAGGCCCTTGTCTAAAATTTTAGTGTGAAATGCCAAACTTTCGTCGCTCTTTAAAATAAGTTCCCGCGGAACCAGAGCGTTTATTTTCCCGTGAAAATATTTCTTATATCATCCATTTTCATATTCCAGAAAAAAAAGGGTGGTAAAATTTCGTTTCATATGCACTTTAAGAACTATCTTTTGTTGCACCCTAATCAGTCCATTCGATTATTTTTTTAATGGTATTTGATGCAAGTGATCCTGCTCACTGGCTGCAGATTAACCTCATTATTTAATTCCGATATATAGGGTTACCTTTCCCTGCAAAAACAAAATATTTCTGTGACCGTGGAAAAAGACCTTCACAACTACCATTTCTTTGAAAACCAGTGCAATATTTGTTTTTTGTTTTTTTTTTTTTCGTTTGTTTGTTTGTTTTTTATTCTGGGTGGAAATTGGTTCTCGTCTCTACTTCTAAGTTTCGACAACATTTTTTGTGGCAAACGGGTAAATGTGACGGAAGAAATTGCTATGCTAATATATTGTCGCAAGAAGACATTAAAGCGTGCTCGTGGTGTCAAGTAAGGCGAGTAAATTTCACGGGCGTTCTAACAGTTTTCTGTTTCCAGTCAAACCGACCTCTCTGGACTCCGCAGTGTCCTCTTTTGCTTGTCGACGATCCCATTCAGCCTCTACCCGGCTGAGGGCAATTTTGTCGTCGAAACGGGGCTCGCAAAGATTCATGTGTGCACTTCAAATGAAACACATACCAGGAAACGCGAGTTTCGTATTTAGGAGGGGATATCTGGAACCCAAGAATATACCCAAGAATACACCTTTGAAGTTTTATGGCGATTCGTCCATTAAGATGGAGTTTATCAAACTACAAATGGGGTTCAGTGTCAAACTGTTTCGTACCTTTAACTGATTCTAAACCTTTAGCAAACATAAAAAATATAAAAGTCAATTTCTCACCTAAAAAGCCTCAAACCAATACAACCCAGAAAGCCCTTAAATAATGACCAATACAATAAAGAAAAAACGCAAATTATTTTCTTTTCGAATTCTTTCTCATTTGTGGCATTTTTTAAAGATTTTTTATAGCATTTCCATACAAACTCTTAAATGTAGCCGATGTCATTATTATGCATAGCGTGGAAGAAACAGCATAACTTATGCGCAGCTCTCAACGTTAGTTTGGGCTGCCTGTGGTGCAAGGTGACAAAAAACTTATTTTTCCCGGGGCATGTGGAATTTATACCACTGGGGGTGTCGTAATGACCGGCGATACAAAACAAAGTAAGTGAAAATGCCCGAAACGATCACAACCAGTTAAATGTTTTGCATTTGGAACTTCACCTCCTCACGGTATTTTTCTCTCCGTTTTCTTTGATGGATAAAAATGAAGCAGGTTAAAAGTTGCTTAAGGTTTCATACATGCCGCAATCCAAAGTTCTATAGAAAGTGGACATCTCTAATCAATCGCGTTTGCTGTGAACATCTACAGTAACTTTACGCCTCTTTATATCTGTTTACGCGTCTTTACTCACCTCTCTGTACGTTCTTTACGATTCGTTAACCTTCTTTACGTGTAATTTATCTTCTAACGTACAAATCATCAAGAAAAGCTTTGATTTTATTTGCAAATGCAAGCCATACGTACTGTACTTCATGCGCTGCCTTTTCTTTTCTTGTTTACACAGGTAAATTTGCGTCTGTATCCACTCAGAAAGTACTTTTATCCGAGCCGCTATCATTCCTGTTGAAAAGTATTTAGGGCTTTTTTGTGTGTGCAAGTATTAAACTAGTCAGGGAGAAAGTGAGTTCCTTTGAGTCTATGCGCAAACGCCTTGAACTGCGCATAATGGCAAAAAAATGCGTTGAATCCGTAAAAAAGTACAGCGGAACCTCGATTTAACGAAGTGCTATGGGACTCGGGAAATTGGTTCGATATATCGAGGTTTTGTTATATCGAGGTTCTTTTCCATACATTCCACTATTACTGGGCTGAAAAATATCGTTCGTTATACCGAGGACTTCGTTACAAGTTCCACTGTATGCCTTTCTTCCATTCCCCACAGCGCGGCTTCATGGGAACTGGAAACGAGGTGACACAGTGGATTTGATCAGCGGTTTCCGTGTTAGCGTCAATTGTGGCGTCCATTTTGAAATTACGCGAATGTGTGATATTTCTCCAACGTCCTCAAAAGGTAACAGGAATTTTCTCCATTTTATATCTGGAATATTGCGCTAGATGGCCTTCGAAGACAACAAAAAGTTTCTTTCCAAAATATTGGTGATCTTCGAACTGTTATTGATGGCACAAAGCGTGGTAGAAGCACTATGACTCCGGCAAATATGAAATTTACATGACGCCGTGATGTGGTGACTATGAGAATTCATGGAATGAAAAGGCGGGATATTTGAACTTGAAGACGCTTCAACGGGGCTGGCAAAGCTTTTCTGTCTAAAATGCAGAATGAAGTCTGCAGACTGCAGACCAGGGGGAAAATGAGAGAAAAGACAACCAGAAAAATGTCTGCGCTCGTAGAAGTTCGTAGCAATCTACTTAAATCTATTTAATATGGTCAAAATGTTTGCATTTTTTTCGCGTTGTAATGAGAAAATTTGTTTACTAATTGAGGAGTAGTTTCAGTTTTTACACCAAGGACCTGCTGGAATACGTTGCTCATGAAAGAGTTTTGCTTCAACTTCAAGCCGTAGATTGTTCAGAATTTGATCGGACAAGGCAAAACAATCTATGTGTGATAAACGAATAAGTTCGGACGGGAGTAAATGTAGAGCTAATTATTTCATTAAGCGAAACCTGTAGTGTTCCAAAGGATCGCTTTTTACGAATGAACTTTATTTGTGAACTAGCTGAGGTCGCCAGCTACATGTAGTTCCCAGTCGGTCACCCATCCAAGTACAACTTCGCTCGTCGTAAGGACAGAAGAACTTATGGTACCTTGATCATGGACTGGTATCTAAGAATTCAATTAGTTAAAATGTTTACCTCTTGCTTTCCACTTTCATCTTTTTCCTGATTTTTAAAATGCATATTGTACGGAAAAAAATTTGTGTGGGAGATAACGGAGTGAAAGATCTACCATAATCAAAACATTCTCTCAACGGAATTAGTACTTAGATGGGTGACCACCCTACCCTGGGTGCCAGAGGCTTTTCTTGCGCGGTTCCCGGTTGCAGCTTATGTTCTTTATCGTGACCTGCGCGAGACATCTGCTGTGATTGGTTTAAACGTAATAGGATAAAAAAAGATCAAAGTTCAACGAGAACAGTAAATCAAAGCGCTCTGGCTCAGAGGTTTTTTCTCCCGACAAGCCGCTCGTTGCGTCGGCCTTCGGCTGATTTCTCCCAACGTTAGCGAGAAAAAAACTTCTGGTACCCAGGGTATGACCCCCCGGGAACTATATGTATCCAGCGGAGTTTGACTTTTACCTCAGCTAATTCGCAAATGAAGTTCATTCGTAGAAAAGCGATCTTTTGGAACACTACAGGTTCTGATCTAGCTGTACATTTATTCCCGTCCAAGTTTATTCGCTTATTACACACAGGTTGTTTTGCGTAGTAGATCAATCTACGGCTTGGAGTTGAAGCAAAACTCTTATATGAACAGCGTATTCCGGAGAATCATTGGTGGAAAAACTATTCTACATCTCAATTGGTAAACAAACTTTCCTATCAGAACGCGAAAAAAATGCAAACATTTTCACAAGATTTTAATGGATTTCTACGAACTTCTACTAGCGCAGACGTATTTCCGGCTGTCTTTTCTTTCATTTTCCACATGGTCTGCAGTCTGCAGACTTCATTCTGCATTTTACCCCAAGTCTGCGGTCTCCATTCTGAATTTTACCCTTAGTTTGCAGTCTGCCTTTTACCCTCAGTCTGCTTTTTCCCCTGCTCCGCAGTCCGCAGTCCTCGTTTTACACTGACCGTATTTGTGTTTGCTGTGAGCGATTTGTATTTGATGTGAACGATTTGTATTTGATGTGAACGATTTGTAATTTGCTGTGAGCAATTTGAATTTACTGTGAGTGATTTTTAATTTGCTGTGAGTGATTTGAATTTGATGTGAGTGATTTTTAATTTGCTGTGAGTGAATTGAATTTGATGTGAGTGATTTGAATTTGATGTGCGTGATTTGAATTTGATGTGGGTATTTTTTGATGTGACAGTTGTGGGCCACCGTGCCTGTGAGATCTTGAAACTGCAGAAAATGAATGGTTTCCTATCAGTCAAAGAACAACTGCTTTGTGGCTCGTTTTTTAAACACATTCATCACACAAGCAAACAAATGCTCGTGAGATTATAGGTATGTAGTTCCACAAAAATATCCATAGCCACCCCGTGGATGGTCACTGGAAATTCTGGGGGGCGGGGGAGGGGGGGTATCAAAAGCCAAACTTTTAAAGTTAAAGTGGAATTTTCTGAAGAGTGGGAGTTCGAACCGAAAAACCCTCCGTGAAAAGGATATGGATATTTTCTGGAATCACACTTTTCACGTGTGCTTGTAGTTGTTGTATTTATGTCAAGTGAAATTATAAGCTGCTGGACTACAGTGAAACCTGTATTTAGCATACCCCATATTAAGCGGACACCCTGTATTAAGCAGACATGAGCGTCAGTGTAAAAGAAACCTGTATTTAGCGGACATCCCTATTAAGCGGACACTAGCGAGAGTCCTGTTGGTGTCCGCTTCATACAGGTTTCACTGTAATTCAACCATGTGGAACCATCAAGTTGTCTTCTAGATTAATTTTATTCTCTTTACTTGCTCAAACCTTTTTTCACTTCTGTGGTATATGTGACTCGGAAATAGGAAGTAATGGCAATGGAACCACACTTTTCACGTGAGCTTGTAGTTGTTGTATTTATGTCAAGTGAAATTATAAGCTGCTGGACTACAGTGAAACCTGTATTTAGCATACCCCATATTAAGCGGACACCCTGTATTAAGCAGACATGAGCGTCAGTGTAAAAGAAACCTGTATTTAGCGGACATCCCTATTAAGCGGACACTAGCAAGAGTCCTGTTGGTGTCCGCTTCATACAGGTTTCACTGCAATTCAACCAGGTGGAACCATCAAGTTGTCTTCTAGATTAATTTTATTCTCTTTACTTGCTCAAACCTTTTTTCACTTCTGTGGTATATGTGACTCGGAAATAGGAAGTAATGGCAATGGAACCACACTTTTCACGTGAGCTTGTAGTTGTTGTATTTATGTCAAGTGAAATTATAAGCTGCTGGACTACAGTGAAACCTGTATTTAGCATACCCCATATTAAGCGGACACCCTGTATTAAGCAGACATGAGCGTCAGTGTAAAAGAAACCTGTATTTAGCGGACATCCCTATTAAGCGGACACTAGCAAGAGTCCTGTTGGTGTCCGCTTCATACAGGTTTCACTGCAATTCAACCAGGTGGAACCATCAAGTTGTCTTCTAGATTAATTTTATTCTCTTTACTTGCTCAAACCTTTTTTCACTTCTGTGGTATATGTGACTCGGAAATAGGAAGTAATGGCAATGGAACCACACTTTTCACGTGTGCTTGTAGTTGTTGTATTTATGTCAAGTGAAATTATAAGCTGCTGGACTACAGTGAAACCTGTATTTAGCGTACCCGATATTAAGCGGACACCCCGCATTAAGCAGACATGAGCGTCAGTGTAAAACAAACCTATATTCAGGGGACACCTCTATTAAGCAGACACTAGCGAGAGTCCTGTTGGTGTCCGCCTCATACAGGTTTCACTGTAATTCAACCTTGTCGAACCATCAAGTTGTCTTCTTTATTAATTTTTTCTTTTTCATTGCTCAAACCTATCTTACACTTGTGTGGTATATGTGACTCTGAAATAGGAAATAATGGCAATTTGTTAAAAAATGTCATTGAGATAAAAATAAGGAGATACAGAACAGGGACCAGAGTTATTCTCTAACTGATACAATGCAATACAATACTTTATTGACACTCCCCTGGTGGGGCTTTTCAGTGACAATATAAGATAAAAGAAATCTAATTTAAAAACAGTTAACAATTCATTTAAAAATGTGAAAATGATGAAACCGTTAATTTACTGCAGTTTCAAGATTTGCCACCATAAAGAGATTGAAAGCTAACATTCCGAGCGTTAGCCCTTCGTCAGAGCGAATCGATTCTCTCTGACGAAGGGCTAACGCTTGAAACGTCAGCTTTCAATCTCTGTAAGGTGACCAATCTACCTTATCAACTTCAGTTGATAAATCCAAAATTTTGTGCTTCACGTCCCCACCGACGCAGCACCACAGTTTCTTTAGAAACTAACCCCCTTGTTTGTTTGTCTTTTTAGAAAGCCTGTACCCTTGCAGCAATGTTCTGAATCAATCAATGAGGAATCTTTCTTAAGGGACAGTAACTGTTGCTTCATGACTATTAAAATCCTAAAAGTAGGTAAGTTTTCATTGAGTCAATCAATATTTCCAAAGAGTTGAATCATATCCATAATTACCTTTTTTCTTGTTGCACTTATTCATGGACTGTTTGGTTCTACAGTAATGTGAAATTGACCGAGGGGCAGAGAAACTTTTAAGATTTCAATATTTATTGTTTCGTGTGAATTATAGGGGTTTGTGGGGGGGGGGGGGACTTGTTAATAATTTATTCATCAAATTCTGCCTCGTATTTTCACCTGGGTTACAGTATGTTAAACTTCAGTTTCAAAAACTTTATGACTGGGCAGTTGGAGAGGGAAAAATAAAAATGATGTGAAAAACCACATATGGAATGCAATGTTAGTTCATTTAGGCCATTTTATATTTCAATTTGTCGCAAGACTGGGTTTAACATGTGATTTAAGCGACCAATTAAAGATCCATGTAAACCTACAGATGTAATTTCTTTGCTATGGCACGACACTTACACATCACCCATCACACTGCGCACTTGGGCTTCCTATGGTATGCACTGCGCGATTGTACTTCATTACTCCTGGTTTCACTGTACAACACTTAAAGCAAAAAGACCCAAAGACCTGTGAAAACCAATATTATTCAGCATTGCTCTGGTCAAAACCTTAATGGAACCCATGCATACTACAACTTTGCATAATAAAGTCTTGGTGGTAACTGGATATCTGAGTAAAATTTTGTGGTTAACATTAAGTCCTGTGGTGGGGCTGAGTCATACTGGTGTGATTGACTTACATACCAATCCGTCACAGGTTTGACTCATAAAGGTCTCATGCAGTAACTGTGCATTTTGACTGTTACATTGGTTAATGTCTGTAAAGGAATACATTGCCCAAGAACACTGCAAGAGGCAAGAGTTTATTTAGTACTGTCCTTTAATTCAATTCAACAGATTATGCACATCTCTGTGTTATCTTGAGTGGAAGTACAAACAAGTTCAATCCCCATCCAAGAGAGGCTTGAAGGACATCTCATCATAGACCAGAAACTCTACAGCCACTCGTTTTTTTTTTGCTTATGAATCATATATTTCTCCAGGAAGGAAACGTGAAGATGACAGTGCCGGAGCTACAGGGAGCCACTGTGACTTAAGTGACTTGTAGTAAAATTAATTTTAGTTTGATAATCATTGTATACATGCACAATTCAATTCTCTTACAATTAGTTTGTACCTTTTCAAGAATTCATACTTTAATTTTTTCTGTGTCACTATATACAGTGTAGTGCAAAGATTGTTCTTAATGATAAAAAAATGTATAGATGATACCTGTATATGCCCTGAAAGATCTTTGCAAGTTACTGAGTAACAGGAGTAAATAAACAACCATTTGCCAAAAAAATCTGCTATTCTACGTAATATTCTGTAAGCCACCACTTTCATACAGTATTCATGTTACAATGTATGCTGGTACGTAACCCAAAAGTTTTATGGAAAATCCTGCCATTGACGTAAGAATCCGTATACCTGCCCTTCACACAATATCAGTACACTTCATACTTCGTGCATGCAGTAAACATAATAAATACGGACAAGTGTACTGACGAATAACGATGAATAACCATTAACGAGTGTAAGAATCCATATACCTGGCTTCTGCACCATATTCCTAGACTTCATGCTTCATGCAGCACACATGAAAAATACGGACAAATATAATGACGAATAAGAAATCCCACCACAAGTGTAAGAGTCCGTATACCTACCTTCCATGCAACACCAGTATACCTCATGTTACCAGCAGTATACATGATGTATACTGACACGTGTACTGACGTATAAGGAATCCTGATACAAGTGTATAAGATCCTGCTATTTTCTGGGCACAGCCTGACGTATACTGATCCTTATACGGTACCTTATACATCATGCCACGTCCTTATATCCCCCGTATACATCTATGTATACTGACCGTATAACAGCTAAATAAGGGACCGTATTCGGATTATTTCATGCAGTGTTGGTATCACGCAGCTCTATTGTTTTCGGGGCTAGGGTCCATTGTTTTGTTGTTTAGTGTATTGTTTTCTCAGCAAATCAGAGAAGACCTTGTAAGAGCTGCGACATCGCCCATTAAGGCTGCTCCCGTGATCCATGATGCATGATCCATGTTTCGTAGCCCGCGGTGCACTGTGGTAGACCCTTTCTGTAAGCGGGAAGTTCGAGCCTGTTTAAGCCAAAGGGAATAATGGAGACCATTAACATTTGTTTGAAAGTGTTAACAAACAATAAGAAAGCTGTTAAAGAGAGCTTTCAGCTCAAACAGGTGCGCAAATTCTCAAGTGCGAGCGAGCTGAAGGATTTCATTTTAACATCTCATAGTGGGAAATTCGAAGCGGCTACTTTTGACAACTTTGAAATCGGGTTTTACGGCCCTCCAAGAGGGACGCACTTTGCCATTAATGATGAAACCACTCTGGCTGAGGCGTATTCAACAGAGAAACAACAGTGGGTAGTGATATGGGCATGGAGCCCACCTGGTGAAGTGGCCAATAAACGAAGTCATCGTCAGACTTTCAAAGTGGCCAGCTCGGCTTCTATGAACATAGCCAAAAGATTTTTCCTATCAAGTAAGTCAGTCACGAACGTATTTTCTATTAAACGGATTTTTCCGTCCGATAGTACTGCTAATTCATTTTCAAAGGATTTTTATTTATTTGTATGCCTTTTGTATGTTTAGGCCAAGAAGACGACGGGGAAGTGAAAAAGGATGAGTTTTCAGACATCTATGAGAGGGGTATAGAATGGTCTATCCAAAATGATGCGTCTCGGAAAATATCAGCCGAGTCTCGAAATCTCGGCATTCAAAATAAGAGTCTCGGAATCTCGGGCTCGCTACATGTTGAACCGTCTCGAAGTCTCGAATTTTTATAATTTGATCTCAGAATCTCGAAATTTGCACCCGATATTAAGCTTTATTATTCGACAAATTGTCACTATGCCCATATATGGTAAGGAAGCCCTCAATATCTGTCATCCCACATGACAGATATCCTGCGATATACGTAAATGACCATATTTGGAAGTGCACTGCAGATTTTCTTTCATTGCTTGTTTGGCGGCCATTTTGAAAAGCGAGGCAGTTTTAGCAGTGTTCTCCGCAAAATTTTAACTCTCTGGAAGAAACTTTCCACGATTAAATGCTCTGAAAATGTCAAAAAGTATGTGCTTCAGCTCACAAAGATATCCAGCGGTTGACTTGGAATTTTCATAGTGAGAACTCAACCAAGAAAATGCTATTGCGAAAGAAGCGGCACACTTGCTCACGGAAAGTTGTAAAGACTAAAGTTGAAAAGATTTTAATTCACAGGAAGAGGACTTATTCTTGGTAAGGTAGCAATATTTTTTCCTTTGTCTTGTCATTTCCAAACATGAGTTTGTAAATAAGTCTTTTTAAGTGAACGGTAGTAAACTTCGATTTCTTGAAGTTCTGTTTTGATTTTTATTAAGCTTTATGTGTTGCTAGCTTTTAGCGTTTTTATCATAGAGCGGTAGTTTTTCTCGTTCATACTCTTTGTTTTGTATTTTTCTTGAAGGGGCAGAATTGAAAGGGTGGTTTGGGTCCTGCTTCTTTCAATCCTGAGGCATAAATTATCTTTCTCTTTCAGTACATTTCTGTTTAATGTAGCCCCGAGAACACTGCTACATGTACATGAACACAAGTAGCTGTTACATATTTCATATTTGAAGCCCCCAAAAAACATTTTTGTAATTGGGTAGATATTCAGCACATGCCTGCAACAACTAACATCAGAGATTTATAAAAGAGAAAGAGAATTTATGCATTGATCTTCATGGTTAAATGGTAAAAATATTTTTTGATTTTGTTATATACATTACACAAGTTAGTTTCACTTTACAGTACACAGATATTCTACCACTGCCACTAACCCTGTTTGAATACCCAAATTCTTGTCACTAAGAACATAATTATATGATTGTACAGTTAGTGAGCATTTTTTAAGACTTCTATTAGCTCACATTTCTTTAACTTGGCTAATCCCTTTATTTGGATTTTCTTTGATTTGATCTTCTCCCGGAGTTCCCTCACACTTAACTTGTTTAGATCTTCTTCATTTGTAGCACTGGCAGCAGTGGAAGGGCCTGGCTCTTGATCTGGAGCTTCAGTAACAATTACTTGAGATCTCTGCCTCTTTTTCCTTGTTTCCACTATGCCATCATCCCAGTAGTCATTCTTCTGTTTGGTGTATTTTCGCTTTTCCCTTTCATGGCTTTGTAATGCCAGCTGCCTCGATTCCAAAAGTAAAACATCTCTTGCCGCATCCCACTTGTTGGACTTTTTGAAGAAGATTCGCTTGGCATCATCATTATTTTTTTCAACACCTTGGCCTGTGAATTGCTTCATTGTAGAGAATTTTCTTATGACAAGTGGCACGTGGTAGGGTACTGTGTGCATGTAAGGTGTTACTCGATCATTGCCATACTTTATTCTTTTGTCAGCCAGTGAACAAAAGAGGTTAATGAAATTTTTTCCCTTTTGTGAGACATCAAGATACTGCTCAGCTTCTGTGTTGTAGTCGCTGATAATTTTGTAAAGTTCATGGAAATCAGACCAAAGCTGAATAACAGTATCCTTGGTTTCAGGGAAGAGGATGTCTTTTTCCTGAAGTTGGGATGGGAGAAGTTCCATTAGCTTCTTCTTGTCTGAGCCAATGAGACTTGTCCACTCATAAGATCCACTCCCCTTTCCGTTGGCATTCTTCTTTTCCCAGATGGAAAAAGAGATCCCAATATTTTTGATAGTGTTAATGAGAGTCTCCAGGTAGATACCTTTTTTCTCCCCTTTTCCCTTCGAAAGGTCAGCCTCACCATCCCTCTCCATTACTTCGGTAATTAGGTTCTCTGTTAGCCGGTCCGTGACTCTCATCATCAGATGAAGTTCATCCAAAATGACATGATCTAATTCAATATTAAAAAGAGGCTGGTGTATTACAGAAAATTTCTTTTGGGCTAGCATGGATTTAATGTGAGCCAGAGTCCTTTTCATTTCTACAGACTGATAGTGCTCAATGGGCTTGGAGGTGTTCCATCTGTCCAACTTGTGAATTAAGCACCAAAGACAAGCGTGAGTAGATGTGGCACCACTAAGACCCATAACCATGAGAAGAAATTTGTAATCTCCTCCCAGAAACATTTCAATTTGCACTTCTTGCCCATCAACCTCAATGAAGCCAGTTTCCAAGACAGTATTGATTTCATTGATGGCTGATGAGAAAGAATGTTCCAGGGTTTCATACTTCTCTGGGCCATTAACAATTGCAATTGTTCTGTTCCCTCTTGAGGACATCACTTTTTCTCCAGTTTGAAGGAGGCAGAAAGAAAGGATCAAAAAATTTGTAGTCCTGGACAGTTTTGCTCCATCTCCACTTATCTTGACCTTGACAGGTTCAGTTAGGTCATAGGAAGGATCAGTTCTGAGGAACTCTCTGATATGATTCTTCAGAGTTTCACAGAAGGAGATCTGGGCACCGGGATATTGCCCGGGAACAGGTTCAATGTTGCAGATGTTATTCAGTTGATTTCGTTTTTGTTTTATTAAATATGACTTTGGGAAGTCATCACACATCATAGTCAGCTCATGATACAGTTCATCACTGGCACAGAACTTTTCCAGTAAGTAAAGGACCTGTTCCAATTTCTCATCTTCTTCTTTGTCTGTATTGTGTATGGCTGATGGTTCATTGTTAAAATCAACAGTGTATGAGTTCCCATGTCTTGTGTCGACACCCTTGAGGCAAGTCAATTCCAACCCATATGATCTCACAAACCAAAGAGCCACCTCTGCTCTACTTTTAAGCTCCTTAAGTTTCCTGGACCTTTGTCTGGAACCAAGATCACCCAGTTTCTTCCCTGTACACCCAACTTCCCCTAGTCTCTTTTCTAAGTTATCGATGTACTGAATTAAGGCTTCATTTTGTTCTCTTAGCTTGGCTATTTCCTCATCTTTTTCCTTCAATCGCTCGTCTTTTTCCTTCAGGGCACCATGCATCTCTTTCACCAGCTCTCTCTTTTACTTTCTAGATCTTCAACCTTTCTCCTCCACTCCTCAATCTCCTGTCTCGTACACATACGGTCATCTTCAATACCTTCCATTGAGACAAGCTCATGTTCAAAAATGTTAATTTTAAGAGTTTTCCGGTCAAGCTGATTTCTTTCTCTGCTATTCTTAGCATTTTTGTACAAGCTTTTAACAGAACCTGCCTTTTTGGCCAAATTGCTGTTGATACGTTCCCCGAAGCCTTGATTTATTTGGGTACAGTGACCAGGGATCAGCTCATTTACTAGACTGATGTAATTAGGGCCACTCGCTTCAGGATCGCTTTTGTCAACTTTCCCGTGCCATTCTTTCAGAAGATAGTAAGGAACTTCAATTGACAGGGTTATCTGAGATTCGTCAACATCCTGCCGGCTACGATATTTTTTTACAGGGCTACTAATTCGAAGTTTAGCACCAACTTTTTGCTGCTCACGGTCGCTCAATAAATCAGACATGGTTTAACCTAACTGTTCTGCAAAGAAAGCGTTCCAGCTATTATAGCAATGTCGTAAGATTTAAATTTTAATTACAAAGCGGAATAGGTGCAACAACACTTCCGGTTTCGTAGTTTTAAAAAAATGCGACCAAAAAATCCCAAAAAATTGTTTTCTAGTCGCCTACTGTACTTATGGACAGCGGATTAACAGACAAAAACTCCTGGTTACATTTACAAAATGGCTACCAAAACAAACGTAGGAAAGAGACGATACGGTCGAACCTCTTCGCTTTTTCTCGCAATGTTATGACGGGTATCTACTTCACAACGCCTTGACTGAATAAACTAGATATTGCCTTTCAAAGTGGCTAATTTGTCCGAACTTGCCCATCGATGTACGGGATATTTTGGCCGGTTTCTGAAGGTTTGTCTTGTTACGAAGCTGTCGAGATCGGGGGAAGATGAATTCGAGCAGGATTTCAGCTCCAAAATAGAGCTTTTGGTGAGTAATATTTCCAGAAATTTGAGAAGACATGAGGTGTTTGGGGTCTCTTTTGGTGTAAATTTTGTGTCTCGATTTGTCCGAACTTTTTATTCGAAAACCACGTAATCAAAGACATTTTCGAAAGTGTAAAGAAGTTCTCTTTCTTTTAGGATCGGGGGAAGGTGACTATATTCGCTTGTAGTTCGGCTATTTGAAAATTTGTTTTTAGTCCCATACAATCCCTTGTAATTTTTGCCCGCCATTTTTAAAGGCTGTTCCGCATGAAATATGCTCGATGACTCGGATTTCGGGGCGGGCGGGGGCGGCGGCGGTGAGTCACGAAGGTGACTGCTTAGTCTGTATAGCTAGTCGACTGTTTGTAAATGTGTGACCACGTTGATAGTATGCGGAATCTTTTCACTGTGAGGACCTATTTCCTCATACGTCCGCTGTAGTACCGACGCTGACCGTAGGTCATGTCCGTTGAAGGTATTTCAAATTCATTACCAGAGCGTTATCCCTCTTGATTAAATAGTCTTATGTCACTAGAAGGGGTAAAAAGTTGCAAATGTTCATTGTTTTACTCCCGGAATCTGTGAGGGAGTTGAAGAGTGCGGCCTTTATCAGTTTTCCTTGTGGGAACCAGGCAAACTTTTCGGTGTTTGCGGTACCTTTGTCGCAAACCAGAGCCATGCAATGATGATTTAATTCATCGCTTCAACGTGAAAATCATCATCCAAATAAGACCACATGTCACTTCTCAGGGCTACCTCTTGTACAAATTTCTCTTTCCTAACCAGGCCACGCAGGCCATGAGACGTCATGAGACGTCATGAGACGTCTCGCTACTCTCGCTGACTCTGACATGTTTTACTGTCTTTTTCTTTTTTCCATTTCTTTTGGTCTTTCTTTTTCTCTTTCCTGTAGCCAACGAATTCATTTCTTTTTAATACACGCTTTTGAGACAGAATGTGTAAGGCTTTTGTGCAAAATATTCAGTGACTTAACTTGAAATACAGTATTTGCCGGTTAATACGCACACTACTCTCTAACTCAAGTGACACGCTCATATACAAAGTTAAGTGACTTTATGTACACTGGTTATCTTCACACGGTACGTTTTCATTTTTCTATCTATGTTTTCATTTTTTTTAAATAGATTACATTGAGACTATTGAGCCGAGTTGTGCACGTTTCAAAATGAACATATGCTTTAGAGCAAGTATTTGGATGTGTTGACCGAGCGTTGAGTTTCGCCTTAGCTAAGAACGGATGATACGGGCACTAAAGCGACGCTCTTTAGTGGGTTCCACTGTGCCATTTCAAAGCAGCAAAAAGTATTTGTATTTTTTTATTAATAAAGCTTTCTATGCGGGGTAGAATGATTACGTCTACATTTACGCACAATTAAACTTACCCTCTGCACGCTGCTCTTTCCGTGACGTTTTTTCTTCGATTTCCTATTAACAGTTTCATCATCTGTGCTTACATCAGTGCTATCCTCGTCTATAATTTTTTTAGGCCAAATAGAACATAGTCAAATTCTTTGTAGCATCTTAACTACTAGCTACTGCTGTCTAGCCTTTTGAGGTTATGTACCTTTCCCTCAGGTTTAGTAAGTCATTTTCCCGCCAATTTTGATTCACCCCTACCGCTTATTTTTAGCTTTACGAAAGTTTTAAGAAATTACCGTATTAGCCTGTATAACAGGTCTTAAATAAATGCCTGCTTTGTAGGCTAGAGCTTATAACCTTATATGCTAGTGCCAAAATTACTATACTCGCAAGAATACGCCAAATCATCTATTTCAGATCCTGAACTTTGTCATCGTTGTAGGTCCTCTAAAACACTTCATATGGTTACACAATTATTCATTTTGTTCTCTTTGAATGATAAGACCCCATGTGATTCCTGATTTTCAATGGCATCATTTGCGGCGCCGGATCATTTCCGGAGATGTCATTTATTTACAGCTTCACTCGCACAGTTCCACGTGTGCATGTTGCTCTTTTCGCAGATCATTGAGCCGCGAAGTATAAAGCTATAAAAGGTCATAAAGGTATAACTGTATAGCTAGCCGTTTATTATTTCAGTTATAAGACTCATACAATCACAATCTTCGAGTACATGTTGGTTACAAACAGAGTAAACTTGGAACTTTTTTAGTACAAACGCTAAACTAACATCAATGTGTAACATTCCTCGCTATTCCTGTGGCTTGTCGCCAAATTTCCTATTGAGTGTTAGACCAGGTATTCTCTTTAGTTGACTTTAGTTTTGTTCCTAGCTTTCCAACCTTCCAATTTATGGATCATTTCAATATACAAACAGAAAAACCATGTGACCAATATTGCAACACCTATAATAACCATCAATAACTGAATAATAAAAAATGTAAACCAGAAAAGCTAGCGGCTATAATTACACTGCAGTAATCCAGGCATAACTAATCGATGATCAATGACATCAATTGGTAGTCAATGAGTAATCGATGGGTAATCAGTTGATTAGTCATTGATTATTGGCGATGATCAATGAGTAATCGATGACTAATCGAAGCCCAAAAATTTTGTGGCCTATCGATTATTCATCGATGACATCGATTACTCATTGATGTAATTGATTACCTATTGATGTTATTGATTACTCATCGATGACTCATCGATTACTCATCGACTATTCCAAGGAATAAGATGCCGAAGCTCGAAGAATTCCTTGTGAAGCATGGAGGAACTCTCACTTCTGACATCAGTTCAGTTCAAGCACAAAACACTGTTAAGAAACCCTCAATACTCAATGTTGAACTATTGCGAATCTCAGTGAATCCAGGAAAATAAATTTATGCATGCATATTTCAGTGCAAACACTATGTATTCATTCTTCTACTTTCTTACAGATTCCCCAAACGGCGGGCAGAGCAATTTAAGCGCATCGCCTGGCCCTGCTTTAGACACAGCAGAACTTAGCCAAGAAGCACTGCGCCTTTTGCGAGTAAACAAAATTCCTATCGCGCAGTTTGCTGTCCACGTGTTGGAAAGATCCCAGGGTAGAGGATCGGAAATTCTCAACAAACCTAAGACGTTTGAACAATTGCCGATGGAGGGAAGAGAGCCCTATCGAAGGATAAAGAACTGGCTAAAGCAAGAAGATCCCATAGCAGATCTGAGAGGAAGGATCAAAGGTACATGAATCACTTATGAATATGTGTAATTTAATCAATTCGCAAGAACTATTTCCGTTGCACAATCCATATGCCCGACCATCATTAGTCAATTACGTCGTTCCTGGAAATGTTTTTTATGAGATGTTTATTCATCAGTCCTCTTCGCTTCGCATATAAATAAATAAATACATGTTCAACTAAACTTATCTAGTTTTATTTTGTTTTTGCTTACAGGGAAAAGGAAACGAGCGGCTTCATCAACTACAAATACAAGAACCAAATTTTCCCATCTGCAAAAAATGGCCCTTGAGGCCCTGTTTAAAGAAAGCAGATACCTGTCTCAAGGAGTAATAGAAGAATTTGCTAAGTTGAACAACCTTGACGGGGCAACCGTCAAGGTTTGGTTCAATAATAAAAGACAACGAGATACGGGGGAACAAAATACAAATGAAAATAGGCCTTCTGACGCTTAACACATTGTAAGCTTAATTGTAAGCTTAATTGTAAGCTGGATAAAATAAAGCTGGAAACGTCTGTTTACATTTAATAAGTTGTTTTTATTTTGTTCTTATTCGCCAAATACGGTTTTCAGCCGCGAAATGATATCGACGAGTAATGAATGAAATCAATGACTAATCAATGTAATCAATGACTAATCGATGCAATCGATGACTAATCGATGACCAAAATTTTTGTGGCCTATCGATTAGTCATCGATTACTCATTGATCATCGGCAATAATCAATGACTAATCAACTGATTACCAATCGATTACCTATTGATTAGTCATCGATTTTATTGAGGTCATTGATGTCATCGATTAGTTATGCCTGGAGTAATAAACTACAATAGATTTACTCACCGTATTTGCGCTTTCGCCGCTTTGACTCCGCACCGCTTTCTTCTTCCATAATTTGTAACCCCCTCGCGTGTTCCTTGGACCGAAGCTCACCGTCTCTTTCACAAAAAGCCCACAAAAGCAGAACGCCAAACTTCCTAAGCTTTCCTTATGTTTACCACCGGAGTTATAAGAAACAGACCAGACAGAAAAGACCAGACAATCGAATCATTAGTTTATAAGTAACTAGCCTGGCCAGGCCTGGCTAATAAGTAGTGGTAAGTTATCCAATAATTGCGACCGGTTGGGTACTTCGCTTTACTATAAGTTAATAACTTTAATAAAACACCAGGTTCGAGCTTCTGTGAGTTCCAAAAGCCCGAAAGCGCGTGATAGCCGCTTTTATTGCTTTCTATCAGATTATCGAGCTCGGATTTTTGATCCAGCGCGTCTCGGGCTCGTATTTTCGGAAGACCCTGTCTCGGGCTCGGATTTTACAAACAGACGGAAGTCTCGGGCTCGCATTTTAAAACATGGGTCTCGGCGTCTCGGCGAGTCTCGGATTATACCATTCTATACCCCTTATGAGAGACTAGCCGAGAAACACGGCTAGGAACTGCCCGACTTTAAGCTCCGTGTCTGGGCCAGAATGCCGGTTAGTCCAACAAAACAAATGAAAACTGTCCTTTATTTTACCTTCTGTTTTCAACCTTTCAGCCCCAAAAACAAATAAACGCGTCATGTAAAGTTATTTATTATTCTACACAAGCCTTGAATTTGTTTTATAAAACTCGATCTAAAATTTCCACGTGCGCGAGTAAAGCAAACTGGTTGAAAATTTGCATATTACCACGGAGTAAAACATGGCTTGTTTACCATTTACACGGGCAAACCAGTCGGTTTACCGTTTAGGTCGGTTTGGGCTAATGGTAAGCAAATTTCCTTAATGGGAAAATTCCGTCCGGGACTGGCGCTTACCATTTGCAGAAATCCCTACCATTTACCAAAAAATTTGCACGACGGCGATGGCTAACGAAAAGGTCGCAAAACAAAAGTTTTGACTAACAAAACAACGACTCCGCATGTGTGTTGTTTTTGGAATATTTCTTTGCCGTTCTGTGCACATCTACAACGTGAAATGACCAAATTCAACGTTTTGTGTAGAACGCAAACACACGACGGTGAATTTTCGTTTTTATAATAATAATAATAATAATAATAATAATAATAATAATAATAATATAATAGTAATAACTTTATTTACGTGTCAAGTGATCGAGCACCCTGTAAAGACAGGGCCCTAAGTGGGGACACAGCTATTTTCTATACGCCGTCCTTACAAATTCAGCTCCTGGTTAATTCGACCGCTTTACAGGTTAAACGAGTCGGAATAATCGCCAAGAAGTTTCAAAGATTGTGAAGTCATTTTAAAAGTGACGTTTTCCTCCCCGTTAATTAATTGTTGTTCGGACAAAAATGGCCGCGAGAGCCTGAAACTGGTATCAAAGATTAGGTTTGAACAAATGGTACACGAATTTCCGTTTGGAACATTCCATCCGGAAAAAGAGGACTACCTTTTCAGACGTTCCTTTGCTCCCGGAAATTTTCCACTGGAATGACCCGAAAAGTCGTGTACCATTTACTTTCCAACCGGAATTTCGGGAAATCGCGGTCGTAAAAAAGCGGCCTGGGCTTTAGTGTTTTGAAATATTTTGCGGTAACCTTCTGCTGACATAATTAGCGTGTGCTGTCTAGGTTTCTGATTGAAAAATTTTGTAGTTTTTATCGGGAAAAATTCAAAGTACCAGCAAAAGCCTGCAGCACAAAGCCCCGACCAAAACCAGAACAAGGTACTAACCAAGATTGCGTGCTGTCTTTGAGGAAACTAGCCGATGGGGACCTTTAGATTCGTTGACATTTCTTGAATGCTGACTGATAACTTTTAATAATTAACAATTTGTCAGAGAAAATGTCACAAACTGATCGAGATCCACAAATTTTGAAATGACTTCCGTGAACTTAATACGTTATAACAAAATAATAAAAACCAGGCTCTTTCTATGACTTATAGTACAAAATCACTGCTTTCGTTTTCAGGTGCAGCTTCATGGAGAGATCCTTCAGCAGGTACGCGAACTGAAAGAGCTGAAAGATGCTGATGTGCTAGACTCATCCCAATTCGAGGAACAAAAGTAAATCCTGCTAACGGAGCTGAATGGGCTTCACTGAACACTGTTATTGTTTGTTGCAGTTCTAAACCTACTATTGTTTTGTTACACTCTTTAAAAACAATCAATTTTCGTGACAACGTCGACCTTTAAGAATCAAGCAATTTATAACAGATTTGTCGGGAATCAGTAAACACACAGAAGAGAGCCCTCTAGATTTGAACTATTTGTAAATTTCATATGGGCTTAATATTTAGAAACGTAGTGAAATAAATCTCTCTGTCTATCGTACTCAGAGTAAAGGTCAGTCTAACAAAGCTTGGCCTAAATGTTGCAACTTTACATATTATTGTCTTTGTATTGCATTGATCTGGGCATTAAGCCTGCTAAATGACCTGTTGCCGTGGGCCAAGGCAAGGGGACTTGAATTGCCGTGCTTTTTGCTAAATACATAAGTAAGGTAGGGCGGAAACCTACTAGTATAGTAGGTCATGCAGTGCCTAACGGGTCAGTTTCTAGGCTGGCTAAGTCCCTGATCTGCATGTTTACAGATATTCCGAGTGTCGGATGTAATTTCGCACTTCCTCATCGGAAAGATTTAAAAATCCTTCCATGACCATGTTTTCGGGCTGACCACACATTCGCCATTCTTGATCATTTTCTCTGATCCACGCCTTCACTTGTGAAAATATTCCCTCACACGGCATGAAGTCGGGGCTGTATGGAGGGAGGTAGACGAGGAGCGCACCAGTGGCGTTTATTGCCCTCACAACGTCGGCATTATGGTGAATGGCAGCATTATCTGTTTTCGACATAATAACAAGAAGAATCGAACTTAATTATTAACAACGCTTGTGGCAAATGTATCTCCTGTTCGGTGATATCCCCCTATAAAAATTTAAGCAACCTCGTCCCCAGGGTCTTCTCGCTTTTCAATATGGCGGCGGCTCGGGAGAAGACTCTGGCACACAGCAGATCACGTGTCTCCAACGAGGATGGAGATGTATTCAAAATGGCGGCTACGGTGAAAAGGGTGAGAAGAACTGGGTACGAGATGCTAAGGTGAAGATAAACAAAATGGCGGAAAAAGCTGAAGCTCAGTTCAAGAAAAATAGGAAAAACAGACACGTTTTGCATGTAAGAGTCTTAGGAATACGGCAAAGTGTTAGAGGCCTTGTTTTTGCTGTTCATTGTTTCTTTTCTGTTATTTTAAAGTTAGGAGTAATGGGTTTGAGCGTAATCTATTGCGAAACTCCGTACCGCTATTTGATTCAATGTTGCTCAAATGAACATATTATATTTTTGATTCTGAGGCTTTAGGCAATAAATTGTCTTATCGTTACACCGTGTTACAAATCCGTCCTTCTTAAATATTGTTATAAAACCGTCCTTCTTAAAATTATATATCAGGCTAAGATTAAGCTTAAAATATAAATCTTATAGAGTGAGGTTAGGCCTTAAATAAAACTAGTGCTACAAAATGTTTATTCTACATGGCTTACATCTCTGTGAGTTCAGTGGAAATGACTCATTTATGAATATGACTCATTAATTTTTGATCTGGCATATTCCAGGTGCTGCTTTGGAGGCAGTGATAATCATTTTGACTTTGTTGAATTTATTTGTGCCCATTCTTTGTGCTACAGTTTTGCTTGTACAGTTGTAGATCTCCAGGGCTTTGTTACTTTCAATATTGTTTTCTACACTTTAGCTTCAGTGAGTCACATTAAACACTAGAACTGAGGAGATTGTGAGACTGTAAACAATGGAAAAATAAAGCATTTTAAGAGTTCTGGGGATAATATTCCCAGGTTTGAAAAATTTTTCTGCTTAACAGCTTCAATCAATTGAGTAACCTACAGCTGGGTGAAGTTTGAAAGTGTTTCAAAAATAGAAATGGGAAAGAGAGGATTGAACTCACTTGAGGGAGTAATACACAAGTGATGGAATAGTACACAACTGACGGAGTAATAAACAACTGACGGAATTATCGTCCAACTGACTGAGTGCAACACAACTGTCCGAGTCTGAGACAACTGACTGGGTAATACACAACTGATCGCGCAATGCACAACTGACAGAGAAGTACACAACTGACCGAGTAATGCACAACTGATGGGGAAGTACACAACTGACCGAGTAATACATAACTGACAGCGTTATCATGCAACCCACTGAATGACACAGAACTGGCAGAAAAATTGCACAACTGACCAAGTGATGCACAACTTCCAACTGCAACTTGCAACATGCAACTGACAGAAAGGTTACACAAGTGACCAAGTAACGCACAACTGATGGGGTAATAGACAACTGATAGAATTGTCGTACAACCGACCGAGTGATACACACAGGACCTTTGCATCAAATTCCCTACTCCTCGGGCAAGGAAAATACATGTAGCCAAATGTCTGAGGTATGCCCGGAGGGGAGGGGGGGATGTTGAAGATTCGAATTGATCAGCACATAACCTTAAGTTACAAATCCTACTTTTTAGGATGACTCGTTATTTCTTTGAACCTCTGTTGTAACTTTTAGTGGATTTTTGTGGTGTTCTAATTGGACGTGCTAAACCTTTTTATTTGGCTTAGATTGACATGAGAATAGTTTTAAAGTAGAGACATGAGATGGGAAATCATTTTAAGGGACCATCAAAAACTGATATCCACATAAGAGCACCCCAGGTTGATAGCAGTCAATTATGATATTCTTTTCCTTGTTCTTACCTTTAAGCCCTGATATCAACAAACATGTTCTCCGCACTACTCTCCGTAAATGTCTTATGGTACTACTTGAGAGAATTCACACAAACATCCGGACATTTTATATTTGGTGATCATTTCCTTTATTATCAGGGCCTGTAAGTTTGAACAAGTAGTGATATTGTAAGGAGAAATTAGATGTTTGTTTGTCACTACTGGGGCTTAAAGGCCTAACTACAAATTCCAATTTCAAAACTTCATGAAATCTTTTTCTCTCCTTTTTCTTTTCCTGAAATCCTCTCTTTCCCATTGATTTAAATTTTTCAAACACTTTCAAACTACACCCAGATAACTCAATTGATTGAAGTTGTTAAGCAGAGAATTTTTCAAACCTGGGAAATTATCCCCAGAACTGGTTTAACATGCAAAGAGGACTTTATCTATCTACTGTTAAAATGCTTTATTTCTCCATTATTTACAGTCTCACCATCTTCTTAGTTCTAGTATTTAATGAGACTTACTGAAACTAAGGTGTAGAAAACAATATTGAAAGCGACAATGCCTGGGGATCTGCAACTGTACAAGTAAAACTGTAGCACAAGGAATGGGCACAAATAAATTGAAGAGAGCCAAAATGATTATCACTGCCTCCAAAGCAGCACCTGGAATACGCCAGATCAAAACTTAGTTTAACCAGTCCATACAACACTGCTCTTTTCCCATTCCCTTGCACTTCGTTAAATCGAGGTTGCAATGTAAATAAGCTTAAATAAATAAGTAAATAAATAAATAAATAAATGAGTCATTGTCTATTAAAGGCCTAAGCTCACTCCATAATATTTATATTTCAAGCTTAATCTGAGCCTGATATATTCAAAGTCTTAAGGTGAAGCATATAATGTTAAGAAGGACGGATTTATAACAATATTTAAGAAGGACAGATTTGTAACAATGTAACGATAAGACAATTTATTGCCTAAAGCCTCATGAAACAAAAATATCATATGTTCACTTGAGCAACATTGAATCAAATAGCGGTACGGAGTTCCGCAATAGAGTACGCTCAAACCCATTACTCCTAACTTTAAAATAACAAAAAAGAAACAATGAACAGCAAAAACAAGACCTCTAACACTTTGCCGTATTCCTAAGACTCTTACAAGCAAAACGTGTCTGTTTTTCCTATTTTTTCTTGAACTGAACTTCAGCTTTTTCCGCCATTTTGTTTATCTTCACCTTAGCATCTCGTACCCAGTTCTTCTCACCCTTTTCGCCGTAGCCGCCATTTTGAATACATCTCCATCCTCGTTGGAGACACGTGATCTGCTGTGTGCCAGGGTCTTCTCCCGAGCCGGCGCCATTTTGAAAAGCGAGAAGACCCTGGGGACGAGGTTGAAAATTTAAGAAACCGCCCTTTCAACGTTCATGGCCACTTGTTACTGAGGAAAGTATCACTCTAATGTTACTTACGTCGAGTGGTTGCTATTATGAAATATTCAATACAAAAAGTATCGAGAAATAGTAATCAACGGGTCCAGTTAATCCGATACACCTTTTTATCAGGTGCAATGCACTTACCCATTACATCGATCGAGCGCGGATTGATCCCGTTAAAGGGACTGACATTTGGAGCTAGGTGGTCACGGATAAAATCCAAGAAGACATCACTGTTAACATTTCCGCGATAGATACCCACATCTAGGAGGCCTGCTGTAGATGCGATCGGAATGGCTGAAATGCGCGGACCCCAGTTAAGATGAGGCCGCACTACCTCCGCCCGCATTTCCTGAAAACGTCGGCCGTAGTTTCTGCTGATCCGCTTGTCCTATGAATAAGCCAAACACGATTCATCAAATGCATGCAACTAGACGAGCCTTGCTCTTATAGGACTGTATTTGTTAAACTTCTTCGAGACCGTACACTGTATTTCCTTGACTTCTAAAAGGCCGTACACTGTATTTCTTGCATGATAGGAAAACGTGACAAGTTCAATGACCACGAGGTCAATCAAACAGAACAAACTGCGCATGACAAATATGCTAATGAGCTAAACAAATCAAGCGTGTCCATTCCGCCGGCCTTGATATAATCAAGACAAAATGTAAACATACTTAATAGTCTTTCTTAATAATGTTCTTTGTTCTAATAAAGTTACTTGAAATGTTCCTTTGAGTTCATTTGGTTCTTTGAGTTCATTATGTTAGTTTAAGTTGCTTATAAGTCTTTACTGAGCACCCTCGGATGGTGCCAGTAAGCATAGCTTTACAATTGGGCGGACGAATGTTCCGGTTTTGGTTTTGACAGTGACCACTCTGACTGACTGATCTGGACCAGGATGGGTTCTGATAATTCGGCCAAGGGGCCACTGGCATGGTGGAGTGCGATTGTCCTTAATGAGCACAATGTCGTTGACACGAAGACATCGTTTGGGTCGCCTCCACTTGTTGAATCGCTGAAGGTCATTGAGGTATTCGGTTGACCACCTCTTCCAAAAATGCTGTGTAAGAGCTTGACAGAGTTGCCATCGCTTCAGGGTTGAAGTGGGCGCTTTTGTAACTTGGTCAGGCAGCGCTTCGAGTGGTCGGCCAATTAGAAAATGACCAGGAGTAAGTGGGGCAATTCCATCATCATCATTTGAGTCAAGTGACGCGAAGAGAGGTCTGGAGTTGAGACAAGCTTCAATCTGAGACAAAACAGTTGACATCTCTTCAAAGGTGAGTTTACTTTCGCCAACTATTCGCTTTAGATGACGCTTGCAGGCCTTGACCCCATTTTCCCAAACTGAGCCGTGATGAGGGCCTGTTGGTGGGCTGAATTTCCATTGAATGCCTTGTGCAGAGCAGTAATTCATAATAGATCCTTGTGAGGCTGGTTGTTTAAGACACTGCTCAAGTTCCTTGAGATCTTTGTTTGCACGATGGAAGCAAGATGCGTTGTCACTCCAAATTTCAGTTGGTTTTCCTTTTCTTGAAACAAAACGACGAAAGGCAGCAAGAAAGGCTTCTGCAGTTAGATTCGATACCAACTCAATGTGACAGGCTTGAGTTGCTAGGCATACAAAGATAGCTACATAGGCTTTGCATTAGGTTGGTTTCCGAGTAGTTCCAATCTTCAGAGTCAGAGGTCCTGCATAGTCGACTGAGACTCTTTCATTAGCGAAGGCTGGAAGGAGGCGTGCAGCTGGAACTTGGCCCATAAGTTGAGTTGTGATCGTGGGGGCTGCACGCTGACATGTCGTGCATTGACGTGTGCACTTACGTACAGCTCTGCGTGCACCAACAATATGGTAGAGGTCTTGAAGAGATCCTAAAGTGAGCTTTGGACCAGCATGACACAGACGTTTGTGTTCATTCTGTACAATCAGTGACGTGAGGTGGTGCTTTCCATGGAGGATCAGTGGATGCCGGGAATGGTAGTCTTTCTGGGACTGTGAGAGACGTCCACCAACTCTTAACAAACCATCTGCGTCAAGAAATGGATTTAACGGTTGCAGAGAATGGGACAAAGGGAGTGGCTTTCCTTTCTGGAGTGTTTCCACTGCATCTGGGAACATCTTAGCTTGTGCTTGTTTGAACAACCAAATTTTAGCCTTTGACAGTTCAGCTACTGAAAGAGGTGTAGAGCTGAATAGATGAGTGCGGGTAACAACACGGAATACCCAGGCAGTAACTCTCAGGAGATACATGTAGCTTGAGTATCTTTCAATGTCAATCACAGGCTTGGTTTGATCAGGAGCAGTAGTTACTTGAAGTGTCACTTCCTTTCTTTCTTTGAATTGCAAACTTGCTTCATCAATACCTGAAGAGCAAAGTGTCTCCAAAGAGGGAGGGGCAGAAATCTTGGACTGCCAGTTTGAAGTATCTTCTTTTAACCAACTGGGACCATTCCACCAGAGTTTGTGATCAATGATTTCTCCTGGAATGGCCAAGATTTCTTGAAGATGTTTCATGAATTGTGAGAGCAAATGAGCTCCACAAAGTTCAAGACGGGGTAAGGTAACCTTCTTGATTGGTGCGACGCGTGTTTTTGCCATAACAAGGGAGGTGTAGACTCCGCCGGCCGTGTCGAAACTTCTTAAGTAGACGACCCCACAATAAGCCTTCTCACTGGCATCAGAAAAACCGATTAGTTGTCGGTCAACAATTTCACTGCCAACTGGGGTGTAACAGCGTGGAATGCGGATGGCAGAGATTTCAGGGAGTTGTGTCCTCCAATTCAACCACTCTCTCTGAATGTCTGATGGGAGAGGTTCATCCCATGCGGTGCCTCGCTCCCAGAGACGCTGGAAGATTATCTTTGGTACAATTGTGACACACGCGATGAGACCATGGGGGTCGAATATTTTTGCTGAATCAGACAAAACTTCACGCTTAGTAATACTTGATTCTTCAGCAGATAAATCAGTGGAAGAGAATTTGAAGTGATCTTGACTAGAGTTGTATTCCATTCCAAGAGTTTTGACAAAGCTGTCAGAGTTTCCAAGGTTAGATGTGTTCTTTGAGCTTCTAATCTCTGGTGAGATTGAATTCAAAACTTCAGGCGAGTTTGAGTTCCATTTGTGAAGTTTGAACCCTCCTCTGTTAAAGAGGTCTTGAAGTTGATGATGGAGTAAAATGGCTTCTTGCTTGGTTTCAACTGAGGGAAGACCATCATCGACATAGAAGGACTCCTTTACAGCCTTTGCAGCTAGGGGTAGCTCTGATTCATTTTGCTTTGCACGGTGTAGAACAGAGTTTGTCGCTAAGAATGGAGCACTTGCAATTTCAAAGGTGGCTCTTGTCATTCGATAGTCAACAACTGGATCAGTAGCCTTTTCTCTCCATAAGAACCGGTGAAAATCTCTGTCTTCTGGTGCCAGGGCAACAGCACGATACATCTTTGAAACATCAGTGGTGAGAACATAAGGGTGTTGTCTGAAACGAATGAGAACATCATTGAGGGGTGGATGAACAGTCGGTCCCACGAGGAGCTGATCATTGAGAGAGACACCAGTTGTGGTTTTCATTGATCCATCAAATACCACGCGTAATGGGGTTGAGTCTGAATCCTTGTAGACAGCATGATGGGCTAAGTAGAATGAATGTGATGCAGGTTTGTTGAGATCAGTCTCTGGGACTCTTTCAGCATGGCCCAATGTGAAGTACTCGTTAACGACCTTTGCATAATCTTGGGATTTGTCAAAACGTTGAAGACGACGTTCAAGGGAAAGGAAGCGTCGCAAAGCCAGAGGTCGTGATTGGCCTAAAGGAGGCCGTTGTGGCTTGAATGGGAGTCTGACTACAAAGCGACCAGTTTCATCACGTTTGTGGCTTCGGTCAAAGTCCTGCACAAGTAATTTGTCAGCTGGTGATAGAGGCAACCTAGGTTTAGGTGGCTCCTCTAGAGTCCAAAATTTATGGAGAGTTTCTTCGCAACTTGGAAATGAAGTTGACGCATGCCGTGTTGTGACTTCAGCTGGCAATTGGTGAGTGTTAGTGTTCCCAAACAAGACCCATCCAAACATGGTTGCTTGGGCTGCTGGGGTTCCTTTCGGTCTAAGGATAAGCCCTGGCTTAAGGATGTCATGGTACACATCTACACCAAGGAGAACATCAATAGGCTTTGACACATTGAACTCAGGATCAGCAAGCTTGAGAGTAGATAGATGTGGCCAATTCCCTTTAGGAAGGGTTGTGATAGGTAAGCATTTTGTCAACGAAGGCAGAACAATAGCTTGAACATCGTCCAGTGCTGAGGAACCTTGAGTAAAACTTAAATTCATGTTAACAACAGAATTACTTTGGGTAGAGCACCGGGTGTCTCCGATTCCATTGATGGTGATTTCTTGCCTTTGTTTGTGCAACTTTAAGCGTTGGACGACTCTTTCAGTGACAAAGGAGGCAAAGGAAGCTGGGTCCAGTAGAGCTCCTGCAAGCATTTGATGACCATTGGGTCCACTAAGGATCACTTCTGCTGTCACCATGAGAATAGAATTTGAAGCAATGGCTTCTGGGGCAGCTACATAGGTAACAGTGGAGATGCCACCATCACTTGCAGTGTTTCCAGGGTCGGTTGTGTTAGAAGCACCAGGTGCTGAAACCATCAGAATGTCCTGTCTCGCTGTTTCCAATGTGTCTTGATTGACTGCATCCCTAGAGTCATCGAGGTGAAGAAAGGTGTGATGTCGCTTGTCACATTTCAGACAACAATTAGGTGAAGGGCATCATTTACTTGTGTGCTTTGCCTTCAGACAGTTAAAACAAAGTCCTTGTTCCATAACAAAGTTCCACTTCTCAGAAAGTGATTTTGCTTTGAAGGACTGGCAATAAGCAAGGTTGTGTTTTGATCCATTACAGGCTGTGCACTTAACTTTGGTGTTTGTAGTATACACTAAAAATGGCTTAGGAGGAGGTGGCTTTGGTGACTTTCCGGGAGGAATGGGAGGTTTCTTGGGGCCTGTTTCATGAGGCGCAAGTTCAGTGGCAGTTGCTCGGAGATCAAGGAATTCAAGGAACTTGTCATAGCCAGGGACTTGCTTTTCTGCTTGAATAGATTTCTGCCATTCAACCATGGTTAGGTCATCAAGTTTGCACTCTCCTAAGGCAGTCATAAATCTTTCAAAATCCAGTTGATCCATTGCCTTTAATGATCTTAAGTGATGCTGAAGGGTGTCATGTAGCTTTCTCAGTTCACCACTTGAACCATCTTTAATTGGTTTAAGATTAAGTATTGCTCTTACATGTGCTCTGTGAATGACTTGAGGTCTGTCAAAACGGTTCTTTAGGGCTGCCACAGCTTCTGGGTATGCTTCAGCTACTGCATCAATTCCCTCAACAGCATCTCTAGCCTTTTTGTTGGTGAGAGATTTAAGCAAATACTGCATCCGCAATTGGTCGTCTAGCTTTTTCGAATTGTGTATTGTGGCTTCAAACTGTTGCCAGTAAGATTTCCATTTAGTTGGATCTCCATCGAATGATGGGATGTTGAGTGAAGGCAATTTCACTGTTTTTGATTCATGTTCCTCCGAATGTGTTTTGAATTTGTGCAGCAACTTGTTAATTTCTTCACGATGTTTGCTGTTTTGGACTTCGATTTCCTTGATTCGTTTTTCCTCCCGTTCAAGTTCTTGCTCTTTGATTTCACGAGTTTGGTTGCGGCGGCGTTCGATAATCAACAGAGCCAAAGTGTCTTGAGTTAATGAAATCTTGTCGAAATAATTCGAAATGGCGTCGTTCCAATTTTCACCGTCTTCAACATCTAAGTTCGGGGAAACAGAGTCAATTTCTGCGGTGAATCGATCGAAAGTTTTCTCAAATTCAGAAAGCTGACTTCTTATGTCCGTTAGTTCTTCGATCTCCATTTCGTCGAGTTTGGTTTGTGCTTCGCTGACCTTCGAGGCGACACTGTCAACATTCTTTGTAATTCGAGTCCATTTCGCTTCGAGCGAATTCACTTTGGTCTTGTTTACAGTAGCTTTAGATTTGCCTTGTGGCTTTGAAGCGACGTTCAGTACATAGAGAAGCTTGCTCGTGTTTTCGCGGACACGTTCATCGTGAATTTCCAAATCCTCAAAATCCCTTTCAATAAGTTCCTCGTTCGACGGTTCAACGATGGCAGTCGCTGCCAAATGCTGTTTTTGAAATTGCGTGTCCAAGGTGCGAATTTCGTTCAAATACTGCTCGGCGCAGACGATGTCATAGGCTGACTTGTCTTCTTTTTCGACGACCTGTTCAACTTTCTTGAGAAGGTTTGTTATTTTACGTTTAGTGATTCCTTTTTGCTGAATAAGAGTCTCACGGGACATCTTGTGATCGTCAGCTAGTTGAATGGCGACTTGCTCGCTCAGCTGTTTTCTTTTTGAGTTCGACGACTGTAGATCTTTCTACTGTAATCGTCCGGCGTTTAAGGACCAGAATGTAATAGACGAGCCTTGTTCTTATAGGAGTGTATTTGTTAAACTTCTTCGAGACCGTACATTGTATTTCCTTGACTTCTAAAAGGCCGTACACTGTATTTCTTGCATGATAGGAAAACGTGACAAGTTCAATGACCACGAGGTCAATCAAACAGAACAAACTGCGCATGACAAATATGCTAATGAGCTAAACAAATCAAGCGTGTCCAGCAACTTTGATTTTTTTTAAGGATTGAATTTAAATTTGAATTTTTTTTATTAAATTTATTTGCATATTTCACATATACAGTTACATACATACATAGCATATTAACTCACTCTAACACTCAGTAACAATAACGCACTATCACTCTCACAATAACAACATTAACTTACTCTCACTCTCACTCTCACTCTCATAGTAACACTATTAACGCACTCTCACTCTTACACATAAAAAACATTACATTATTGCATATCCGTTTTAGCCTTACAATGTGTGAATATATCTTTATAAAATAAATAGATCTATAATAGAGTTACAGTATCCATTTTTCTCTAAATTTATCTAAATTGTTATTTTTCGTACAAATGTACTTTTCAGTTTCATATTTCAAATTAATTTTAAATTTAAAGCCACGTACGTTTGGAAGTTCTTTATTTCTTCTACAATCCCATAAATATATTTTTCCTAGGAGTAACAGGTAGTTAAGTAAGAGGCATCCTGGTGTTAGAACATCAATTAAAACATCTTTCCAATTAAGACGTATTTGTTGACTTGTCCAAGACAGATAATAGGACTCGAAATCTTTCCAAAAAGAGCTTGAGAGTGAACAATCATAAAAGAAATGCTGTAATGTTTCTGATTCCTGCTTGCAGAAAGAACGTAGATTGTCTGAAATGTAACCAATTTTATGTAATTTTGAATTTGTGTAGAGAATGGGATTCAACACTTTGTACTGAAAAGCCTTTACATATGGCTCAAAAGTGACAGAATGGGGGAGTAAAAAAGCATTTTTCAATGCTTCGTCTGATAAGTTTAGGTCACTTTTCAATTTTTGCGCGAGATTAGGAAGACGTGCTTCTTAAGTACTAACAGAGAATAGTAATCTTTTGATTTCCTTTTGGTTACGTCAAAAAGGTCATTGACCAAATTAAAAGATGGGTTTTGGAATTGGAATGGATACATGTAATCTAGATTGGGATTTCGTAGGTTAGAGGGAATTGAATGACGCAAACCAGTCCATTCCAGAAAGTTGGTCTTTTCTAAGTGTTTTTCAACTACTTTGTAAGAATCGATATTATTGAGGTCAAAACGAAGGTCTCTTGTGGATTCCATAGTGAAAATACTTTTTAGCGGAGCCTGCGGGCAAAGCCCGCCAGCGGAGCTCCATTGCTAAGGAAATTTGGTAATGTATCGATGCGAAAAATTTTGGTTGTGGCGTCAGCGTACGTCCATCCGTCCGTCCGTACAGACTCTGGGGGAGGGGGAGGAAAGTCCCAAGGAAACCCGACCGGGAGTGGAGAATGCCATCTTTTCTTGGCGGGAAATCGCGCGGTGCTTTTGGGCAACCGGCGTTTTTCTTGGCGGGAAATCGCATGACCATCGTCGCTTTTGAAAAAGAGGTTTCTTTAAAAAGCTTAAGTTTATTTAGCAAAACGATTGTTCGACGGTACTATAGTTTTAAACTTGAGAAAAAAACATTTAATACCTATAAATGGAAAGAAAAAGTTCAAAAGAATACTGGTAGTAGGCGAAAACTTCAAGTTACGAAAGCTGCCTTCAAAGGACCTCATCGCTTTTTTTTTCTTCACGGCGGAGAGCTTGCCTTGTTCTGAAACACAACCGAGTAAGTGAAGTTTTTAAAGGGTTTAAGGTGCATGATTTTGAGTATTTATTACGGTCAAAGAAATTACATTTTGAAATTGAATTTATGTCATTAGAAATGTGTCATTTACTTTTGACTTCAAAAAATTATCAGAAAACGAGCTCAGATTTGTGACAGATGTAGTCTTAGAATATTTTGCCATGCTGGAAGTGTAATGCGAATTGCATTTAAGTATAAACTTACGGGTTTTCGAATAATCGTTTTCAAAAATGATTTCTCTGTTTATTATTTTGTGTTTGTTTATTCATAACAGTAGGTCAAAGCACAGTCGCAAGGCAACTGCACAAGCATCACTTACGGCGAATAATTGCTTTCAATTTTACTGTCGGATCGGTTTGTGCAATTGTCGATTTTTTTGTCCTAGAACATTTCAATAGTAAGCGAAGCAGTTGTCGGTTTAAGACTATTTTATCCGAAAAGCTTCCGAAAAACAAGTTTTTTTGCGTTCCTCAAAGCGCCTAACTTTAAATGGGCTTACTTCGCATCCGCAAAACTTATGCCATAATTTAAGGCGTGTTTGGAGTTTGCTCGTTTTCAATCTTGATGATATAAATTTTGACCAGACTAATAGGGGCAGTTCATGTTATTTGTTAACTGAACATCCGAACGCGATGAAGATAACCCATTTACTTCAGAATACGTCTTATTTTGTTGTTGTACATGAGCGCCGTTTCAAGTTCATTCAAGCCAACAGCCAATAATCCAAGGAGATTTGACAAGCCTTGACAGTTAATGACAGGATATGAAAACATTTAAAAAACCAAGCAAGACTGCTCCTGAGTAAAATATGTGTTCAGTTTGATGCCCGAAAAAAAAAATTAAGCTGTGCTCAGCCTCTAGAATGACCTTTCGAGCTTGGTTTTACAGAACAGATCGTCAAAATCTTTCAATTAATATCAACCATGTTAAGACCTCCACCTTCATAATTATTAATTACAGATACTCTGACTGGTCACTTTATCTTTACCGTTCCATAAAAACTTGTAAATCAAACGGTTCAGTTCTTTAATAATATTTTTGGGGTAGGCAACACAGAGGATAGGTATACAATTTTTGGAAGGAGCAGAGTTTTAATTATGGTAACTTTTCCGTAGAGAGATAGCCCCCTGGACTACCAAATATTGATCAACTTTTTTATGTCGTCAAGTTTGTCGGAGAAGTTTTTCAGATAGAGCAATTTTTTGTCATATGAGAAGAAGACTCCGAGGGCTTTTATTGGATCTTGAGGCCATTTAATACCGAGGGGTTTCATTTGACTTTCTTTCAACGTGCCTATCCACATCCTCTCCGTCTTTGATCTATTTATTTTCAAACCCGACAACTTTTTAAATTCGTCTAACAGCTGAAAGAGTCTATGTGCCGATTCTATATTAGAAAGAACTGCAGTTGTATCATCAGCGTATTGGAGGAGTTTAGTTTCCTGTTGTTCAATTGCAATCCCTTTTATTTCCACATTATCTCTTACCCGCAATTGCTAATATCATCAGCGTATTGGAGGAGTTTAGTTTCCTGTTGTTCAATTGCAATCCCTTTTATTTCCACATTATCCCTTACCCGCAATTGCTAATATCTCTACAGTTAGAAGAAAAAGATAAGGTGACAAAGGGTCACCTTGTCTGACACCGCGAGTAAGATAAAAGTATTCTGAAGACAGGCAGTTATTAATCACACAACTTTGAATATTCTTATAAAAAGTCTTTATCCAACATTTGAACTCGGGACCGAAATTGAATGCATCCAGACAATGAAACAAGAAATTCCACTCTAAAGAATCGAAGGCTTTTTGAAAGTCAATAAATATCAACAGACCAGGTATATTATTCTTTTCTGTAAAATCCATGATGTCAAAAATAGATCTGATCGTCTAACCGATGTAGCGGTCTTTAACGTAACCGCTTTGATTGCAATAAATGATATGCGGCAGAATATTTCTTATTCTTGTGGCAATTACTTTCGAGATTATTTTAGCATCTACATTGACGAGAGACATAGGCCTCCAATTTTCTTTTATGCACTTACGATCTTTACCTTTTTTTCAATCAAAGTAATGACAGCTTGTCTCTGGGAATTGGACATTTCTTCCTTTTTAAAGGACTCATTTACACAATTAATAAACGGTTCGCAAATAAGATTCCAGCATTTCTTATAAAATTCAATTGGTATTCCATCGTTTCCCGGAGACTTATTATTCTGAAAATTTTCCAAGATCTCGCTACATTCTTCAGTTGTAATTCCGCCTTCACATGATTGCTTTTGTTCTTCAGATAATTGGGGAATGTTCAAATCATTTAGAAACGACTTTACACAATCAGTCTGTTGCTTTTGTTTGGTATAAGTTCTGATAAAATTTCTTTTGTTCTGATAGTATACGATATGGATCCGTTGTTATAACACCGCTTATTGACAACTTTCTAATATGTTTTTTGACATGGTTTCTCTTTTCCAAATTCAGAAAGTATTTAGTACTTCGTTCACCGTGCTCATGCCAGCGGGCTCTCGCACGTACGATGATTCCATTTGTTTTCTCTTCATAGAGCAATTCCATTTTCTTTTTGATTTCATTTAAACGCGATCTATTTGAATCATTAGGATTGTTTTCAAAAAGCCTGGTTGCTTCTTCGTATTCTTGTTGAAACAACTTTTCTTTTTGGTTTCTTTTCTTGGCTTTCTCTTTAGAGTATTTAATTGCGTGCATTCTGCTATTGTATTTGACCCAATCCCAAACGCAGCGTTTGTCAGATAATTGATTTTCACCCTCAGACGTCCATCGAGGTATATTGGCACCCAAATAATTTAAGTATTCTTCATCATCTAACAGAGAAGCATTCATTTTCCACATTCCAAGGCCTTTTGCTTCTCCAATTTTACCGAAGACTATGCTAATAGCTGCGTGATCAGTTCTTATTGCAGGAATAATATCAGTTGAGTCGACAAAATCGCAGAGATTATTAGAAATTAGCCAGAAATCTAAACGACATAATATTGTGGGGGACTTTTGGCTCCACGTGTAACTTTTCGTCAGAGGATATTTAACCCTCCAAATATCAACAAGATCTAACTCGTTTTGTAAGGTTTCTATACTCTCCACGACCGATTTTCTTGGGATCAATGCATTGGATCAATTTCTCTCGCACATCGTTGCCTTTAACGTACTTACTAACTTTGTCGCAAAAAATGCATACACGTTTGTACGTTGTGCTTTTTGTCGGAGGTTCTTGACCAGACGATCTTCTTTCTGTTGTGACGGACTCGTTGCTTTGATTCTCCTCTTTACATATGTTATCAAGATCTCTTTTCATAGTAAAAATACTATTTTACTTGATACGTAATGTTCGGATGTTCTTCTCCTTTCACTGTTTTGGCGAGATCTAAAATCGGTGTGTACTGCCGAATTTCCCCAGCCCTTAAAAGAGTTTTCCATGATTGGGTATCTTGCAATGATGATAGATCATTAGAAGCTTCAGTACAGTGTATTATAAAGTCATCTCTTATTTCGACACAAAGACGTTTCTTGGCGGGTCCATCCGATTCTTTATTTATATTCCTCTTACGTTTATTTCCTACAAAACAGACATAAAACGGCTACATTCATGAAGTCGTTCCTAGAAGTATAGACTTGTACCAAAACAAAACACTCAATATTCGGCTTCTGGTACTGTGAATCTTCAAATTTGACTTTAACAAATCTCAAGCATTTCTTCTAAATCCTCTCATAGCACTAGTCACCTTCTCTTAAATACACTTCCGATGACATATATATCCAATTATTTGTCATTTATCTGTTTTTTACAACGATGTAAACCGGCAAACACAGACTCGACTTATAAGAAGACTTTTAAAATCGAGTTCACATCTCGAAGCCCTGTAAGTGTTTTGTACATTCATATATATATACATATTTTTTTACCGAAAATCGTCTTAAATATCGTTTAATGTAATCCCAATTACTTTCATATAGCTGCTGTATATTGTATATTTTTATATTTTTTATTAAAATGAAGGAAATCCGCCATAAAAAGCCAGGAAACGCGGCCAACAACTTACCTGAGAGATTGTCCGCCATCTTGGATTACCCATAATGCATTGCAAAGGCTGATTAAAATATATTCGCTACAAAACAACATTTTAAAGGTTTCTTTCGCTTTTAAACTGTAACATCAAATAAATATATATTTTATCTTTGTATTTCTTTTAGAAGAGGTGTTTGATGTTTATTGTTTCTTTTCTAGAGCTTTTTTCTATTTAGCCTCGTTTTCATGTAAGGCTCTATTCTTCACTTTTTTAAATCCAAAAATATATCATAAAGCTGCCCATTCAAAATTGCTATCATCAAAATTTTAAAACAACTTGGGATACTCTTCACATTGACACCTGTCACAATTTATCCCTCAAAGTGGTAAGAAAATCTGATCGGGCCCATGGACTATTTGTGGTGCAGAAAGTTTAGCATTTTATTTATTTATTTATGATTCGCAGCTATACACTGTTATGAACCCTAAAGACTCGCTACCGTCAACTGAGATCATTCGTTCTTGCATAGACGACATACTAGCCTGGAATACTCGCAACAAGCTAATATCTAACCCTAGTACAACTGAAATTTAAAAATTCTCTTCAAGATCTGTGCACTCCATCACACTTAATTCAATTTTGGTTGGAGGATCCGTTGTAAAGCTAATCGCCTAAGTCAGAGACTAAAGTGTTGCACTCCCACTATGATGAGCCATCTTGACGACTGTAACAGTTTGTTATTTGGACTGACATCATGACAGATTGAAAAACTACAGAGTTTGCATGGCCTTGCACCTGATTGTGTTTAGCCTCCCCGACAACTGTGCTCTTCTAAGAAAAATCTTTTAGAGTTGTTCCTTCCGTTTCGTATGTTTCCTCTGGATATAGAGTTAGTTGCTAGTTAAAAAATATTAGAAATCATTCGCTGTAGGCTCGCTTTCTAAGCCAAATTTCATTTAAGTGGGTCTTTCAAGTAAAGAAACTTGAACCGGTGTCATCCTTGCAGTTAAACGCAACCCTTTAAGATGGAATTTTACCAACACTGTGCAGCTAAAATAATAGCGGATTTCGATGACGCGTGAACAAGAAAGCTGAAAAAAAAAATCAAACTTCCCCAACACAGATTTTCTTCAATGTTTCACAAAACGTAGATAATCGATAAAGAAAGTGATCTATCAAAATAAAATCTGGGTCACTGAATATTTAAGAGAGTTAAACCCGTGCATAGATATTAAAATGCCCACTGCTATATATCTATATCTCTACATTTCTTCAACAGCACGCGCTCTCAATGCATGACGTGGCATTACACCTCTACGTGATTTGCGTGCACAGTAAAGATGCACAGAAACAATTAGTCCGAACCTTCTTAAGCCGTTCTTGAGGGGGATAATGACGATGATAATGATGCGGATGATGACAATGTGACGAAGATCATGTCTAGATTAATTGGCGAGTACGCGAGTACGTGAGTATTACATTCCGCAGTTCAAATATATGAACTTCATATATTCATAATTTCATCTTCATCTTTCCCGGGTATATTACGAACCAATTTAATGACCAGCTCCCAGTTGGCTTGTTAGCTCAGTTGGTTAGAGCGCTGCACCGGTATCGCAGAGGTCAGGGTTCGAATCCCGGCAAGCCTGATTTTTTCAGGCTTTCTTTTCACAACTGCATAAGTAGGCTCAGTCTCCAGCCGTGAGTGTCTCGATGCGCCCGCAATTCTCGCCACCTTCACGGCTGGGCGCACGGGTTTGGTTGCATGTCCGTGACGTCATTACAATTTTAATAATTATGCAGACAATCCACACGTCATTTGCTTAAATTTTATCTGTTTTTTTTTTATCGACCTGAAAAAAAGCGAAATGCGAAAAGTATGCCTGAAACGTCCTCCTAAAAGTGTGAAATTTCAAGAGAAGGACGAAATCCCGCTAAATTATGTCGCGCATTCTGCCCCGCAAATTTCAGGGGGCTTGTCTCTGATTGGTCAGTCTAAACAATAACCAAACCCGTGCGCCCAGCAGTGAAGATGGCGAGAATTGCGGGTGCATCGAGACATTCACGGCTGGAAACTGAGCCTACTGCATAAGTTGCGTTAATAACTGCGAGGATCTTCTTTACATTTATTTCTTCATTCCGCAGTTCAAATATATGAACTTCATATATTCATAATTTCATCTTCATCTTTCCCGGGTACATTACGAACCAATTTAATGACCAGCTCAAAGTTGGCTTGTTAGCTCAGTTGGTTAGAGCGCTGCACCGGTATCGCAGAGGTCAGGGTTCGAATCCCGGCAAGCCTGATTTTTTCAGGCTTTCTTTTCGCAACTGCATAAGTTGCGTTAATAACTGCGAGGATCTTCTTTACATTTATTTCTTCATTCCGCAGTTCAAATATATGAACTTCATATATTCATAATTTCAGTAGAGATACTGTTAATCATAGTCACTATATAAATCCTTGTTAGTAAGGAAACAGACATTGCTAAGCCTAAGTAGCCTATCCCGGTGATTCCGGGCAAATTTCCTCATCGCCCTTTTTGCTTTAACCTAATAGATGCAGGCAAGATATAACTTTGGATTACTCTTACGATTCGTCCCGAAGTTTCCAGCGATTCTCTTACAGAACGTTCAGATTTTTTGACGACTACGACACGGTTTACTTCCATTGTGAGCTGTTGGCCTGTCACAGAAACATAACTAATTTAGCTAATTTTCAATCTTGATGATATAAATTTTGACCAGACTAATAGGGGCAGTTCATGTTATTTGTTAACTGAACATCCGAACGCGATGAAGATAACCCATTTACTTCAGAATACGTTTTATTTTGTTGTTGTACATGAGCGCCGTTTCAAGTTCATTCAAGCCAACAGCCAATAATCCAAGGAGATTTGACAAGCCTTGACAGTTAATGACAGGATATGAAAACATTTAAAAAACCAAGCAAGACTGCTCCTGAGTAAAATATGTGTTCAGTTTGATGCCCGAAAAAAAAAATTAAGCTGTGCTCAGCCTCTAGAATGACCTTTCGAGCTTGGTTTTACAGAACAGATCGTCAAAATCTTGGAGGACAATTCGGAACACTTTCGGGCTTTTTGAGAAACACTTTTCGAAAGGGAACGAGCCAAGGAAAGCCCCGAAATATATTTCAGAGCGAAAAGTTTCAGGACTATTTTTGAGAAACGAGCACCAGTTTATTCCTTGGAGGCTCCGCTTGTAGGCATGGCTAAATCTATATATTATAAAATACTGGTTTATTATTGATTCTGATTTCCTGGTTATTCCAAATAATGTATTGCCATCTGTTGTCAACTGCATTGTCTTCGCGAAACTGATCGAGACCACTATTCCAATAGTTCTAAGTAGAACTTCGAATTAATATTGAGATCTTTAGTGTTGTAGTTACAACTGAAAAGAGCCAAGCCACCTGTTTCTTTTAAGAGATAGTTTAAGTAATTTTTCCATGCTCCCGAGTTTTCACCAAAAATTCTTTTGAGCCAGGAGAGGCGGAGAGATTTAATCATGCTTTCAATTAATATCAACCATGTTAAGACCTCCACCTTCATAATTATTAATTACAGATACTCTGACTGGTCACTTTATCTTTACCGTTCCATAAAAACTTGTAAATCAAACGGTTCAGTTCTTTAATAATATTTTTGGGGTAGGCAACACAGAGGATAGGTATACAATTTTTGGAAGGAGCAGAGTTTTAATTATGGTAACTTTTCCGTAGAGAGATAGCCCCCTGGACTACCAAATATTGATCAACTTTTTTATGTCGTCAAGTTTGTCGGAGAAGTTTTTCAGATAGAGCAATTTTTTGTCATATGAGAAGAAGACTCCGAGGGCTTTTATTGGATCTTGAGGCCATTTAATACCGAGGGGTTTCATTTGACTTTCTTTCAACGTGCCTATCCACATCCTCTCCGTCTTTGATCTATTTATTTTCAAACCCGACAACTTTTTAAATTCGTCTAACAGCTGAAAGAGTCTATGTGCCGATTCTATATTAGAAAGAACTGCAGTTGTATCATCAGCGTATTGGAGGAGTTTAGTTTCCTGTTGTTCAATTGCAATCCCTTTTATTTCCACATTATCTCTTACCCGCAATTGCTAATATCATCAGCGTATTGGAGGAGTTTAGTTTCCTGTTGTTCAATTGCAATCCCTTTTATTTCCACATTATCCCTTACCCGCAATTGCTAATATCTCTACAGTTAGAAGAAAAAGATAAGGTGACAAAGGGTCACCTTGTCTGACACCGCGAGTAAGATAAAAGTATTCTGAAGACAGGCAGTTATTAATCACACAACTTTGAATATTCTTATAAAAAGTCTTTATCCAACATTTGAACTCGGGACCGAAATTGAATGCATCCAGACAATGAAACAAGAAATTCCACTCTAAAGAATCGAAGGCTTTTTGAAAGTCAATAAATATCAACAGACCAGGTATATTATTCTTTTCTGTAAAATCCATGATGTCAAAAATAGATCTGATCGTCTAACCGATGTAGCGGTCTTTAACGTAACCGCTTTGATTGCAATAAATGATATGCGGCAGAATATTTCTTATTCTTGTGGCAATTACTTTCGAGATTATTTTAGCATCTACATTGACGAGAGACATAGGCCTCCAATTTTCTTTTATGCACTTACGATCTTTACCTTTTTTTCAATCAAAGTAATGACAGCTTGTCTCTGGGAATTGGACATTTCTTCCTTTTTAAAGGACTCATTTACACAATTAATAAACGGTTCGCAAATAAGATTCCAGCATTTCTTATAAAATTCAATTGGTATTCCATCGTTTCCCGGAGACTTATTATTCTGAAAATTTTCCAAGATCTCGCTACATTCTTCAGTTGTAATTCCGCCTTCACATGATTGCTTTTGTTCTTCAGATAATTGGGGAATGTTCAAATCATTTAGAAACGACTTTACACAATCAGTCTGTTGCTTTTGTTTGGTATAAGTTCTGATAAAATTTCTTTTGTTCTGATAGTATACGATATGGATCCGTTGTTATAACACCGCTTATTGACAACTTTCTAATATGTTTTTTGACATGGTTTCTCTTTTCCAAATTCAGAAAGTATTTAGTACTTCGTTCACCGTGCTCATGCCAGCGGGCTCTCGCACGTACGATGATTCCATTTGTTTTCTCTTCATAGAGCAATTCCATTTTCTTTTGATTTCATTTAAACGCGATCTATTTGAATCATTAGGATTGTTTTCAAAAAGCCTGGTTGCTTCTTCGTATTCTTGTTGAAACAACTTTTCTTTTTGGTTTCTTTTCTTGGCTTTCTCTTTAGAGTATTTAATTGCGTGCATTCTGCTATTGTATTTGACCCAATCCCAAACGCAGCGTTTGTCAGATAATTGATTTTCACCCTCAGACGTCCATCGAGGTATATTGGCACCCAAATAATTTAAGTATTCTTCATCATCTAACAGAGAAGCATTCATTTTCCACATTCCAAGGCCTTTTGCTTCTCCAATTTTACCGAAGACTATGCTAATAGCTGCGTGATCAGTTCTTATTGCAGGAATAATATCAGTTGAGTCGACAAAATTGCAGAGATTATTAGAAATTAGCCAGAAATCTAAACGACATAATATTGTGGGGGACTTTTGGCTCCACGTGTAACTTTTCGTCAGAGGATATTTAACCCTCCAAATATCAACAAGATCTAACTCGTTTTGTAAGGTTTCTATACTCTCCACGACCGATTTTCTTGGGATCAATGCATTGGATCAATTTCTCTCGCACATCGTTGCCTTTAACGTACTTACTAACTTTGTCGCAAAAAATGCATACACGTTTGTACGTTGTGCTTTTTGTCGGAGGTTCTTGACCAGACGATCTTCTTTCTGTTGTGACGGACTCGTTGCTTTGATTCTCCTCTTTACATATGTTATCAAGATCTCTTTTCATAGTAAAAATACTATTTTACGGTGATACGTAATGTTCGGATGTTCTTCTCCTTTCACTGTTTTGGCGAGATCTAAAATCGGTGTGTACTGCCGAATTTCCGCAGCCCTTAAAAGAGTTTTCCATGATTGGGTATCTTGCAATGATGATAGATCATTAGAAGCTTCAGTACAGTGTATTATAAAGTCATCTCTTATTTCGACACAAAGACGTTTCTTGGCGGGTCCATCCGATTCTTTATTTATATTCCTCTTACGTTTATTTCCTACAAAACAGACATAAAACGGCTACATTCATGAAGTCGTTCCTAGAAGTATAGACTTGTACCAAAACAAAACACTCAATATTCGGCTTCTGGTACTGTGAATCTTCAAATTTGACTTTAACAAATCTCAAGCATTTCTTCTAAATCCTCTCATAGCACTAGTCACCTTCTCTTAAATACACTTCCGATGACATATATATCCAATTATTTGTCATTTATCTGTTTTTTACAACGATGTAAACCGGCAAACACAGACTCGACTTATAAGAAGACTTTTAAAATCGAGTTCACATCTCGAAGCCCTGTAAGTGTTTTGTACATTCATATATATATACATATTTTTTTACCGAAAATCGTCTTAAATATCGTTTAATGTAATCCCAATTACTTTCATATAGCTGCTGTATATTGTATATTTTTATATTTTTTATTAAAATGAAGGAAATCCGCCATAAAAAGCCAGGAAACGCGGCCAACAACTTACCTGAGAGATTGTCCGCCATCTTGGATTACCCATAATGCATTGCAAAGGCTGATTAAAATATATTCGCTACAAAACAACATTTTAAAGGTTTCTTTCGCTTTTAAACTGTAACATCAAATAAATATATATTTTATCTTTGTATTTCTTTTAGAAGAGGTGTTTGATGTTTATTGTTTCCTTTCTAGAGCTTTTTTTTCTATTTAGCCTCGTTTTCATGTTAGGCTCTATTCTTCACTTTTTTAAATCCAAAAATATATCATAAAGCTGCCCATTCAAAATTGCTATCATCAAAATTTTAAAACAACTTGGGATACTCTTCACATTGACACCTGTCACAATTTATCCCTCAAAGTGGTAAGAAAATCTGATCGGGCCCATGGACTATTTGTGGTGCAGAAAGTTTAGCATTTTAATTAAAATTAATTATGATTCGCAGCTATACACTGTTATGAACCCTAAAGACTCGCTACCGTCAACTGAGATCATTCGTTCTTGCATAGACGACATACTAGCCTGGAATACTCGCAACAAGCTAATATCTAACCCTAGTACAACTGAAATTTAAAAATTCTCTTCAAGATTTGTGCACTCCATCACACTTAATTCAATTTTGGTTGGAGGATCCGTTGTAAAGCTAATCGCCTAAGTCAGAGACTAAAGTGCTGCACTCCCACTATGATGAGCCATCTTGACGACTGTAACAGTTTGTTATTTGGACTGACATCATGACAGATTGGAAAACTGCAGAGATTGCATGGCCTTGCACCTGATTATGTTTAGCCTCCCCGACAACTGCGCTCTTCTAAGAAAAATCTTTTAGAGTTGTTCCTTCCGTTTCGTATGTTTCCTCTGGATATAGAGTTAGTTGCTAGTTAAAAAAATATTAGAAACCATTCGCTATAGGCTCGCTTTCTAAGTCAAATTTCATTTAAGTGGGTCTTTCAAGTAAAAAAACTTGAACCGGTGTCATCCTTGCAGTTAAACGCAACCCGTTAAGATGGAATTTTACTAACACTGTGCAGCTAAAATGATAGCGGATTTCGATGACGCGTGAACAGGAAAGATGAAAAAAAAATCAAACTTCCACAACACAGATTTTCTTTAATGTTTCACAAAACGTAGATAGTCGATAAAGAAAGTGATCTATCAAAATAAAATCTGGGTCACTGAATATTTAAGAGAGTTAAACCCATGCATAGATATTAAAATGCCCACTGCTATATATCTCTCAAATTTCTTCAACAGCACGCGCTCTAAATGCATGACGTGGCATTATACCTCTACGTGATTTGCGTGCACAGTAAAGATGCGCAGAAACAATTAGTCAGAACGTCCTTAAGCCGTTCTTGAGGGGAATAATGACGATGATGACAATGTGACGATGATCATGCCTAGATTAATTGGCGAGTACGCGAGTATTACATTTTAGAAAGAGTAGAGATAGTGTTAATCATTAGTCACTATATAAATCCTTGTTAGTAAGGAAACAGACATTGCTTAGCCTAAGTAGCCTATCCCGGTGATTCCGGGCAAATTTTCTCATCACCCTTTTTGCTTTAACCTGTCTGATAGATGCAAGTAAGATATAACTTTGGGTTACTCTTACGATTCGTCCCGACGTTTCCAGCGATTCTCTTACAGAACGTTCAGATTTTTTGACGACTACGACACGGTTTACTTCCATTGTGAGCTGTTGGCCTGTCACAGAAACACACCTAATTCCAGGTCAGTTAATGTTCCAACTCACATAATTTTGCATTTTTGAAACAAAGCTACCTACATTTGTGCCGTTGTAAAAGGTGTTACCTTGAAACCTTAAAATATTATAAAAGCAAAGTAAAAAGTTTAACTGCAACGCATTGATGACTCGTGGTTTGGTTGTGGGATATTCAACGAACAATGATTCTAAGAAATTTGCGTTATTATTGGTTTTCGTCCGTCTGACCTAGCTCGATTATGGTTTCATTTACTCAAACCTTCAGTCTTACTCAATTTGGACCATGCATCTGATCTCAGTTAAAATCAAAGGTTCTTATGTTCTTAACTTATCCGCTGTGTTATTGCAATATCTTAACATCTTAACCTTGTTTAGCCTTGGAGGTGGGAGCAAATAAATCCAGCGATGACCTCAGACATTTGCAATTTTGCCACAGTTAAGTAAATGAGCTAATGAACTAAACGATTGAAAACTTACCCTTTCTTGCAAAATGAAGGTGTAGCCAGGGTTGCGTGAACAACGAGAAAAGAAGAAAAAGAGACGTAACAACACGCGACGAAAGCGAACAACCAAGTACAACCAAGACCTACAAGATCAAACGAGGACCAATAATGATCACTGAGAAAAAGGAAGAACTTAAAGGTAATTAACCGAGCTACCAGTAAGATTGAACAGCTAATGCTTTGAATGTTCCGTAGTCTGCCAAACAGTGCAACAAAAGGCAGATAAAATTGAATTTCCTTCGCCTTGGATATCATAACACACATTACTAAATGCCTGTGATTTTAAGACAACAAACCTTGGTACTGTTTATATTTGTCAGCTTTTTAAGAATTAGTTGAACACAATACGAAGACTGACTGTAGGTGAGCACATTATTTCGTCGTAATTTAAAGATTATTCTCTTGTCATGTTTCCAGATACCGGAAAAACTGACAAACAAGCCGTCATGATTGGCAGCGTAACAGCTGCTGGAGGTGTTGCAGTGCTCGCTATCATAGGCCTTGTTGTGTTATTTATCAAGTACCGCATCACAAGACTGATGATGAACCGAAACAAGGTGGGCGATCTGTACACCAACCAAGACGAACAAATGAGAAGACAAAACGCTTACATCCAAGAGGAAGATATGATTGAAAAAGACGAAACCTTGTGATTAGGACGTGTATTACAAGAACGGTGTCTCTTTCTTAGAACCAACCACTAATTTGTCTAGCGTTTTTTTTTTTATCTGACCGACATAACAAATCAATGCAGTACTAGAGTAGACACAGGTGCTGATGTTGATGCACTTTGTTTTGGCGCCAAGTATTTTCCAACTTCTTTCAACTGGTTTTAGCCTCACAAAGGCACTTGGCTACTTTTAAAAGCATACACGGTTAAATATTTTAAATCGTAGACGGGTAAACGCATATACTATCAAAGGAGGTTCTGACTGAGTGGATGCAATGATCAAATGTCGGTAAACCGTTTTAAAGAGTCATTTGCCCTGCCAGTTGTGTGTAAACGTAAAGACGTTTTGTTCGGTATTTTTGGTGTTATTTTCCAGACCCTCTGGCGTAATTCATTTTCCTCGTTTTTTGTAATCTTTTTTTTAAAATATCGTTAATGTAGTGCAATCAACTACTAAAAGTAACTGCCCGATAGTTTTCTTAGGAGTCCAAAAATAATTCTGGACTTGGACATTTTGCATGGATTTTTATAGGTCTTAACGGATGGTGATTATTAGCCCCTTAGTTAGATATTAGGTATGTGTTTAACTTAAGAAGATAAAGCAATATTTTTAAAAATTTCAAGTAGCCACCAGTTCACTGTATAGCCTGCACTTCACGGCAAAGATACCACGTGATAATGAGTTTCCCCCCATTTTTCACGTTTGCCGTTTACCGTTTGCAACGTGAACTGAGAAGCCTGCCGTCTCGAGTTCGTCAACAACGCGAGTATTTCTTTCAGTAAAGTTTTTTATTCGTTCTGCTACTATTATCAGCCTGTGATTAATCCCAGTGATGTTTTATTCATTTTGGTACGCAAACTGATCGGTTTACTATCATTGGAGAAGTATTACAGGTGCAAAAAAGCCATTTAGATTTTTAGCCATTTCTTAAGAATTTTTAAAGTAAGTTTTGATTGATGCGGAGTCAATGAATCAACCGAATCCTTAATGGATGAAATTTTCCCTCATAGTATTGCTTACATCATCAGGTTTTTTCTCGGAAGGCTTCCTTCATTTCCCGGAATCGTTTCGTTTAATATTCATGTTGCAGATTAGGGCCGTCTTTGTTCTGTAATAAAAGGAACTTGAGCATACCAAAAGAACAGCTGGGCGTTAGGCATGGTTCTTTATTGTAAAATCATTGGATCAATGACAATCAATCAATAGTCAGTGAGGGATGTAGAACATGAACTGTTGGATGCGAGCGGGGAGCCTAGGACTCTTGACGTTGTTTCAACAATAGTGTTACGTCCACTCGATAATCTGCTACCAGTCAGTAGTACATAGAAACAGTACTTTCTAAGGCCATAGAGAAAACAAAACAACTTGGTAATTGTTTCATCAAAGGGAATAAAAACAGTTTGACGCTCATTTTGTCTCCGCCCGTGGTTGGAATAAGCCTCAGACACAAAAGAACTACGTGAACAGCTACGATGTTTATAGTGTGCTTTTTGAGCCTATAGGCGTTCTATTCTTAGTGAGCTTGAGCACACTCCAGAATGAATTTGAATGAATTTGACAGGGTTAAGCTCGCCAGTCCCAAAATCCTCTCATAACTATGAGTCATGAGTAATAATGCCCAAACTGTACTCGCTTATATCTCGCTTAATTTTGAGGATGTCATATGTGATTTATAATCCTCCATTGTGATTATTTTTGACTCGGGATTTCGTGGAATCAGCCTTTCCAAGAATCTGTTTACAAGAAAGCACGACTGGACTCTGGACTGGACTGGACTCTGGACTCTGGACCCTGGACCCTGGGCTCTGGGATATATATGATATATGATCGAAACATCTTCGGCTCTTTTTCGGGAATCTTCGGCATTCTTGGGCAAACTTCGGAATTCTTCGGAAAATCACCGAGTCTTCATCTGTTTTCTTTAATTGTGTTGAATGTACTGTAAACGAAAAATCGCACGACCTCTCGTGATGTTTTGAGAACTTTCAAAACATCACTCCTACCTTAATTGTACTCAAGGCCGTGCAATTTCCTGTACTTATTGTTTCTGCCTTCCAAGGTACGATCTGTAATAGAAATGCCAAATGACTTGGTTATTGTTACTGCCATACGGAGACAGTATTGGCAAAATGGGGCGCGAAAGCGAGGCCAGTGAGCCAATGTATATTTCCACTGTACCGCTAACTGTGTGAAGTTGATGTAACCAGCATTTACTCCCTTTTTGTTAGTTATTCCGAGGGGTCTCCATCCCCATTTACAAGCATCACAGAGACAGCACATTGCGAAAGAGCTACAAATAAGCTAATGAAATCGTTTCTCTCGGTGTTTGTTAGTTTCCCGTTACCGTTACTTTCTCGATCACGATGATGATGATAATTAAGGAAAGAGTGTAAAAATTAGTGTACGAGGTTATGTCAAGTTTTATTTAAAGTTCAATAGGCTTTCTCGAGCCATGGCCATAGCTATCTCGAACATGAACTCGTACCCCTTGGGCAATGCTATCTCGAATTACTGGGTACCGAGACCTCTCGCCTAACAAAGATACTTTGTGCGGACCCTCGGGTAAATTAAGGCAATTTCTTGGTAAATTTCACTAGCGATTAACTAGATAATTTCTTTAAAATTGAATTACAGAAATAGAAATAAATATTGCGAAAGAAAACGATGATAAATAATAAAATGGAAACGAAAACAGTCGTTACATGTAAATTGCGTAAGATAGCTAAAAAGTCACGCGTGTCAACAAAATGTCAACAAAATGTCAACAAAATTTGCAACTTTACAAAGGAAATTACCCCTTGCTTACGAGTTTGCTCTTTGCGTTTTTTTCTCTGCTTTTTGCTTTTGGGGTCGGTTTTTATTCTTTGAAAAGCTTAAGATGTGTTTTTTTCTAAAAGAAAATTGCACAGACACTAAAAATAAAAGAAATAACTTTGCCGATGGTTCCTGAAAAAGAGCCGGAGATGTGTCGATCATATATCATATATATCCCAGAGTCCAGGGTCCAGAGTCCAGAGTCCAGAGTCCAGAGTCCAGAGTCCAGAGTCCAGTCCAGGCCAGAGTCCAGTCCTGGTTTTAGACTATGCCACCGCATCAGTGAGACCGCCTTTGTCTCAGTTTCCGGAATTAAAGTTAATTATGTTAATGACATTCGGTCAATTTGTTGTCAACAACATTTGGACTAGCCATCTTTTGTTGAGAAACAGCAGTAAAAACCTGCCATATGTTACCATCATTTCTGCATGCCTTATTTACTGAGTGATTTCTCACATTGGCGGCAAAATATAGTTAGTTGACTATAAACGATTCTACTTACACCGTGCCGGCTTATGCCCGAGGTAAAACAAAATTGCATAGGGCTCGTTGACATGTTTGGGATCATTCCTAGTCAAAAGCGTCGAAAAACGAATAGCGACAGATTACCGTTAATTACTGCTCAGTATCTTTCGATCAAGTAACCACACTTTAGTATTTCATAAATACTTTCTTAGTTTCGTAAAAAGAGTCATCCTTGGTGACTCAACGTTTGACTCAAAAAGGGGGGGAAGGTCAACTTCTGAAAGAGCCATTTACCTGTCTCCCTTTTTTAACATACTATCAGAACGCTCCTAATTGTAAAATTTCTGTGCAAAAATAGTTAATAAACACAGAGTAACGTTAAGTGAACGTTCGGCTTCCGGCTTCATTATCACGAAGCTGTACAGTAGGGGACAAATTGAAGCTAGAATGTTTGCAAGCATCGATCTAAGTGCTTTTTTGTAATATAGAAAAGCGCCTTCACGTAATTGCTTCAATTGCAACCTTTACCTTTTTGGGGGGATTGAAAAGAGTGTCGAAAACGTTATCCGAAGAATAAGAAGTCTTGCGTGATAGACATCACTGATAATTCTTGATAATGCGATTGGTCACGCGCAATTGCTGACAATTCATACTATGAGACTAGATACCATGAGACGCATACATCTACAATGAATCGAGTTGTGAGGGCTACACTATTCTGGCCACTCAAACAAATATATTGACACACATCGTCTCATTTGTGCAAAGTGCTTTTCCATAAGTTACTGATAAGATCTTTCAAGACCGTTTTAGTACTCGAAGCAGGCCCAGTGTAGATAAAAGAGCTGAGATCATTGAAAAACAAAGTCAACGAAATATTTTGAAGCTGTCTCCTTTAAAAAATAAATAATTTTATTAGAACTGTTGTAACAAGCAAAACAATATACTTCCACAATGAATGAATCCGCACAAACAACACTTCTAACTCTAAAAATAGAGCACCGGAACTTTATCCGCCCTTGATACTATTCATCAAGGTCGATCACTAAGCGTGAAGTTCGATGCAGAAAAAGCCTAGTAGTATATTTTGCAATGCAAGCCATAACATTTCTTGGATATTCGATGTCGCCTTACATAGCTAGGAAAAAAGCTAGTAATGGCAATCATTCTTTGATAACAGGAAGAGCAGTTATATTTCAATATTCTAATATCGTGTTACTTGGTCTCACTAGGAGGTGGTTTGGCTTTATTTTCTTCGTTAATCCAATGCCTTATATGCCGTTTATTCTATCTATAATAATTTGAAAGAGATTGCTAAAACCTGAGACTCTTTGTATCAATTCACTTCAAGGTCTGTTCCGCTTCAATTAACAGAACAGCGGGTGAGGACAACATAAATCGGATGTTTTGAAATCAGTCACGTTTATAACTATATAAAATAGCCATAATGATTGGTTATTGCACAATTTTGATTGACACATAAAGGGATGGTTAACAGTTCACACCTTTAAACGGTGCAATCGACTGTTCTGCTTTCATCGCTGTGGGCGGTTGAAGACATAGGCAAGAACTTTCAGATTCCTCTGGAACAACATGGCGCACTGGAGAGCAGTTTTTCTACTTCCTCTTTTCGCCATATGCGTGGCTGGGCTTTATGGTACTGTACACTAAGCATACCGCATCCTTTAATAAAAGCGCATTTGTTTGAGGGTTTAGTTATTTGCTAGCAGTGTAATGCCTTTTCACTTTATTTTAGAAAATGGTGTGACTGTATCTTGTGACGATGGAAACATGACGGTGTCCTTAGAAAAGCAAAGCTTCTTGTACCTAAATGCTAGCCAGCTGCACTTGCGTGGATATTGGTACCCGTGCTGGGCAACTGAAAGCTCAACGCACCTGTTTCTTAGCACTGCTTTGAACGATTGCTGGACTACGGTCATCGAAACGGAGGACACGCTTATTTTCTCAAACGAAATTTATGGAGAGGTTCAAGTATACAATTCAATCACCCGTGATCACGACTTTGAACTTCAGTTCAACTGCACCTATTCCAGAAAGAGATTTCTCAGCTTAAATTTCACACCCGATGGAATTGTGATGCCTCCAGGAGAAGGTATTTGAGTTACTCAAGTCTGTAATCCATAAATAGAATTGACATACTTACACAAGCGATCACAATCAATTAATTAATCAAGGAGTGAATTCATTTATAAAATGGTTTATTCAAAACTATCTTGCCCCTATTTTTGTTCACGTTGATTACCAATAGACGGAAATCTAGAGTAATGAAATTATTTTAAAAAAAATTACCGCTTGCTATCTTATACAGTAAATTTGTTGCCCTTCACTGAAACAAAATCAATGAAAAATGATTAGTGCAGATTTTCCTCTAGATTTCTTGCTTGCCTTTTCCTTTCCAAGAGAAAACTTTAACGATACGTTGCGAAAGGATTAGAACAACTATCGCTACAATTCAAACGGTCACTCTTTGCAATTGGGACTTTGTCCACAAGCTCAAAAATAAAAGCCACGAACAAGGCTTCAAAAATATAAACTGATCTTTGGCTGCATGTTGTTTTAAAGAGGGATTCGGCAACCTCAGCTTCAAGCTGGACTTCTACAGAAGCAATTCCTATACAACACCATACTACAGCTATGACTACCCACTGAATGTCCCTCTGAATGAGTACGTATACGTGAAGTACAGCGTGGAGTCCAGCGCTGATCTGGTGGTAATAGCTGAGAACTGTAAGGCCACCAAAGATGGAAGTTATTATTCATCGCCATCGTATTACCTTATACAGAATGGGTAGGTATATGTTTGTGGCCCAGGAAATTAAACGTTTTACTTATTTTATTTATTTATTTATTTATTTATTTGTTTATTCGTTGTTGAACATAATAATGACGATGATGATAACGATATTGATAATGGTGGTATTAATAACGATGACGACGATGACACTGTGATGTTCATGCCTAGATTGATTGGCGAGTGCTCCACTCCAGCTGGAGTAGAGATACCTTCAACATTAGTCACTACATAAATTCTTGTTGGTATTAGGAAACAGACAATGCTTCGCGCTATTAGTCTATCCGGATGATTTTTGGTACATTTTCTCACTTGCCCTTTTGTTTGAACTTGATAGATGCAAGCGAGATACAACTTTGGATTACTATTACGATTCGTCCCAAAGTGCCCAGCAATTCAGTTTCAAAACGTTCAGATTTTAATTTTCAACGATTACGACACGGTTTACTTTCATTGCGAGCTGCTGGCCTGTAACAGAAACACACCTAACTCCAGGTCAGTTATTGTTTCAACTCACTTAACTTTGCCTAATGAAAATAAGCCACCGTCATTTTTATGTGTCTTAATATAATGGGTATAAATTGTACTCAAATGGCCTTTGAAATAGGTATATTTTTTAGCAGTAAGATACTTTTTTCTTATTGGTTTATGAATATTGTGCCAAACGTTAGTTGCTGAGAACGTTTTTCCTTTCAAATTGGAGGAGATAGATGTCGATGTTTTATATGTTTTCTTTTTTTACCCTAAACATCCATCTTGGCTTCAATACGTTTGCTCCTTCGAAGAGTGCCTAGGCAAAAAAAAAAAACAATAATAAAAAAATAAATAAATAATAACTGCAACGTTTTTATGACTCGTGGTTTGGTTGTAGGAATGAAAAGGTTAAGGTTCTAAGAAATTGCTTCAATTTTCGACCATGCAACTATAAAATCCTTATGCAGCCTCTTACGCTCTTAACCTATGCCCGCTGTTTTTATAATATCTTAACATCTTTAAGCCCTGTTTAGGCTGGGAGATAGGAGCAGATAGATCCCTCGATGGCTTCAAGCATCCAAACTTTGCCCCAATTCAATAAATGTTCTAATGATCTAAATGATCTAAAGTTTTGCCCGTCTTTTAACATAAAGGTGTAGCCAGGGTTGTGTGAACAACAAGAAGAGAAGAAAAAGAGAAGTAACGACTAGTGACGAAAGCGAGCAACCAAGTACAACCAAGGCCTACCAGATAAAACGAGGACCAATAATGATCACTGAGAAAAAGGAAGAACTCAAAGGTAATTAATAAGGCTACCAGTTAGATTGAAAAAAGTAAAGCTTTTAATGTTCCTCAGTCCACTGAACAGTTCAAAAACAACGAAGAAAATTGAAATTCCCTCGCGACACATTGCTACTTGTTACTGTCTGTCATTTTAGGTTAATAGTCCTGGTACTGAGTATTTGTTAACTTTTCAGGGATACGTTGAGCACAGTACAAGGACTGACTGTAGCGAGCACATTCTTCATAATCTTAAGATTTTTTTTTGGCCATGTTTCCAGATTCCGGAAGTACTGACAAACAAGCCGTTATGATTGGTAGCGTGACAGCTGCTGGAGGTTTTGCAGTGCTCGCTATCATAGGCCTTGTTGTGTTATTTATCAAGTACCGCATTGCAAGACTGATGATGAACCGAAACAAGGTGGGCGATCTGTACACTACTCAAGATGAACAACTGAGCCGACAAAACGCGTACATTCAGGAAGGTGATATGATAGAAAAGGACGAAACAATGTAAAAAAGGACGTGCATATCAAAAACGATATATCTTTTCTAGCGCCAAACACTAGTTCACCAGTGTTGAGTCTGAGTGTCAGAAAGACAACTGTAGGATCAACTTCCATGGTATATCTCACCGGATAAATAAATGTAGTAAGCATTTTTTCAACTTTTTTCAACTGTTTCAAGCCTCACAAGACTCTGAGATTCAAGAGCCATACCAGGGTTAAATACTTTAAATTGTAGATGGGTAAATACATATACTATCAAAGAACCTCAAAAGGACATTCTGAATGATTGGATTGACAGGAGTAGCAAATCTCCGCACGTAGGCATTTTAAAGAACCGTTTGCCACTCTAGTTATGCACAAAGAGATGCTTAAGAGCCCAGGAATGATCTTGGACTTGATTGCATAGCCATTCCATAGATATTTTATAGGTTTTAAATCAAGGCCATTGTTAGCTCAGGTAATTGTTAATTTGCAGGCATTGACCAGTTTTCGTATAGCTTGTACTAATGATAGCTATGATATTATTGCAAAATGATGTACCCGCGGGATACGCCTTTTGCTCAAACATTAAATGTACACTGATTAAAATAGCGCTGTACGTTTAATAAGCATTAAGTAAAGGTGTATTTTCTCGTATTTTAACAACCGATGAACTTTTCAGAGCATGCTTTTACTTGCGCAACGTTTTGTAAAGGATATAGAATGTGATGATGATGGATTAGCATAACTAGCTATAAATAATTTCACCCGTGTTTCCACATGTGCTCTCATGTTATAAGCATAATATTCCAAAGCTGTACCTTCTCATGTGACCTCGGCATTGTTTGAGGAAAGATTGTAGTTCTTAGATAATATCTGGCATACATTAAGCCAGTCAAATTTGAAGGTGGTGAATCTCGAAGCAACAAAGATTTGCACGCAAGTGTAATTCGCAACGCTTGTTGCCTCGCGCAGTTTTGCTTCTTTTGTAGTAAAAATTCACACTCTAGGCTTTAGTATGATAGAGTCAATGTTAGGCTGTATAATCATACCTAATTGTACTTAAGGAATAGTTGCTAGTTTTATTTCTCATTTATATTATGAAATAATATACAAGGTTTTAGATACTTCTTTGTTTAGATGGATAATAGGAGGAGATTCTTGTATCGGTCGTGATGTGCTGATTTTGTCTTGGAGGTTCAGTGCGAGTGCTAACTCTCTCTCTCTCTCTCTCTCTCTCTCTCTCTCTCTCTCTGTTCTCTCTCTCTGTTCTCTCTCTGGCTCTTAAATTTCCAATGGTACGAGCCGAAATTTACAATAGTATGAGACAAATTCTCGTACTCTGATGACGTCGAATACAAGTTAAGTTGAGTTTATCTGGTTGATCGAGAAATTAATTACTCATTTCACTAAAAATGCTTCTGCTGTGGTAAACATCGTGTGTTGATAAACTTTAAGATGAGCCTGTAAGCCAATAATTGCTCGCCCACAGCTGGTGAGCGAGGGCATAAAGTGACACGGCGAAATATGTAAACAAATAAAATAGCAGCCTTCTGCTTCGAACCAAAACATTCATTCAGTTCCATCAAACTAAAAATCACATATTAAAAGGTCTGTTAGCCAGCCGGAATTTACTTCCAATAAGCTTGATACAATTTGTGGTTATTTGAAAGTGCATGACATCTCAGCTAAGATACTACATGTACTACAAAGAAAATTAAACTGTCCTTGTGAGACTGAAACCCCAAGTAAGGGCTCGTAATACAGAGAGCAAAGCTGTAGTGAGTTTATCAAAATGTCAAATTAAATTAAAAACAAAAAATAAAACAAGAATAGATCAACATGTCTATGGACTATCGGCCGACAGCTAATCAGTTATTGACAGGCTTCATGCATATTCTGTGGACCGACGCTTACCAAACGATATATCGGTCGAGCTTCCTAGTGATGGCAAAAATGATCCATGTCTTAAAACAACAACCGGTCGCTCTGTGCGAACTGACGCTGTTTCAGTAGCATTTCTAAAAAAAGACACTTGGGAATCCACGAAAGGCAATAATAATGAGATAGAGTTTCATGCTTCAAAATGATGCTCTAACTACTATAGGCTAAGTGCACTCCAGCGCTCTGAAATAGTTAGACACGTATCCAAGGCAGTTCTAAAGGGCACAAACGGGAAACGTCTTTTCGGCTGCGAATTGTGAAAGGATTTAGAGATTCATTTGAAAAAAAAAAGCATGCCACCCAAGGAATTGGAATTCCTTTTAAGAATAGGGGTGTGTTCCTTTGGGGTAATCGAGATCAGGATCAGTGATCCAAGATCACTCGGATCATAGTGCATCAAAAGAACCGAAAGATCCTTGTCCAGAGTGGATTCATCGGTACCTATGGTGCACCATGTTACGAGTGATCTTGGATCACTGATCCTCAGATCCGAATCATCCCAAAGGAAAGCACCCTAAGAGAGCTTTCTTTTGAGATGATTCGGATCAGGATCAGTGATCCAAGATCACTCCTATCATTAAAAGAGATGCTGTCCCACCTTAAGTAGAGGCGATGAGAGTCCAACTTATCCAAAAATCAAAAGACGTTAGCTGCAGTGTAGTTTAAAACAGATAGCCTCCTTTTGTATCAAGTTCCCAAATCTAAGGCCTCGGTCAAACGGATTCAGCCTCCTCGATCGTTGTTCAATACAACTCTGTTGTAATTTCTTTGATGGCAATCAAACTTCGTTCAACACCGTTAATCACCGATCACCATATTTCACACACACAAAAAAAAACCACGCACATGCACCGCACATCCTTAACAATTATTTAACGTGATAAATTGTGTTGAATGGAAATGCTTGCCATCCACTTATAATAATACATCAGCTGAAATAAACAACAAATAAAAACAATCCAAAAGAAAGAGTACACTGAAAAGAGAGAGAGAGAGAGAGAGAGAGAGAGAGAGAGAGAGAGAGAGAGAACGTTCCAAGCAAAACGTCATTGCTTTCAGCATTTTGCTTCGATTCAAATAGTTTAATTGTATCTCTCTCTTAACAATATGGATGTTTAAGATCTGGTATTTTACTGTGAAGTTTGACTGGAGTCTATGAATATTCAATACTTGAACCGCTTTGCTCTGTATTGCTTGCGCCGTCTGTGTAATGCATGGACGGTTTTGGCTTCATTTCTCGGAATCTTTCTAGTTTTATCGGCATTTTGAAGAGTGGGGCGATCTTTGTTTTGTAACAATAGAACTTTTTTTTAACCATAAAAACTGTTATTACTCACTGAGGCGTTTGGTAAAGTGTCAATGAATCAAGGCCAATTAATCAAGAACTCAAAGAAGTCATTAAGTACACGGGAACCAATTTTAGAAGTATTCCGCCCAAGATCATATATAGTGTTCAGTACTTTTGATAAACTATCACCAGTATATTTAGTAGATGTACTTTCTAAAGTGATTAACCAAGTAATCACTTAACCATGCAAGCATTTGATAACAAAGCCACAAAGTGAACAAAACAAGGTGGCAATTGTTTCACCAAAGCGAAATTAAAACAGTTTGTCGTATGAATAACAAAAGCTTTTCATTTTGTCTACACGGTTGGAATAAGCATCAAACACAAAAAGAAATACTTATGCAGCTATGCACTTTATAGTCTGCTATTTGATGAAATGCCTTAAGGCATCCATTGATTTGAAAGCTTTTACACTGGAATGATTTTGACTGACAGGTTAAGGTAGAAGTGCAAGGTTCCACACACGTATTTGGTGACCTCAAGGTTTGGTGTAATCAACATTCACTTGGTCGCCGTGAAAGTAATGAAAACGTCAAGCAATCGTTTCTGTCTTTAAAACGTAACATGATAAGGTGGATTACAGTGAGTTTCCGAACTCTTTTTGTTCTACAATTGGCATCGTTAGCAGAGGCATCTCACTTCCGGCATGGTAGTATTGCGTGGGAACCAGTTAACAGTTACAGCAACAAGGTAGAGTAAATTTATTAAAGCTTTCTTTTTCCGAAACTAGTAGAGATTATACGGCCAACAAAGTGGCCACGGAGAGCAAGTGCTTCTCTGAATGGGTGTGCTCCTGTACACGAATTGGCTTCAGTGTATTACCTTTATGAGTGATCAAAAAAAATAGTAATCTGAAGCTAACATAACTTATACCAGGAGAGGAGAACATTTTCAGTAATTGGTTTTAATCAAATGTATTCGTGGTTGTTACTCATTACGGAAGGTACACACCTGGCTGTTGTTGTATTCGCTTGAAGATTTCTACACTGTGGTTGCGATATTGCGCTAAACAAGTTAATTAAGTAAAATAACATTCTGCTTTAATTCCAACCAGTTATTATTAAGTACTGCAGCTTCTTCCAAGTGAATTTAAGACGATTTCCGCTCAACGTTCGAGCAGTAAGTGCAAAAATTAAGTTACCAAAAAAATACTTGCAGCACTGTCACATTTTGAGAACAGATAAGAAGAACGTATCGTTACTTTTGCTCCCAAGCTGACCCCGCGAGAGAAAATTGGATTTGAAATCAATATTTCAATTAAAAAGACGCGTCATGTCAGTTCAAAACAAAATGGCGCCCGTTTTTAGCATACTTTTACGAGATTTGAAATTAATTTTCTCGAGAATGCTTGAGAATTTCATCGCGGGGTCACTTGGGCAAGTGAACTAGAGTGAGATGTTTCAAATAGCGTTTAAAATGTTACCGTGCTATGAGTAGTTTTTGGTAAATATTTTTTGCACTTGTTGCTCGAACGTTGAGCGGAATCCGTCTTAATACAGCTAGAGCATTAAATGTTACTGTCCCTTCCGTACTTATCATATAAATTTTTGATTCACGACAGGCTGTTTCGCTTAACCACTGAGTTTAATAGATCGCCAAGATATTAACAATTTAAATGAATAGTCCATTCTTGGTAAAGATGTTTGTTTGGTGAGACTCTTAAAAGTGAACGCAGACTTCGTATGTACATTACATGTAGCTGCACAGTGCAGGTTTTTATTTTAGCTAGATTTGTGTTACTTGACGGACAGTTAGATAGCTTTTGTTTGTCTCTTTGTTTTTAATTCAGCTTTTCCTGTTTTTGTGTTTCTAGTTGAGAAATTTCAAATAGCAATCGAAGATCGTGGGTTTCGTGCTGTCTCCGTGTGAGTTAGGCCCGGTTCAAACGTCGAACTTTACATGTGCCGAACCTAATTGCTATTTGGGTCGACCTAAATAATTAAGTTCGACAGTTGATTCAGACGGCGACCTTAATCAGTCGAACTTAACTCTCCATAACAGCAGTAAACAATCATCAGTTGTGCAATATCAGGTCTCATAAAGCATAGGAATACAATTAACAGGAGAAAAAAAGCTTTCTTTTATTATAGTTGTAATATTTAGATATTACGGTTTAAGAATTCGTTCGCCAAATTTGCGATAAATACAGTTTTTTATCGTTTTTGTTATATTCTGTTATTTCAGAATAGCTTTCCACAAAAAAATAACAAGCAAAAACAATTTGACTTTCATGCAGTCCGTTATAAGTAATGATTCCTGTCGATAGCGCGTTTACAGTTTGCGCGGCCCAGTTCTCTTTTTAATCAGATGCAAGAACGTTGAATACATGAGTGATCACGGTTTAATAAGTGACTAGTCAGGGCTTATCGGTTTTAAGCCAATCACTAGCGTTGTTATATTCAGAAATACATTAACGTAATTCATGCATTAGGTTTGGCACATGTGAAGTTCGACGTCTGAATCAAAGTCGAACTTTTGCCGTTCTATTCGACTTGCCCAATCAAATAGAACGGCAGGGTCGACCCAAATACAAATTTGTCGAACTTAATCGATTCATACGTCGAACTTCACATGTGCCGAACCTAATTATTAGGTTCGGCACATGTAAAGTTCGACGTTTGAACCGGGCCTTACGTTCCTTGCATCTGCTTGCTTTTGTCAGCGTCTGAAAGCCGTTAAAAATGCAAATTCTGAGATTTATTCTAATCATCAGGTTTAGTGGCCTATGTCCATTTCTAGGAAAAGCTGTTTTTCGGTGCGTTATTTACTCCTCTATCTGCGGCATCTTAAGAATATAAAGCCAGTCATAATGCCGCGTTGAATAAAAAATTCAAACTCATATGACATTTTAGCTTGTTTGTGTGTTGCACAGCATTGAAGCAATTTGCCATCCTTCTTATTACGAATAATTGTGCCGTGTCTTATCGAATGATTCGCTCCAAGAGTTGGGTTTCGCGACATAGAGATATAAATGAACTTGTACGTTAAGAATTGAATTCACATGGATCGAGATTACTACCCTGGAAGCCGTTAAAAGCAAACTGGATAAGCTTACTGTTACACTTGGACTAAATATGATGGACAGATTGTTGTATTCTTGGCGATCGCGAATTCATAAAAGATTTGCAATTTTTGTTGCTATCTGGTTCTGATAGAACTCAGCACTCGTCTTGTCCCAGGGAAAGCATTTTGCCTGAAGTGGAACCAATTTGGACTACTTTCTTGCTACACCTTGGCCTTTTGTTAGTGCTTCGATTACGTGCCACAAATTGCTCTTACCTCATATATCGTTTCTGGAGTAAAAAAGAGGTGGCATCACTGGTTGTTTTCTCTCTATATGTACAATAGCTATCGTTAGGTGGGTTATCTTAATTCTGGGACGAATACATTGCATGGACGTTTACACAAACTTTAGTCCAAAGGCGATTGCGGGGCGCAAAACGGATACGGTTGCGTCTAAAGTTTCAAAGCTACCCATCTGCTGAAAGGTTAGGTTGAAAAACATCGGAAATTAAGCTGCTTTACTTAACTGACTACTTCCTTTCCTCGAAATGATTGTAATTTTGAGGGACTGGTTGCCTCCGGGATTACGCCGTGTGTATGTTGAACTCCTTTTTCATAATTATAAGATCGTCACTTAACTCAGCGTTGGAACTCTAGCAGGGTGTTTGCAGATTGAGCGAACTTAGGCAAACAAGGATATGCTACTTGAATGTTGACTTTGTCCAGTTTCGACACACAACTTGAATTTTTTTTATCTTTAGGTGAGGTGCTCAGGCAAATCGCGGTCTCTCCAAAAAGAATCAATATCTCGAAGTTGACCAGTTTGCTTATTAATTCAAATCGGCTTTCCAAAACTTACAAAACATACTTTTGTAGTGTTGTTTCGTTTGCTGGGGATGATTCGCAGTTATGCCGGCTGTCCCAATTTGGATCTGAGCCCTTCGAGTATGATGAACAGACTCGTTACCAAAACTTCGTTCTTGTTGGCAACATGTACACTTGGAAATACCTTTACAAAATGCGTTCGACTCTTAATTGGAATGGGGATTAAATGTACAGCTGCAGTTTGTATACTGCACAGTACAATTCGAGTTTGTTGACCAATTTTTGTAGTTTGCTGTTTTACAAATTGCAAAGATCAGTAAAAGGTATATAATTCTGAGAGTTTTAACGAGGAATGTGAGGCTTTCCTCTCGGTTAAAAATAAAGTGAAGCTTCACTTTCCTTCATCCCGTGTTAATTACTTGATCTGTGTAAAGACAACTTAGGTAGAAATCACGTTTTTACAGGATATTGCCAAAGATAATCTCAGCACACCGATCGATCAGAGGTTACATTTATTTTCAAACTTTTTGTTTTTAATATGAACTTCAACTTTTTTTAGCTGAGGCTGAACCGGAACGAAATGTTCTTATTGGCGATTTGAGCCTGAAACGTTCTTAACAATGTTCTTAAGATCATAATAGTATAGTGTTTCAGTAAATCACAGTATTGAAAGAAAGAAAGAACAAAACTAGGTCAAGTTCTACCAATTTCCAAAAAGTTATACCGGTTTTTTTTTTTTTTTTTTTTTTTTTTTTTAATGGAAGACGATTTTAGTATTTGGTATTCAATTAGGCTGTAAATTTCTCTGACCAGATTATTACACTTTACTTTATTCTCACATACGTTATTCTACAAATATGAAGACAAGATAGTGACGTCCTTTAGAAAAACTCAGCCTGGGTATGTTCATAGCAAGTCTTAAAATGTTCGCCAATTCCAAGTGTAGTTACAGATTTAAAGAATTTATTTTTTAATATCTAAGTTTTGCTTTGCTATTAGATTCACTTTACTTTCCGTCTGGCTTTTCGAAGATCGTTCTCCTCCTCTTACTACTGTGACCAGAGTACTATAAGTAGCGGTAGTCTGATCGGATCGGGAGATTCATGGAGAGCGGAATGCGTCAACTCGCAGTGTAGCTCAAGATACATCGCCGACACTGGCTTCCACTGCACCGACTACAGTACCTTGGAAGATTGGTCCATGGGTGAAAACAACTTCACATACACGTTTTCTTCCTCTCAGGAGTGGATTGTCAGGTATGTATCCTTTTACATAGTACTAAGGATGCCACTTTAGAGACATTTCGCACACCTAAACCATCAAAAGCAGTCAATCCTGATAAGTACAAAGGTTGTTAAATTTAAAAACCTCCGTCGGATATTAGGTGTACTGTCGTCAAAGTACAAACCGCGACTTTCCGCACTCCTGGCAGGCACCCTGACCTTTACGCTACAGGGGAACTCATGGCGAGGAAGGTCTCCATACTAGGTCCATATATGACATTATATAAGTTCTCCATACTGCTTCCCTTGGTAATGTCAAAAGGATTTAATGTGGCAAAGCCACGTTTTTTACATATTTACTTTACATGACTTCCGCCTTCAGATATTAGTGATCGATACAGCATGTCATACCAATACGACCACCGCTATGACCATTACTTTACAGGGGGACTCGTGGCGAGGAAGGTCTCATTTACTAGGTCCATATATGACATAAGTTCTCCACTCTTAATGTGGCAAAGCCACGTTTTCTTTACAGATGTACTTCACATGACTTTCGCCTTCAGATATTAGCAGTATGTATTACCACTAATTAACTTATCTAGTAAAGATGACCAAGCTTTCCGCTTTGGCGGTTACAACTGTGTGCAGGAGGTGACGAGATTGACTTCATGTTCATGGCAAAGCTAATGGCAGTTAAAATAAAATTAGAATAAAAATCTTATAGTTCATATTTTGGCAAGAACTCTGTGTTCACATGTGGCACTTAAGGACAATAACGTATTACAAGAGGCTGACAGGATCTGCTGAAGCCGAGGGCAAACAAAACGTGAGGCAGATGCAACTGCTTATTGGCAATAGTTACTTGCTATAACCTTCTGTTTTGCCAAATATTAAGCTTTTCCTCAAAGGACAAAATTTAAGTACCGACGCATTTGTTGCACTTAGTTTTTGTCTATGCTGTTGAGTTCAATGAACAATCGAGAGGCTTACAGTCTCTTATACCTCGCTTACACGGCCGGATTCGTGTTATATTTGCACTTCCAGCGTACCTTATGGATCAAAGTTGGGTTATCAGAGCTGCAAGTCAAAAATTTAAATGATTTCAAAGAAAGTAGAATATAAAAGACATATCCTACATCATGAGTCACTTCATAAGCAAAACAGTTACTTTCTGAACATTTGAACACAATGTTTGCCTAAAGTTCCCTTATACCTAGGGCTAAAAGGGAACTGTTTTAAGTTTTTGTTCAACAAATTATTTCAGTAAGATTCCTTTTTGTTCGTTTGCCAGTTACACCAGCTGCTGTTGGATTTCTTTGTCCCGAAATGGCAACGGAAATTGGCTTGTAACAGCCACAGTCAACCTTACTAGACGATCAGATAACGGAGAAATTAACTCATCTCCAATATCAAGAAGCCCTGCTATTGTCCGTTGGCAAGAAGGATGCCCACAGTCTCTTAGAATCCCAGTTGAAGATCCCGATGGAGATGTTGTAAGGTGCCGCTGGGCAACTTACTCAGAGTCCTCATTTAACTCTGGTAGTTTTCCATATGGTACACTTGATGAGGTACTTGTTCATTGGTTATAGTTTGGCTAACTAATGCTTTTGGTGTATTTCCTAATCACTGAATTCACAAAAGTTTTATGCAGGCCCGTTATTTACAATATCGTCAAAAATATATATGTATATTTTTTTGCTATTGTCATTTGGCTACATCTGTCGTTTACATGTTTCTTTTTTTTTTCTGTTTTGGATTTTGCTTTGCTCAGTGGTAAATAAGCTCTTGAAAACAAACAAACAAACAAGCAAAAAACAAAAACAAGCCATGAAATTTCAAAAATTGTTGCCCCAGGAATGGATGACAGTTTACAAAATTAGTTTTCATGACATTATTGATCTCCGTTGCTTTGAATTATTCAATGTAAATGTCTGGTATGTTGTCAGTAACATACAAAAGGGTGAAATCGTCTACAGCCTTTTATTTAAAATGCAGAGAACCTGTGTACTGGCTTATGACGGAAGCAATGGGACCGCCGGTACATACGCTGTACCGCTGACTTTAGAAGACTTCCCAGCAGGAACGACAAACTTTGGCAGCACTAGTCCATTCAGCGCTGTGGGACTGCAGTTCCTTGTCATAATTAGCAGCCACTATGGTTCTTGTAACAGTGTGCCGGTATTTACTGCATCCACTCCAAACGATGGTGAATGCTCCGAGGTCCAGATTGGATCGGCATACATAGCGGTCATTGAGGTCACGCTAGCAGACTTCTCAAAACAGTATGTCTTAACGTTTTGTTAACAACCCTTATTATATATCTGACTCCATAATCAGACAAGACGAAGCAAATCCACCAACATGAAGCTCAGATTCGTCATCTTAACCTCACGCCTGGTCAATAACGAATAGCTAGCAAATGCTAACACATTGCATCCTTCTAATAAAATCTATTAACTAAACTCGTAAACACGTAAGAAAGTCTTACTTTCAAAGGCATAAAAGGAAATTTTCTCTTTTGTTCTCTGGTAATTTTAAAAATTGATAATTTTATCGTAACTAATAAATAATGTAGTTTATGGTTTGACATCAGTTGGTTTCCAACCTTTTCGACCTGTTAGCATATATTGGTTTCATATAATTTGCAATTTTTTTAGCATTGTAGAGATAGTCACTTCCTCCCCATCTGGAATACAACTGACGTCCTTACGTTACCATGGAGGAATCTACTACAGAAATGTCACGTGGTATCCCAGCCAGTATCAAGTCGGACAGCAGCTGTTCTGTTTCAAGGCAGTGGACTCGAAAAAGTTAGTTGTTCCTCTTTTAAGCAAACTTTACGTCGATTGGGACGAAAAATTATTTAAAAAAGAAAGCCTTTTAAATGTTTGTTTCTTTAATTGTTAGATTGATTGATCTTTTGTTTCCTGCAAAGGTTAAACCAGAATTGGCTCTAGCTTGATTTGTCTTCCATCATTTCAGTTTACCCCTTATGTGCTTATAAGTAGATCTTCCTCCGAATCGTCTCACCTTCAACTGCTAAGGGCAAAATGAGTCTTTGAAACAAGATTTTTGGTGTGTTATATACAAAAAAAAAACATGATAATGACAGTGATAATAATAATAATAATAATAATAATAATAATAATAATAATAATAATAATAATAATAATAATAGTAATGATAATAATAATTCAGTATATTTGTAATTTTACAGTTTGGAAAGTGAATGGCGATGTGTCACAATTCTAGTGGGAATTAGTGAGTATACTTTTTTAAATACATTGCAAAACGTTTAGAACTATGCAAAAGTAATTAGATTAATTTATTGATTAAAGCAACATATTTGACATGAGTGAAACAGTTTTTAAATATGTTTCTAGGCAGCACACCAAGAGTTATTTTGGGAAGTCAAAGTCCAAGAAATCCGATCAGTAAAAGTGGACCAGGATTTATCTGGTGGAGCATCCAGTTTGACCGAGTGGTAAGTATAATAATCAACAAAATTTAATATTGTTCTTATTTGTTTCTTTTATCCTTATCTTAACTATTCTACTGTTTTACGTCCTCAAAACCTTGTTCCTCCTCATTCTTTTTGTTAGTAACTTTGTCCTTCTCCTATTCTTCCTCTTCCTTCTCGTTATGAGTATCTTTGCATTTCCCACCCTTTTCCTCGTCTTAAACAAGCTCTTTCTCACCCTCATCTTTATTGTTATACCTCACCTCTTCTTTATCCATGCCGTTATTGCTTAATTAGTGGTGATACTGTGCTGGTTAGCGTGTTGGACCTTCCACTGGGTTTTCGATCAGAGGGCTGGTCTCTGGATTGTGTCATGTTACTTCCTTAGACAACAAAAAATTACTTCGCATCCAACGGTTAAGTGGCACTCCCGCTAAGAGCGGTCTGGTCAATTTCGGTTCAGAAAAAAGTTAGCCTTCAGATTTTGTGGACAAAAAGGATTTGGTGGGCATACATTAAAACCGGGGTAGTTTGTTAAATTTCGTGCTTTTCTTTTCCGCTACACGCCGAAACGACTTCGGTCGTCTGAGGCAAGATTTTAGGCCAATTCAGAAGTCGAAATTCGCGACTTTTTCGGACTGCGCTACTTCAACACAGGTATCGCTCCATATCAACCAGACCACAGCATTCGCGTACATTTGAAGTGCTTTATACCGATATGTCGCAATTGTTGGACGAAATTTAGATAAACAAGAGAAAATAAAAGACACCCTACCGCGCCGCTTGTCAAAAGGAAGCGAAATTTAGCAAAACTCAAGAGACAAAATCTCAAAAGTGGCACCTAAACTGGAGTTAAAATGCCCTTTACAGCAAAGATCGTACCTTATTCTAAGAGATTCTCAAGTCATGCCTGCGGGTATCATCCTGTGTTGGATGCGAGCGAGCGCTTTTCCGAGCTCACCTACAGGAATGTTTACAACAGAAGTGCAAAGGTCATGACTAGTATGGATGGTGCACGAACGCAAATAATCGAATAAAAATAGTGTTTTAGCCATCCACATCTGCCTTGGTATTCGGAATAGCTCATGTTTATCCTTTAGAGTCCTTGAATTTGAATTTGTATCAATCTAAACAATTTAATTTGATAACTATGTGCCTGATTATCACTTATATGTGGATTACGACTTCTAAAATTTATATGCGAGTAATCAATGTCGAAATTTGAAATAATGAAATACCTTGCTCTGAATATGCAAATCTTCAGTTTGAAGAGAAGCGATCGAAAATGTTGAGCTGTTCGGAATTTTGTTATTTTCACTGGCTTTTAAAATAATCGTGCTCTGGTGCTGGCTTGCAAGGTCAGCGATCCGCGCCAATAAAATGATGTTTAGCACTGCTGTCACGCAATCACACATTGTGTTCTTTTCGTGAAACTTCTATTCGCAGCGTTCTAAGTAAGGGGAACACAAAAAGAAACAACAACCATCTCCTCTACTTCACCCACTTTATTGTTCTCCCAGCTCACAAGTGTGGGCTTTTATTATAACAACAACAACAAAAGAAAAAACAGCCACCTGAGGTCCCTGCAGACCCCCCCCCCCCGGGGGGGTACTGGGAAAAATTTTGGTGGGGGTGTGCTGCTGTGACTCTGAAACCCTTGACCCATACCAGACCACTTTCAGGTCGTTTTTGCAACTAGATGCCAAAAACCCCTACCTATCCCAGACCAGCTATTTTCCAGCTATTTATCAGAAATATAACCACACAGTACTTTTAATGGAAAACCATCTCTCGATCAACAAAGTTGTCACGATTTAATTTAGATTTTATATTTCCGAGTTTTTCAAACCTATTTTGGACTAAATTTTTCATACCACCTATTAGTTTCCCGGTAATCAGATACCCTTTTCTAGACCAAAACGCCCGATTTCTATACACTATCCCAGACCAAACTGCTTGATTCACGTGATGGGATAACACTGAGGTGACGTGACATGTTCAGTTGATAATTATTTTGGGCCTAAGTTATTTTGAGTCGCAACATACATGGACAGACTGCAAAAATTTGAAAGGTTTCTATTTCAGCCTAAAGTAAAACCGTCGTACAATCGTCTCTACGGCTTACGCGCATTTGCAATTTGTATAGCAAAATATTAAAGTAAAGTCTACTATTGAAGATGCGGAAGTTTCTTCTCCCTCACAAAGCGCTATTGCAAGACGGCTAGGCGTTAGCTCAGAAAGGGGGCCAGCCACGTGACGCCCTTATAAAGGTCGGCACACACAAGGGACTAGTCGCAGGGACTTGTTGCAGGGTCGCCCACACGGCCACAAGAAGGGACCTACTCGCAGGGAATAGTCGCAGGAACCAAGTCCCCTGTAGTGTTTACACGCGAGAATAGTCGTGGCAACAGTCCGATACGGTATTTAATCGGTTGATTTTTTTTTGGGGGGGGGGGTGGGCTTTTCGTGTAAGGGGACTAGCCGCACGAACAGTTCACACAAGGGGACAAGCACCATTTGAAGGGACAAGTCCACGCGACTACACGCACGAATTCAAAGCAGTTTGAATTCTAGGGACAAGTCGTAGGGAACAAATTTCAGTACCTGTGACTAGATGAGCTCAGTTTATATGCGGTGGTTACTATATGAACAAATAACACTAATCTATTGGTCCAGGATGGCTGCAGCTGCATTCTCGTACCATCTCTTTAATTTTGTCCATAAGAAAGCTCGAAATGCTTGCACATGGCCTTTAGTGTTGGTACGGTGAATTGAGAGAGTTTGTCAAGCCTGACCTGCTCACACAGGTCATACCCATCGTACATGATGGGGTGGACCACGCCCATTTGGTTACAGATCTCATCAATCTCCTCGTTTCCCGCCCTCTCATTAAGATACTCCTGCACTTCCTCCAGTAGTAGATCGCCGTCATTATTGTCGTCGCCAGCGTTATCGCCATCTTCCTCAACCATATCGCCTTGCTCTGTGCGGCTAACTTTTCTGCTAAGTGCCGAGAGCCTGCTAAAAAATGATTGAACTTGGCCTTTTTTCGGCCATTCGACTCTGCTAAATTTCCGTGTTCCGTCAGAATTTCTAAACGTCCTCATGTCTGCCGCAACTTGGGCTGGATCAGCTTTCCGACCCGTTTGAACACCAGCATGAAACCTGTCCTTCAGAAACGACTTTACCTTTTCTGAAAGCCTGACACTTCCTCCTCTAGGTTTCTGCAGTGCCCAGCCTTCACTCTCTGATTTCCAGTCCTCAATTGGTGCGGAACCGTCTTTGTCGACAGGTTACTGTTTTTCTCTTGATTCATCGGCAAGAGACAGCGTGAAAACTTGAAAGCCCACTGGCGACGTAAGCGATCATATATGCTTTCCTGAGGCTGCAAATTTAATCCGTGCTCTCCAAAATTCGTATGGTGTTGCAACTCATCATATGAAGCAAAGACATAAGAGCAGCCAAGTGCCTGGTTCTCGTCTGACTCATCGCTTGGTACCTTCATGCGTCTAGGTGTAACCTCAAAGAAGCCTCGTTCGTCAGCTTCCTTTACCGTGATGAGACCTGGACACTGAACGTTGAGATCTGACCATGATATCAGTTTTCCAGGACCTACGCCGAGAGCCTTTGAGACTCGAAGACCGTCTGCACCATACGAGAATTTGTGATATGCACTGAAATTGCTGATGCAGTTGACTTTGATGCCTTGCTTGCGATCTATTTCGCATACAACTGCTGTGGTTCCTTTCACTTGCCTTGCCTGCAAAGCCTCGTAAACACCTGAGGTGGTCAAAATATCGTGACCCTCGTCACAGTAACGTCGGATCGCACCATTTAACGGGCTAATGATACGGTCACATACATCTTTGCCGAATTGAGACTCGGAGAAGTCGTAGCTGTAGAAATGCAGATAAGGAAAAACATGAGTTTGGCGTTCTTTTCGGCTGCGAAGAGATTCGTTGGTATGCAGTTCATGCGAAAAAATAAGCGACTCAGTTTTATAAAGAAAACTTCTATTACAGTAGAAAGTCCAGAAGCGTACACCTGAAACGTCCCGTAAGCGAGCATTTACCTTCCCAAGATCCCGAAGGATCTTAAGAACCGCTTAATGGAGCTTACACACACTAAAAAATATATTATTTAATTTACCTGATCACCTTTATGCCAACTTGCTCACCAAACTGGGTTACCGCTGCTATCAGGTTATTGTTGAAATAACAGCCAGCACCGTCAGAGCATAGGTAGGCCTTACTGATGTGCAGTCTATCAGCTTTCACAGTCTGCAGCAGGTGTGTCAAGATCGTGCACACCGCGAACCAGTCCTGAGCACAGCTATCAATGAGGTGAACGTAGGAAACTATCTGTAGGTCTTGCTCACCGGCAGGATTCGATACAACGCAGCTAACATGCCAACTCATTCCACGCTTACCATACCATTCAGACTGCTTTTCTCTGTATTTCATTTGGTTTAACTTCATAGCCCAATCCATCACAACTAAAATAGAGTCACTTGTAGTAGACTTTATCGCATCTACTTTTGCCCAGTCTTGATTTTCTGCCCTTAAGATGTGCGCCTTCCACTGAAGTACGATATCATGTGCCTGGCTGGCATCATCTAGGAGGTCCTCTTTTTGCTCTGTACTGTAAAAGCTCATGCCTGGCGACTCAATTGCCGACAATACAGAGAGCAATGTGTTCTTCAGCGATTCACATTGGTCACATTCCTCAAGGTGCTCATGGTCGCAGGAGGCTTGGAAATCGCTGTTGTCGGGATCACTGAGAGCATAACGCCTACAGTGATCGGGAAACGAGCTGTCCTCTTCCCGACAGTGCGCTCGATAGTCCGTCTTTAGGTAGTGCTTTCCTTCTTTGAGCTTCTTTCGTGTAGTTTGACACCACTCCTGAGGTGCCCCGCTTTGCTCTAGCTCGTCTACTATCTTGTGAAGAGCGTCGAAACTCGCCGCTCCACTTGCCGATATGTTATCAAGTCCTTTAAGCGATTTCCGTTGGGATGATTCTCTGACCTTCAATATTCGCCACAAGGTCGATCGTCCAAGGGGCTCATAGCCTTCACTACTGCAATGACTGAGATACTGTTCTATCATAGTGGACCTTCCGATCGTTCGTACAACATTGGGCATCACTAACTGTTCACTGGATTCTAATTTCAGAATCCTAGTCCCACACGAAACGTCCTTGTAAAAATAAGGTTGATCTACAAAAGACAGGAAATGATTGAGCTTCGTCAAATCAATACGGATTCTGTGGAATGGAGCTTTCTCTTTACTCAGTCTGGCACCAACGGTGCTCGCGTGCTCCCTGGCCTTCTTGATCTGTCGGTCACTTAGGTTCTCGAAAGGAGCGTGGATTTTCTTCAGTTCAGTAGACGAATATCGCAACACGTATATACTTAGAATCTGCGTCTTCAGACTCTTGGTTAGAGCATTTCTATATGCAGTTGTTAATGCGGTTAGGTCGTCGCCTAGCGACGATGATCTTTTGAAAGCTTCTAATAGCTCATTACTGGCATTTGGTACAATAACATTACATACAGCACGACAGGCTTGCTCAACCTTTTCTTGGCATAATAGCTTTTCATTTTTTGTTGCGTCTTCCCAATTTGATGTCACCCTGAAAGTCAGTGGCTCTAGTTCTTTGAAGTCTGACAGGAACGCGATTTGTGATATTGCGTCATTGTACACCTTTATGGGGTCTACTTCCGACTTGTCATCAGATGGATCAGATTCCAGTTCACGCCACTGTCCTGCTGTCCATGGGGGATCTGTATAACCCTGTCTTTTCAGGTGGCCCTGGAGTCCCTGGTGACCACGCTCTCATTGCGGCAGGAGCATCCTCTCTGCATTTCCTCGTGATATTTCGAGAAAAAGGCGTAGTTTTACCAAGAATGATTTTGCCATTTTGCAAAATATGCGTTAACAATATAACTGAATTGTAAGCAGTCACGTACATATAGTCAAAATGCTACAGGGCACGATAAATCGTACAGCCTTCCATTCGTCCCAAGCTCCACTCGCGTTGAAAACAAAACAAAACAAACAGACAGCAAACACTCCTCGGAGCACGCGCTTTGCGTTGGACCAGCGAACGAATAGAGTAGAGACAAGTGCAATCATCTAACGCCTACCTTGGTAATTCACCTGTTGTTTCATCTACGTTTTTTAGTTTCAACCACTTCCACTTGGTTTTCATTTTATCGCTGTGGCTTTTTCTGCAGCTGTTGCAGATTGCTAAAACGAAACAAAGCCCCTCATTCAGTGATAAAAAAAAACTGTTACCTTATATATGATCTCCTCTTGTTTCCAGATTTGTCGCCCTTGCCACTACCTGGCAATGGCTAGTGCACGGTGTCATTTTCCTTTTATGGTTCGGGGGGCGGGGGAGAGGTGTCGAACGCTCATTACTGGGGATATGCACATTTTGAATAAATCAATGTTGTGTGCAGTACAATAGTACTAGAGGCTAGAGGCCACATATACATTATATATCATATACATAAATATATTATTTGTCGTTAAAATTTGTAGCAATTCATTGATACTCACGCGACCCAACAGGGACGATAACACCAAAAAGGTCCTTCACTTCCTTTGCAATCTTCACATTAAATGCACGGTCACTTTTCACCCCCTCTGCCTTTCCTTTGTGCTCTGGATACTGGCACGGTGTTCTTCGAGTTTGATTTCCCCAGTCCTGCCCAAGATTAGCACGATGCCTTGGGCAGACCATCATATCTTTCATTTGTTGCAAAGTTACATTAAAGTAACCCTCGCACATCAAAATAAGCTCTTTCTCCGTGATACGTTCTTTCGTCAAATGACATCGCCTTAGATGAGCCGATATTTCAGCGTTGCACTCAGAAAGAGGTGTTAATTGACTTTGAGCCTTAAAATCGCCGCATCCGTGAGCATCTTTATAAAACAAGAAACAGTTTAAACTGCAAGACGCCATATTTCAATACGTTTCTGCAGTTTTCCCATACACTTTGCGGGTTTGTAATTTGATCTCTCTCAAGAAACATGCTAATTAGCATATTGTTTACTGATGTGCGCTGTTTTTGCACGCAGAAAGAAGGAAAATGCAGAGTTGATCTTGAAAGTGAAATGTGATTTTATAACCAAAGACCTCGATGATCTGCAAACTAAACTGGAAAATCATGACAACCTGCTTAGATGGTATGAGGTATAAACTGTAAATAGCGGGATTTGTTTGGAATAATTTATACATTTTAGACACCTGCTAATCCAAACGTGACCACCCAAGGCAAAGTGAAACTATGCCGCCAGAAACCGAAACGTCCATTATAAAAGGAGCAAAATAATCAACCAATGCGTGTACAAAAGTGAATACGTACTTTTATTACTTTAAATTCTGCGTGTTAAAATCGGTTAGTCGCGTGCAAATTTTAGAACTCGTTATCAGGCACGTATTTTTCAATTTAAATTGTTTATATCGACACAAATTCAAGGTTAAGGAATCTAAAGAATAAATATGAGCTTTTCCGAATATCAAAGGCAATTCTGACGGCCAAAACACTATTTTTATTCGATTATTTGCGTTCGTGCACCATCCATACTAGTCGTGACCTTTGCACTTCTGTTGTAAACATTCCTGTAGGTGAGCTCGGAAAAGCGCTCGCTCGCATCCAACACAGGATGATACCCGCAGGTTTGACTTCAGAATCTCTTAGAATAAGGTAAGATCTTTGCTGTAAAGGGCATTTTAACTCCAGTTTAGGTGCCACTTTTGAGATTTTGACTCTTGCGTACTGCTAAATTTCGCTTCCTTTTGACAAGCGGCGCGGTAGGGTGTCTTTTATTTTCTCTTGTTTCTCTAAATTTTGTCCAACAATTGCGACATATCGGTATAAAGCACTTCAAATGTACCCAAATGCTGTGGTCTGGTTGATATGGAGCGATACGTACCTGTGTTGAAGTAGCGTAGTCCGAAAAAGTCGCGAATTTCGACTTCTGAATTCGCCTAAAAACTTGCCTCGGACGACCGAAGTCATTTCGGCGTGTAGCGGAAAAGAAAAGCACAAATTTAACAAACTACCCTGGTTTTAATGTATGCCCACCAAATTCGTTTTGTCCACAAAATATGAAGGCCAGCTTTTTTCTGAACCGAAATTGACCAGACCGCTCTTAGCGGGAGTGCCACTTAAATAGACCTAACAAAATGCTAGGGGTGGGGGTGGCTCTGCAACGGATTAACATGCATCCAAGGGGGAGCACAGTAATACTAGTAGTAGCTTCATGCCATGGAAACCGTGTTAAACAAGAAAAGCCCCAGGGGTATTAGACCCCGCCGTTTTCCCCTTCCTTCAGGGTGCAAAACACATTACGGTCACTCAAGATACGAGCCTAAGTGGTGTAAATTTATGACCTTTGAAGTGTTTGCTGCCACGCCCCCCCCCCCCCCCCATTGTAGTGGAACCATGGGAGATTTCGATAGGTCTCGTGATCTATCACACGAGCGAGAGTTTTAGTCATGGCTTCGTGATCCGAAGCATGTCTACTGTATTCGTCTGACTTTTCATCTCAGTTTTATTAAATCTTTGTTGTGTTGTCAAGAATAGTCCCGGTCATACGTCTACAAGTGGTGGAGAATCCGTCTCCCATTGATCAGTCGCTTGCCAGTGATTCACAACACAAGAAATGACAACAGTCGAGGAACTCCAAGGTGTCGTCGCCGGACTTGCGAGCGTGGTCAAACAACTAACAACGAATGTTTCACAAGTTTCCCAAACAGTGGGCCAGCTAGCCGAGGCAAATCCGACTCAACATCATACTAATCTTCAAGGCCTTCGAATGCCTGCACTGCAAATTCCGTCCTTTCGTCGTGATAACGTTGTTCGCGACGACATTTCTGAATACCTCGAGAGATTTACGGTACAAACAGCCACTCTTCCCGCGGCGACTCGTCGTCCGCTTCTGGAGCAACAATGTGTCGGCACGTGGCTCCCCTCTATTTTATCCATCGCTCAGTCGACTGAAGGTTATGGTGAAAAATCAGCCGAGGAAAAGCTTAAGGTCCGTACCGACATGTTACGTGCGGAATTTGCCGAATCAAAAGAGGACAAATGCCGTCGGTTGGCCAGCGAATTGAGCGCCATTAATCAAGATCCCGCCGAGTCTGTGGAGGAATTTGCCTCTCGGTATAAAAAGCTTCTTCATCAACTGGAAAAACTTGGTTAGAAAATCGGCAAAGACTGCCCTACTTTTCCTATTTCGAAAGTCAAACCAGCTATTTATCAGCAAATCATTGTAAAACCTGCAAAATTCTCCACACTGGAAAAAGCTGTTGAAGCCGTGCGTTGCGTGGAACTCGCAATCCAAACACCGCCCATTGCTGTGAATGCAAATTCGTCCCTCGATGACTGGAAGTTAGCATCGCCGAAAGTTTTCGTTTCCTCTACAGCGACGAAATCACAAGATCAGAATATTCAACGCCAGCTGAAGGTTTGTTACAATTGCGGTTCACCAAATCACCTTGCACGTTTCTGCCCAAAACAACGCAAAGGCACTGCAAAGCAACCGGAGATATGCAGGAATTTCAACCGATTGCAGAAAGCTTACTGGAGGAGAGAATAACACATGCTCTTATGGTCGACTGCATAAATGTCAACGTTGCAATAAATGGGGTTGCAAAGCTCTCAATCATGTAGAAAATCGCCCATCATCCTCTCCGGGCACCTCTGTTTCATCTGATGAACACGCTTAGACAGCAACTTGTAGTTCTTTCAACTCGACTGCAAAAGTACGAAGCCCAGCTTCCAGAACAGGCAACTTCTTCATCATCAGTGCATTCAAGCTCTGAAAGCCCATCCGCTGACCCACCTTCACGGCCAAATTTCCCACACACACCTCTAAGCAGCAACCAACGACCACACCCTTATTTGGCTTACCTGCTGTCACTGTCTCAGCCCCCATATCCAAGACAGAGGGTCAACTACAAGAACGTCATATTCTATGGACTTCAGTTACATCAGCTGGTCAACAAATGCCTCTACCATTAGATAGCTGTTGCTCCGTATCGCTAGTGAGCAAAGCCCATGCTGATCTTGTGGCTTCTCAACGACCCGATCTCAAGTACCAATCCTTAGACACACCCATTTCGGTCACCGCTGCTGATCCCAAGTCTAAGCTGAAAGCAGTTTTTACTATGGAAGTCCCTATCGCCTGGGAAACAGGAATAGAAACTGTGTTCACCATGCCTGTTGTTCCGGGTCTTGTGTGGCCAATCCTTTTCGGTGAGAACCACCTTCATGCAACACAAGCCCTGGTTGATCATCACGCACCGTCTGTTGCCTTTCGTCACCCAAGTATGCAGTTTAGTGTCCAGTGCTCGCTCGACAACCCCTTCAAGGGCTTTGGAAGTTTCTCAGCAACCAATGGATCCATGACTCATCATAGTGAGACAGCATCGCCCAAACCACATGTCAGTGTTACATGCCTTCTCACTGGAGCACCACCACCAGGTGTCAGCACGCGTTCACAATCCCTTCACCGTGGTCTCAACTTTGTCAAAGTCTGTGTCACCGTTTCCGCTGCTTTAATTGGATGTCAAGCCATGAGTCAACCAGTTTGGATCGAAGGTAGAGACATTCAACCTGGCGTCAAAGTTCTCGGCGGCCCCTTTGATTTGAATCAGATTTCTTACCATGTGACACCAGAGCCCAAACGTCCTGACAGCGGTCAATTCTGCAGTGCTCACCTTGTAGAAATCCCTGAACCAAGAGATCCTGTATGGCCAGAAGAAGCACCTGACCTCTCCATCACATGTTGTACCACTTTGGCAGTTGATTCCAAGCTGAAGAAGACAACTATTGCTGAAAATGTCATTCTAGGTGAAGTTCGGGACATGACAGTGGAAGATGATGCAATCCTTGAAGACGCCGCCAACACCACTTCCGAGCAACTTGCAAATGGATGGCTCACATGGGCAAAGGCACAACAGCCATCTGCATCGCAGCAACCACCAAACAATAATAGTCAGAAGAACTGTGAATCGGACTCGTGTACTTCTAAGACATGGCAGTTGTCAGCTCAGACCAAAGAAATGGAAGATTCTGGTCTCTGTTCATCCATATTGTCTCCATTTTGTGAGCACTTACCTGAATTTGACTGTCAAAGTCCTGAGTTTCCTCCAGCAGAAGAACTGAACATTGACCCTTATTCAGCGAGCTACACTGATGCGATATTTCAAGCCTTAGATCTAGATGGTTCAGGGTATTCTACTGTTGATGCAGATATTATGCGCAGATTCAAGGACCTTATTCGTCAATACCCAACTGCATTTCTTCTCCCTGGGAGTCCACTTGGAGCTGTTAAAGGATTTGAACGTCGAATTGACACTGGAGATCCCCTTCCATCTATACTCTCTCACACAAGAAAAGTCCAGAGGAACGCAGAGCAATCATGGACAGCTAGAAACGACAACCAGTGATCTTAAGTGCAATGATGAATTTACTACTAGCAAAGAGACTGCCACCAATCACGAACTAACCACTTATAAGAGTACTGTTATTGATCCTGACATGGCAAAGTTAGCATTTGCTTTTGGACAATATCTTAGTAGTCTTCCATCTGGAAAGGCTTATGCCTCAGAGGCCTGCAAAGTCGTCTACAGACAATACCAGAGGCACAAGACATTCTGAAAAGTTGCGGAAAACTAAAAAAGCTTATTGCAAAATGTCCTTATCTGACTATGTCTGGCGGTTCACATGGAGGAACTTTAATTCTTGATAGAGACATGTTTGCATCTCTAGTTTCCAAAAGCTAAGATCCCTTAAAGAAGGGGTGGACACATGAGGACTTGATCAACATGTGAGCGTTTGTCAGAAGTCGCAAGTTTGCTCCCTTAAAGAAGGGATGGACTGTAGTGGAACCATAGGAGATTTCGATAGGTCACGTGATCTATCACACGAGCGAGAGTTTTAGTCATGGCTACGTGATCCGAAGCATGTTTACTGTACTCGTTGGAAGAATAGTCCCGGTCATACGTCTACACCATGTCTTTTCAGCACCCTTCTCCTTGTGATAACATGAATCCCTAACAGTACGAACACTTTTCCCAACCCTCATTCCTTGGTCATTCACCTGTTCCAGCACCCGCGAAAAAAGAACGTGTTGAAATAGTTTGACCATAGCGTGACTCAGTTACGTCGCGTTTTATTAAAACGAACTGACATCTCTGCGTAAGGGCACGGAAATGAGATTTATTGATAAAGAAAAATATCCTAAAAGTTTTAGGCCATGATTCGACGAATGATTTGGCGAAAGCAAGAGACTTCCCCGAATCGGCTTCTGTGTTTCAGTGATGTAATGTTTGCGTGCCAGGGCAAGTTAGGCAAATTCATGCCAGCTTCAAAGCTCGCTAGCACCTTCGTTCCTGCTTTCACCGAAGGGGTTTTTATGCCATTAAATCTCCAGTAATTTTCTACACCAACTTTCATGAAAATTTTGGCGAATAAACGCTAAACGAACGAAGGTTATCGGCAAGTATTGTTTTGACCGAGTGGAGGTCTGGGGCAAGTGACCACGAAAAAATAAACAACGGGTATTACTAGACCCCGTCCTGACGGCGAGGTAAAAACCGGGTATTACTAGACCCCGTCCTGACGGCGGGGTAAATATGGCAGTTGTATGCCAATAGGCTCGTGAAAAAGTAGCCTTATCACAGACCTACCCTTGCCAGCCTCAGTATTTTCCCCCGCCGTCAGGACGGGGTCTAGTAATACCCGTTTATTTTTTTTGTCATTCATTATTATTATTTTCCCTTTTTTTGGTGGTCACTTGCCCCAGACCTCCGGTTTTTGCTCGGCCAAACATACTCGTCGCGTCTTTCGCTACACAGGCTAGAGCTTGTATCTTGAGTGACTATAATATCTTTTACACCCCGAGGGGAGGGGGGGAACGGCGGGGTAATGCCCCTGGGGCTTTTCTTGTTTCTTCTGCTATACCCTTCTCCATCATCTTTTCCCTCGATCGTCCTCTTCCCATTTACCACCTCTCCATATCCGTTACCTTTATCTGCATAAATGAAAGTGGGAAAGATCCGTAAAGTAATCACTCTAACAAATGTACCACCCTCTTCCTCGTGCTCCTCTTTCTCCCTAGCAGTCTTAAACACGGAACGATTCTAAATAAGTTAAGGCTGAGGGTCTCCGTCCGTCAAACACAATTCCCAACGGGTGGCAAACGAGGGCATTTGATTGGCTCACCGATCAGACGGGAAGCCATCAAGATGCGCTCCAAATTTGCTTCGAACATTCTCACAAATCTCTGCTCTATAAACATTGCAAATAATTTGTTTTTAGGTAAATAGGTAAATGGCACATTTCTGATCATTGCATGAATTAAAAATAAAGTCTTGTATTGTCTTTATGCTCGCATTATTGCATTGCAAAGTTTTAAAGGAAGTAAATAATCGGGAGGCAAAATACCCACCAATAATGCTTAAAAATTTGAGGCTGCTCGGGAAAAAAATAATTTAAGCACGATGAAAATGACGCGCCTTGAAATAAATGGACTAAAACTTTATCTTATTCGACTCCTGACGTTTCAGAGAAAATACTTTTCCGTAACGCTGTGGTAACGAGAGCGAGTGTAAACAAGCAGTCATAATAAAATTGGAAACTTGTAGCAAATTATATTAAACTAAACTTTTTCACTGCACGAAAATTTGGCTTTGAACATCTTTGGCGAATCAAAGGTGTTGAAGCCCATTTAACATTATCTTTCACACAGCTTTGACGAGCAACAAAGATACCAGGCCTTTGACGCCAAGCAAAGGTCACCAAAGGTACATTTTACCCGCATTTGAAAGTAACTTTGCGATAGCTTTGATTCACGTCAAAGGCGTACTAAGTTTGACCCAAATCAAATACAGCCTTTGACTCGTGTCAAAAGTTGTCAAAGGTTTGTGTAAAGACAGCCTTTGTCACCTGCAACATATGTCAAAGGTGAGCGGTAAAAGCGAATTTTCGTGCAGTGTTTGAAACGACGGTCCTATGAACTGATTAAAAGTAAAAGGAAGTGCAGCCGGGTAAATGGTGGCGTGACGGCTCGGGTCAGACAGGGATCAAGCAAGCGAGTTATTTTACAGCATGTTCTAGCTCGAAAAATTCGCCAACTATGAAACCAGATTGGTCTTTTGAATCGCTTGGTAATTCTAAACAAACTTCAAATACTCCAAGGACGTTTGGATGAGAAATTCCGTCCGAACTCTAGGTGCGTTTCTAACTGGCAGGTCTAGCCACTAACTCGTCAACTACAAAACCAAAATATCTTTCTGAATCGCTCAGCAATTCTAAACAAATATCGAGTGCTTTCAGAACGTTAGAATAAGGCTTTCCGTCGGAATCCATCGGAAGTTTCGGACTGCCGGGTACTTAGTCTTCAAACATCCGAACCCGGCTGCTGGGTATCTAGACACTTTCAAAATGAAAATGAATTTTTTTGGTTTTTATCCATGTTAGAACGACCGCGAATTTTAACTGAAGACACAATTTTTTGGTTGTTTCACTAAGTAATTTCGGGCTGACATAAAGGTAGCTGTATTTTATACTGAACTCCAGTTGACATCTTCAGTGTAAATTCCATCAGCGCTACTTTTTAGTCGTAATTCAAGTTCTTTATAGGTTTGTTTTTCACTAGAGAGACATCTGGTCAAAAGTGCAAACATTTCACGACCGTCGTTTCCTCTACATTCGAATTTGCCAAATGAAGCTGACAAAATGCTTCCCATGTTCCTTTTATAGGCTTGCAATTGCTCCACGTTTAACCACCACTTTTTTTTACCCCAGTTTTCATCACATTTCCTTACTCTTTCTTTTCTTTCTTTTTTCTCTTCCTTCGACAACAAACCCAATCCTCCTCTTTCTCATCCTTACCAGTCCAGAGCATTTCCACTTTCGGAAATGTGCGAAACAATAGTGTGACGTCACAACATGGCGGCTTTGAAATGTCACCGAGTAGATTCAACTGAAAGTTGTAATTTGCATTTTTTCGAGCCTTCCCAGCCTGCCTTGCCCGTCTATTAGTAACGCAATGACCAAGACAGCATTGAAGAAGTGTTGTGCAGGATATTGTGGTAAATGGTGGCGAAATATGTGCTTAGGTGAGGTTTTACTTTCGATACACACGTCAATTTTGCTTGTTTTCTCGAGCGCTTGTTCACCTTCAATTTACTATATCTCTCGTGAAAATTTTTTTTAGGCTTTGAAAAAAATTCAGAGACATTCTATAGGTATTCTAGTTGTTTAGTGCGAAACCTGGCGATGGGCCGCGCTTTTGGTGGGCTGGCCGCGCTTTGTTTTGTGAATCAATTTGTGTGACCAAATGCCATTGCTCTGAACTAGTTTATTTGGGCGCCGAGTCTTTTCCTTCGTTTCAGGATGCATATCAGAGATCGTTGCAGGATATGTGCTGGACTGGTATATATTGATAAGAGAACACGTGAGGTTTCGTTGTTTGAGTCAGAGTCCAAGGCTGTATGGAACGTCGATATCGGAAAAGACTCGGCCGAAATCCAGCCAGTCTATAGATTTGCTGAGACTTGCTAACGACAGAAGGAAACATATGAATCTTCTAGAGAGGCTTACTAATACATGTTTGACTAAAGGAGCGTTCAGCCCTTTGTGTGGCAGGTTGCATAGCTGTAAAGAAGCTACAATTTCAATTTCTTGACTAAAGGGTTGTATGGATCACACTCCGTGACGCGAAACACACCATCTTGCAGCAGTATCACGACAAGCTGGGCCCGGCGTTTCAAACAATAATCTAGCGGTGCAGATAATATTTTTATCCTTTATCGTCGGAAATTCGTTCACGACAAGCTGAAAAACCTATCAAGGTCCTAACTTGCCTAATATGCCACGAACGGCATAAAACAAAATGCTGTGAGTCGCTCAGCAGACACAATCGGAACAATCACATCAAAGCCGCAGGAATCCAGAAAAAGATCAGATATGACCTTGATATGACCTTCAGTGTTATGCTTTATTTTGTGTTTATATCTACCATCGGTTGAGGGCAAATCGATGAAACTGTTTAAGACAGAGAAGTGAGCTGCGAAATATGGATCTGTAAAGCTGTTCATGAGTTAATAAAAAGATAAGCTTTACTCTGTTTTACTTGTGTTAATCATTTCATATGGCGGCAAATGTGTCCTAATAGTTGTACTATTGCGCGACCACTGAAGCAAAATTCAAGCGCTATTCGCAACTCATTCCTGGCTAAAGAATATCGAATCCATTATTCTCTTTTTGCACGCAACTTATCCAGGCCAGAAATAAATGGAAATAGATTTGCCTTCGCATAGTTTCCTTTTATTCATCTGAAGTAGACGACCCGATCTGTTACAAACCGCAGCCCGCTGCGCAACCAGAAGAAAAATAAGCTTCATACAAGCGCTTGACAAGCGCACATCGCAACTTATTCCTGGCAAAAAGATGTTTAAACCATGTTTCTGCAAGCAGCCAATCCCAGGTAGTAATAAACGTAGATATTGACTGTAAATATTGCTGGATTGTTCCATTCAAATCTGAGAACTTCATCAACTATTATGAAATCTCGTGAAAACAGGCCTCGCATCAGGTGACTCCAAAGTCGCGCTCTGATTGGATAATTGTTTGTTTTGGTCCGCCGATCAAAACATTTCCAACAGTGGAAATGCTCTGGACTGCTTACAGCTGCAACGTTCTCTTGATTAAAACGTTTAATTTTTACTTTTGCAGATAAAGAAGCCCCGCATCTCTTCCTATATCCGACTTGTCTTGTTACCCACCGGTCACACAGTCTTCAAAGTGGACACACTGTCCCTGTATGTCAGAATCGGCAGTGATCACACCACCCTGCAGTTTGCAATGCCAAATGCAGCATTGAGTATGAATGGATCATACGCCATCTTGATAGATCATGGCGCAGTGGTTGGACAAGGATGTTCCTATGACGGACCACCAACACCAGGCATATCAGCCACGAGTGACTGGCATTTCAGCGTATATGGTGTTTGTTCTTTGGGGTATTATCTTGCTCCTCCAGGATTTACGAACTGTGTTGGTATGTAGAAGGTAGAAGGTCCTATTTCTACAGCTAGAGACTTCACGTTTGCAATTTCACGGTTTTTTTTAATCGAGGTATTCACCACAAACTTTAAAACGCAGAAAAACACAGACGGACCATGAGACGAGAGAGTACAAGAGGGCGATAAAATAAAAGGGATGTTACTAAAACGAGGAATGGGGAATGGGGAATGGGGAACGGGGAACGGGGAATAGTGGTCAGCGGTAATACCGAAAGTTGGAGTCTGCGCAGTACGGCAAAGAGACGAGGACTGCACGTGGTAAGCGAAAGATGGAAGGTAAGAATATTTATCTGTCACTTTTTCCCGAGTTTTTGGAGTTATTGAGTTTCTGTTTATAAAAATTAACCAAAACTATTGATTTGCAAGTAATGAGAGAGACGATAATGTTAAGGATCATGAGGCTATCGTTATCGACAGGTTGGTACAAAAAGATCCGTATCACTTTGAGTACAGTCGCTTCGAGTGTTAATATAAAAACAAGGAGTAAATGTTCTCTGTATTTTGACGTTTTAGCGACGAACCAGTGACAGAAGATGATTCTATGTTTGCAACTGGCGAGAATGAATCTTTGTTCAAGGTATGAAAACGTAGAATACGGTTTAAAAATGTAAACCGACCGCTGCTGAATTATTAGAGCACTTGCCATCGAATTTTGAATTGATGTTAATGGCGTTCATATTTGAGTTACAATCTAGATTCATTTATGGTTTGCAGAAAGAACTGACTGAAGTGACCGCAATATTAAGCTGTTCTTCAATTAAAAAGAAAATACCCCAGAGAAGAAGCATGGAGAATAGCTCAATATTGCAGGGACTTCATTCAGTTCTTTCTGCAAACCATAAGTGAATCTAGATTGTAACTCAAATATGAGCGCCATTAAAATCAATTCAAAATTCGATGGCAAGCGCTCCAATAATTCAGCAGCGGTCGGTTTAAATTTTCAAGCGTGTTTTACGTTTTCATGCCAGTTGCAAACATAGAATCATCCTCTGTCACTGGTTCGTCGCTAAAACGTCAAAATACGGAGAACGTTTACTCGTTAGTTTAAATTTTCAAGCCGTCGGTTTAAATTTTCAAGCAGTATTCTACTCTCGAAGCGACTGTACTCAAAGTGATACGGATCTTTTTGTACCAACCTGTCGATAACGATAACCTCGTGATCCTTAACATTATCGTCTCTCTCATTGCCTGCAAATTAATAGTTTTGGTTAATTTTTATAAACAGAAACTCAATAATTCCAAAAACTCGGGAAAAACTGACAGAAATATTCTTACCTTCTCCTTCTTTCGCTTACCACGTGCAATCCTTGTCTCTTTGCCTACTGCGCAGACTCCAACTTAATTTTTTTTGGTATTACCGCTGACCACCATTCCCCATTCCCCATTCCCCATTCCCCATTCCCCATTCCCCATTCCCCATTCGTCATTTTAGTAACATCCAAATAAAAGGGTTAACTATGATTCATTAATTATGTCACGCAACAAAAGCGTGATGATCCGACAAATGTCGTCAAATCGCCAAATAGAAACGTCCAAAAACTAATTAAATTAAGCTGGATTTTCTGTCACTTCCAGACATAAACGAGTGTGGTGCTCACTCGAGATCAAGGCGCAGCCATTATTATTGGTGGAGTTATTTTCGTTACTCCTCGTCTTCCTCGACTCAATGGGACACATACGGTGAGTTAGCCTACTTGTACCCTGTAAAGTGTTGACTTCACGCACCACAACATAACAAATTTCTCGTAGTTGCCTGTTTGAAAAACAATTTGTTACACAAAGGAAAACAAAAACAAAAACAAAAAAACAAACAAAAAAGAGGATAACAGGGCAATTCCCTGGGAATGTAATTGTTCTTTACTTGCTTGTAATTAACTGAATATAACTGAACTCAACTTTAAAGAACTAAAGTGATAAAGCGTGCCACAATGCAATTATCCGTTATGCAATAATGCAATTTTCATTGGTTTCACAGCAATATCTCCAACGACGAGTTCTTCCTACACGCCGTTCTCAGCTTTATATCCTGGTATGTTATTGGCCGCTAAAGAAAATAGAAGGGTTCTGCAGTTATATACCATTTTTGATAAGCATATCGGCCTTTACTTTTAGCAATACCTGTAGCTGTAATCTATAATTTTGTACCAGTCAATGAATCAAACCGATGTTGTAATTCCTGTGGTAGAAGTGTTCCTGGTTAGCATGTAACCATCCCTTTAAGATTTTGTTTTCCCATTAATTTTGTGTACCTTTTAGTGTTTTATTAAACATGCAAGTTTCATCACTTTTACATATTATGCATACATTTAAAACAGTTGAAATGTTTTGTTGCGTGAAAGAAAATTGAGGTGTAACTTCATGGATAAGCCTTGTGACAAAAACTACAATGCACCTTTTCTTTAGTAACTCTTACTTACATTTAAGGAGCAAAAAGTTATGATCCACAGAACTATACGTTTAAATATTGCATTGATTTCTTTCGATACTGTTATGTTTCTGTTATATTTCTATTTAAAGGACCCTGCTCGAGCCACATTTACCTGCACTATTACTACTACTACTACTACTACTACCATTACTTCCAAAGTCCTGGCTATCCCAACTGTTACCCAGATAACAAGGATTGTACGTGGTTAATTGAGGCTCCTGCTGGCTACTACGTACTGCTGGAAGTTTCTCAGTTTAACCTCGAATACGGTGGTAGCAACTGTCCATATGATTACCTGGAGATATATGACGGACACACATCTTCAAGTCATTTGATTACAAGAGCCTGTGGATCGTTGTCTTATTTCCGCATTTATAGCAGTGGCAGATTTCTCTTGGTGCGATTTCATTCAAATGGTGTAACTAGGATGACAGGCTTTTACGCATACTGCTATGCTACCTCAGGAAGTAAGAGAAATACGCTTGTTTTATTTAACTTTAAACCATTGGTTCCCTACTGAAGGCGTATGACGCAATATACCAGTCCTGATTTTTTTCGAGAAGAGACTAGATAATCCAACTCAGATGAGAGACACTTATCAACTACCGAGGCTCACGGGTCTCCAGAGAGATAAATACTCCTTTTCTCGATTGCTATTGTCTATTCAAAACATTCCGAAGGCGTTCTGAGCCTTTATGTTATCAAACAGTTGTTGTGTGCTGCTAATTGAGATTCCCTTCTCCGGAAGTGTTTAGATTTCGGATCTTAAAGCTCATTATTCAGCTTTTGCTCAGATTTTTCTTTTCAAGGTTATTATGTATGCCCCAGCAAATATATTGTGTGCCCTAAACGAACGAGTTAAGAGATCGAGCCAATCGTATTTCTGTTGGACGCGCTTCTATCATATGCCAATAAATTAATTTTTAACTCCTTATGGTCTCCCTGTAAAAAAAATTTGACGAGGCACAGAAGCTTAATTCACCAATTTGTACGTAAGTATATATAGGCAAGCTGTAAAGGACAACTTCTGACTGGTCCAGTTAAACTTAATGATGTTTCGGCCGGTCGTTGCGACGTTAACATGTGATTTGAAGTCACAAACTCAACTGGACTCCCTGGCTGAAAGTTTAGGAAACAGTCTCTAGCTGTTCTTGCAGATAATCTTGACACCCCCAATTTGAAATTGAATGAAAATATCAGGCAAAGAAATATGCTGAGCGTCTAGACTCACAGCATATTTGCCAGTTATTGCGTTTTCCTTGAATTTTTCAAATTGAAAGTAGACTCAGCTGAAAATTGATATAGAGACAGTCCCCGATGAAAGTATTTTAATATCCTATCGGTTAGGAAATTTAAAGTGTCATCTTTTGTAACAGAAGGTTTCATTCATTAGTTTTAACTGAATGGTTATTTTACTGGCCAAGACGTTTACATACGGAAAAAAATGCACACTCACCATTTCTCCTGTATTAAAGTTGGAGGGCTCGGGACATTGCTTTAGTTTGGTGCTCTTTAGTGTTCAATAAAAGACTTTGTCGGAGAATTTTTGGGGTATTTGATAGGGAAGAGTCTCATCGCAGGGGAAGTTTTCGAGGGAATTGACAGCAATTTAAGTTAATAATAGGGTGGCTTTCTTTCCATTCTTCCCCGTATACAGGATACAGCAACTACATACCCTCAAAGTCACTTGCATTGACTAGTTCGGTATTCTGCGGAGCATCGGACACACTGTCAGCGACGATCTCTGTCACGTCATGTGAGTAACTGTCCATCCGTTTCAACTGAGAGCTTACAAACTGAGGACCAAAAGTGGCAGTTCTACAGAATTGTGGAGCCTTGTCGGTGGGGGAATAAATATTCATGTTGTCAGGATGCTCCCCACCCTACCAAGGGGACTACGCCGAGGTTAAGGGTCGCTATCTCTTGGGTCTTCCAAGTTCGAATGCGCAGCTGCACATACCCTTTGAAGTAGCAATTGTTATTGATTAGAAATTGCATCAAATAGTCTCTAACTGGCTATCACACAAGCTCAAATAACAAAACATGACTGTTCAGTGTTGGTTTTTGTTTTTGTTTTTAACTTAAACGTGCTAAAGCAAGTATCTCGACTCAATGCATCACTGTAACAGTTCCTTTAGACAAGCGAGAGATGCATAGATAATTCATGCATTATTTAGAGCGTGTCTTACGAGTCTCAGTCGAGTGACGTTGCCTCCCAATGGAACTTGTGTTTCATTGCTGCTTTCTAGGCATGCGAACTCGAAAAATCCAGGAGGCATCGACCCTCACTCAGGGCTTAGTCCGTTTGGTGGGTTGGGGTGAGGTGCGTCTTGACAACAGGATTAGGGAGTGATGAAACACTTGAATTTTGATATGAGTGGAATTGATTAGATAATTTGGTCATCGTTATGATATTTAAATCTTTTTACACGATCTGCAAGGTTAATGCTGAGGAGAATAAGGGCGTGGGGTGGGGGTAATAGCCACTCTCCCACTCTTGTTTATATTTTTGCAAAGCTAACTCTTAACCCTATTCTGCCTGGGCTTTTTTTGAGTTTCTGAGTGTGGGGGGGGGGGGGGCACAAAGTGTCCCCCCTATAGATCTCGAAAAGTATTAAAGCTCTTGCGATGAAACTTGGCACGTTTGTAGAATAGGATAGAATAGAATAAAGTTTATTGAGTTCCCCAGAGGGATCTTCATACTCAATTTACAAGATTATAAAATAGAAAAATATTAAAATTTACATGGTAAAAAACTAAAATAAAAAATACAATAAAACCTTACTATAACTACAATACAATATACAGTACCATTAAACGTTTCCAAGGAGTTTAAACTAGTCGTTTAGCCACTTGCTCAAGAGCTCGGATTTGTAGCACGTCATTACATTAATAGAACCGACTTATGACGTGTCAATTATGACGTGTCGTGACGTCACAATAACGTCACAAGCCCGCCATTTTGAATTTGAGGCCGCCATCTTGAATCCCAAAGCTGCTGTCATACAGCTGACAATGACGTCACCAAAAAATATATGATTTTGTTCTAAGAAACATACTTAGTCAAACAAGCACACAAAAGTAAAAAATCATCTCCTTGTTACAAACGAAGGGCGAAAACCTGAAAAAAGACTGAAAAAACACAGAAAATATTCAAAATACACTTCTGAGTAGACGGTTGCTATGGAAACCTCAATCATCATAGACACGTCATTGACACAGGAAAATTTTTTCTGATAAATTTTAGGAAAAGTCACAAGATTTGCTGATTATTCGTCTAGCCATTTAAAAGTTATCATTCGTTAAAGTCAGCGCGGGCACAATGTGCGCCCCCCCCCCCCCCCTAGGCAAAATAGGGTTAAATTAATGCCTTGCCAGTTATAATCCCGTCCACACATTTTAATTGCTTTTTTTTTTTCAATAAGACGCATGAAGCTTCCATAAAACTATGTCTTAGCTGCTACATGATTATTTCTCTTTTCGGTTTCTTCATTGTGTTTATCCCACAGTCATCACCAAGAAAGTATTTTCCTTAATCATTCTGGTCTACGTGTCCACTACATGAACAACATAATCTATTGTTAAAGTAAAAGCTACTGATTTTAATAGCTGTTTGTTTGTTCGGTTTTCTGTGTCTGTGTGTGTGTTTGTCTTAAATGAATTATTTGTTTCTTTTCTATAAACTGGCACAACAGCATCTTATCCTCCAAGCTCTTTTCGACAGACATCTTCAGGTACGTTTCGCTTAAACAAGCACTCAACCAACCTCGTTCCCAAGGTTTTTTACCCTGGAAACAAGGCTGGCACTCAACATCAGTTTCAGATCTTTGTCATGACATCATTTAAACAAGATTTATTGCGTCAGCTTTGGTGAGATTAAGTAGGCCGCTTTTTACGTTGATTTAGTATAAAGAGATGGAAAAGTGAACTACCGTAAAGGTACAGTAGTCGATGTGCCAAATCTTCAGGAAAAAAAGTTCTACACCTCCACTGCTGTTGTTTCGTTGCTGTGCTAAAAAATGTAGGCACAACTAAGACAGAAGCAGACTAACTTACATAACATGTGAAAGGGAACGTCTTGCGTTTACAACGTTATTGTTATACATGTTGTTCAAGTTTCTAAACCGCGCGCTGCCATTAATGTGCTGAGATTTGATCAAAGTTAATTCTCTTTTTAGACATAACTCCAACAACAAGTTCTTCCTACGTGCCATTCTCAGTTTTATACCCTGGTAAGTACGCAATTCTAGCGTTTTGCGCCTTTAACATCAATTTCATTTAAGCTGTCAAGTATAAACGTTCCTAATTTGTTGATTCGAAACTGCTATTATTGCAGGGGACACGAAGCTCTTTAGAACCTCTAACTTCATTGGGCCTTGTTACCACGAAGCTCTATTGTTTTCTGTTGTTTGTTTATTTTGTTTTCCTCAGCCAATTCTATGAAGCGTTCCGAGAGCTTCGTGGCGCCCCTATTATCGGATCTAGGATTTAAAGGAAAGGGATTGGAACTAACGCCCCCCCCTCCCCCCCGCCCTCCCAGGGCGGAGTATTTAAGGGGAGGGAGGGTCCGGGGGCATGCTTCCCCTGGAAATTTGGAAATGTTAGTCCTCGGGAATGCCATTTTCAGTATTCTGAGGGGCATGTTAAAGTGTTTCAGTTCCCGTAAATTCAACTCAATTTTTTGCCCTAACAAGTCCAATGAGGTTTGGCCAGTAAGAGACTGACATTGTTCGCGGCAGTTTCTAGTTTAAATTTGAATGCTGTTGATTTTGAATAACTATTAAGGATGGAAAATACTGTTTTTAAATTTAAAAAAAGTTCACTCAGTTTCTGTGCGTTTCTACGAAAAAAAATAGTTCATGATAACAGGAACGGCAAGTAGCTTTCTTTTCGCGTTTGAGAGGACATGTTCATACCCCTTGATCTCGGCAGTCTGTATTATTCAGACCACTGATCAAGTTTCCCCAGAAGCAGGCTCGAGATGAGTTCCCTAGCTATTTGCTCGGTGCACTAGAAGTAAAAAACTTTACGAATTGTGCAGTCCTTATCCACAACAACTGTTTGAGATTTGCATTGTCAGTAACATCATACCTGTGTTAATTGCAATCGATAATTTTGTTACGGTCAGTGAATAAAACCAATGTTAGTATCCGTGTGGCGGTATTGTTTCTGGTTTGCATGTAACCTTTACTTGTAAGATTTTGTTTTCTCGTTGTCTTTGTGTATAATTTTGCCATCTTTCTTTCTTTATTATTCTAAAAAACGTTTCGTTATTTACTACATGTTATGCGTACATTCAAGACCGTTGAAATACTTTGCAACGTACAGCAAAGTATTGCACTTGCTCACTTTTTAATTCACGAAAACGCATTGCGACCGAGACTGTAAAGGATCCTTATGTTTGATAACTCTTGCTTACTTGAATTAGGTGTGATTCACACCGCTAATTTATTCGTTGTTCTCCCATTCTTAAGTACTGCAACAAAACTCTGATACTTTTATATTCCTGTTATATTTCTATTTATAGGGTCATGTTCAAGCCACATCAACATGCACTATTATTACTACAACTACCATTACTTCCAAAGTCCTGGCTACCCCAGCTGTTACCCAAATAACAAGGATTGTACGTGGTTAATTGAGGCTCCTACTGGCTACTACGTAGGGCTGCAAGTTTATCACCATAACCTCGAAAACGGTGGTAGCAACTGTCCATATGATTACCTGGAGATATTTGACGGCCGCACATCTTTAAGTCCCTTGATAACAAGAACCTGCGGATCATTGTCCTATATGCAGATTTATAGCAGTGGGAGATTCCTCTTGGTGCGATTTCATTCAAATGGTGTTACTAGGATGCCTGGCTTTCAAGCATACTGCTATACGACCTCAGGAAGTAAGAGAAATATCCTTGTTTTATCTAACTTTAATTTTTAATAACCCTCTGCGCTTTTTACCCCAATTTGATTGGTTCCCTAATGAAGGCATATGACGTAATATACCCTCCCTGATTAATTTGGAAAAGAGATTGGATAATTCAACTCAGATGACAGACACCTATCAACTACCGAGGCGTGGAGGTCTCTAGAGAGATGATTTAACCCTTTCGCTCGATGGCTATTATCCATTCTTTCATTTCGAAGGTGTACTGAACTTTTATAATTAGTATTTCTGTGCTGCTAATTGAGATTTCCTTCCCGTCCAATGTTCAGTTTTGGAATCTCCAAGCTTATTATTCAACCTTTGCTCAGCTGTTTTTCAAGGTTCTTATAAATGCGTCAACAAATAAATTAATATTAGTGCCCTAATAGAGAGAGAGGAAGAGAGGCAGTCGTAATTCTAGTGGACCTACGTCTTACATATGGTAGTAATTAATTAATTTTAACTCCTTATGAACTCCCTATGAAATCTGACGAGGCACAGAAGCTTCACCAGTTTGTACGTAGGTGTATGCAGGAAGGTGTAAAGGACAGCTTCTGACTGGTCCAATTGAACGTTAAGGATGTTTGGCCCGGTCGTTGCGACGGCAAGTAATTTGAAGCTACAAACTCAGCTGGACTCCTTGAATGAAATTTACGAAACCGTCTCCAGCTGTTCTCGCAGATAATCTTGACATCTCCCTTTGAAATTGGATGAAACTTATCAGGCAAAACCCTAAACATATTTGCTAGCTGTTACGTTTTTCTTGAATTTTCAAATTGTAAGTCAGTTAATTTGCTAATTTGAGAGGAGGTTTTCAAATTGTACTCAGCGGAAAATTAAAACAGACAATCCCCGATGGAAGTATTTAAATATCCTGTCAGTTGTAAATTTCGTTAACAACCTAAAGCATGTGTAATCTAAAGTGCCATCTCTTATAACAGAAGGTTTTCGTTTTAAAAGAATGGTTATTTTACCGTCCGAGAAGTTTGTGTGAGGAAAATAATGTGCACTTTCCCTCGGTCTTGTACTCATGATCGAGGGCAAGGGACATTGCTTTAGTATGGTGCTTAAGCCTTCGTTAAGCATTTTGGGGTATTGGTGGAGAAGAGTCTCATCGGAGGCGCAGTTATTCTACGTTAATAGTAGGGTGCCTTTCTTTCCATTCTTTCCCGCGTGCAGGATACAACAACTACATACCCTCACAGTCACTGGCATTAACTAGTTCGGCATTCTGCGGAGCATCGGACACGCTGTCTGCGACGATCTCTGTCACGCTATGTGAGTAACTGGCCATCCGTGTTATAACAAAGAGCTTACAATGTGGGAACCGAAAGTAGCAATTCTGTGGCAATTTTATTGTGGAGCAAAGTCATGGAAGAATACATAGTCCTATTGCCGCCAGGACGCATCTCATCCCACCCTACCAAAGGGGCTAAAACCCTTCAAGTGTTTAAGTTTGTTTGCGTGTAATGGCATATTTTTCAAAGCGATTAATTTCACAATTATTAAGCTAACGGCAACCCAATTTTCTCATGAAAAAGTACTATAACTGAAAAAAAAAAAAAAGCTTAACGTGCAGATTAAGGCTGCCCATAACCTTTGAAGAAGCGATTATTATTCAGTATTTATTGTAAAACTAAACACAAGAAAATATAGGAATTAATGCCAAATATTCTCTAATTGGCTATCAAACAGACAAGCTCCGATAACAAAATATGACTGTTCAGTGTTGGTTTTCGTTTGCTAAAACTTAAATTTGCTAAATCAAGTCTCTAGACTAAACGGATCGCTGTAACAGTTGTTTCAGGGAAGCAAGAAACGCTTAAAGAATTCATACATAACATTATTTAGAGCGCGCTGTAGGAGTTTCAGTCGAGTGACGTTGCCTCCTTGAGGAACTTGTGGTGTTTTATTGGTGCACCCTGGGCATGCAAACCAGACAAATCCTGGAAGCATCGATCCTCACTCATACTCAGGGTTTAGCCCGTTTGGTAGGGTGCCAACAGGACTAGGGAATCAAACACTTGAATTTTAATATGAGACGAGAGACGAATTGATCAGATAATTTGGTCATCGTTATGAGATTCGAATTTCTTTACACGACTTAATCCTCAGAAGAATAAGGAGGCGGGCGTAGAAGCCACCCACCCACTCTGTTTTTGAGGTTTGGAAAGCTAACGTTTCAATAATCCCTTGCTAGTAACAATCCTGTCCACATATTTTGATTGGCTATTTATGGGGCGCAGGAAGATGCCATAACAAATATGTCTTGACTGCTATATGGTGAATTCTCCGTTCAAATTTCCGCTCCCCCCACCCCCCACCCCCCAAAAAAACCTTTTCCTTGCTTCAAGTAAAATACGTTTTCAGACCCTTGGCTAGAGCCTAATATTAAGGTCATCATCAAGAAAGTATCCCCCTCTCCTCTGTTTTTGCGTCCACTACATAAACAAGTCAATATTAATTGACTGTTATTTTTTCCCCAGTTTTCTACTTTTTTTAATAAATGATTTGTTTCTTTCTTATTAAGCTAGCAAAGCAGCATCTTACCTTTCAAGCTCTGTGCGACGGACATTTTCAGGTATGTTTCGTTTAAACAATAAACCTCGTTACCAGGTCTGAGACTCTGGGAACGAGGTTGGCACTCAATACCACTTTCAGTTCTTTTTCATTACATCATATAAAAAAAAAGGTCATTCGTCATCTTTGCCTTTTTTACCGTAGATTTAGTCTAAAGAGATGGGGAAGTTAAGTACAGTAAGGGTAGTACACACCTCCGCGTTAAAAGTCTACACTACCACTGCTGTTGTTGCGTTACTGTACTCAAATATATAACAACAGCCGCCGCAACAATTATCTAACTTAACTTAACATAACTTGTGTAACGGAAGGTCACGCGTCAACAACATTACTGCTCTTCTATGGTCAAGTTTCTAAAAGGCGCGCTGTCATTATTGAGCTTAGACTTGATTATAGTTAATTCTCTTTTTAGATATAACTCCAACGGCGAGTTCCTCCTACTTACCATTCTCAGTTTTGTACCCTGGTAAGTTGGCAACTCTACTATTTTGTACCCTCAATACTAATGCCATTTGAGCTCTAAACTTTAAACATCCCTAATGTCTACTTAATATACATAAATGTAAGGTATGACATTTTTAATGGAATGTCATTTTCGTTTTATTAAGTACTGTGATAAGTAATTGCAATATTGTTATATTCCTATCTATAGGATCCTGTTCAAGCCACATTTACTTGCCGTATAGCTACTACTACCACTACTTCCAAAGTCCTGACTATCCCGCCTGTTACCCAAATAACAAGGATTGTACTTGGTTGATTGAGGCTCCTGCCGGTTACTACGTACAGTTGTATTTTTATGCATTTAACCTCGAATACGGTGGTAGCAACTGTCCGTATGACTACTTGGAGATACGTGACGGCAGCACATCTTCAAGTCCCCTAATAACAAGGTCTTGTGGATATTTGCCTTATATGTACATGTACAGCAGTGGAAGGTTCCTCTTCATACGGTTCCGTTCTGATGGTATAAATCGGATGTCTGGCTTTCAGGCACAGTGCACCGCCATGACATACAGTAAGAGAGATTCTTCACTGTCATTAACTTAACAAGGGAATTTCAATATCACAGTACAACGAGAATTGATGGATCCCCCTTAGGTTTCAAAAGATCTTATCTTAGCTAGATTCCGTGTGCAATGTTCGACAAGGGGAGGTATATATCATTTGTTATGACGCTGCTGGGGGCTTGTTAAGTTATCCCATATGGCGGCCAAGACAGCTGCTGTCTTAGATTGCACTCGAAATTAATTGTTTTTTTTTTCGAACAAGGGAGGGGGTGGGGGAGGGGAAACATTGAGAATTTTATTGCTAGATATGCAGAATATGATATAGTTAAACACTTTGGGTTCTTGTGAACATTTTATATTTTTTCACCAAATCGAAAAAAAAACCGGTAAAAACGCTCATTTTAAGTCAAAAATGATCTTTTACTACCTATGATGTCATGTTCCGTAACCAGAGCATTACCTGGTCTCAACGAACTTTGTTTAAGTGTGGCAAAGGGGCAAACGCACCGCACTTAAGGACAGATGCTGATAAAAATCTTACCTACTCCATTTTTAAGAAAAAGGCGCATTCTTGTGGTAGTCTCAGCATGGTATTTTTTTCTTGCAGAATACGGCAACTACATACCTTCACATCAATTTACTATGACTAGTTCGGCATATTGCGGAACATCGGAAACACAGTCAGCGTCGATCTCTGCCACACGATGTGAGTGAATGGTTATCCATATATTTGCTTCATTATAACTCTCCGCGTATTGCTCCCCTCTAACTGACAGAAAGGGAAATCCGCTATCAGTAGAAAAACGACTAGGGGATGGTTGTTTTTTTTCGCCTTGAAAGGCTTTCCATTTACTGGACTAGGAGAACATGGAAACGATGGCTCTCAAAACAGAAAGCAAATGTTCTCAGTATGGAGATTTGATGGAAGCATAAATGATGGTTCGTCTTGGTTCTATAGCATTACGTTTGATTACATCAATCACAGCAACAGCGAAATATGTGTTCTGACGAACATACAGCCACCAAACGCCTCAAGACTTTCCTAGCTTATGTTTTTTTTTTCATAAGAAATTGGTTATTTCCTGTTTCTTTCAGCTAAAAGTGGCCCTGATATGCTAATATTTAAATTCTTCTTCTTATTATTATTATTATTATTATTATTATTGTTATTATTATTATTATTATTATTACTTTATTATTATTATTATTATTATTCCTATTTATTAAAGAAAAGTTTCTTCTTTAATCATGACCAAAACATTAATACTGTTTTGTTTTTGTTGTTGTTGTTGTTGTTGTTTAATTTTTAGATATAGTAACAACACCTCATAGCTCGAGCTCTGTCCAACGGTCAACGTCAGGTATGTTGTGTTTAAATATTTAGCCTGAGCTTTCTGGAGTTCCTGAGCCAAGATGGGGGGGGGGCACTTTGGCACGTTGCTCCCACTTCCTTAACTCCGAGGTAATTAATACTATGACAACAAACCCTCGGGGTTATATAGTACGTTCAAGAAAGTTTCCTTTGAACTTTCAGTGGGCTACCATCTTACATCCACCATCTTGGATTTCTTCATTTTCCCAAAACCGTGGAAAACTATCAAAACCGTCCAAAAATATATTTAAACCAAAAAACAGAACATTTAAATGATCTAAAATAAATTAAATTTAGCACAACGTCTGTTTTTTTTGGTAAATTCAATACGAGAACTGATTGCAGCATCAAATTTGCTAAAAAATGACATCATACAAACTCGTTCGAAAAGTCCCAAAGTTTGGTGGCTTTTGCTTGCATATTAGGGACCGGTCATTATTGTCGCCTGGGGGGCGGGTGGAGGATTTGGGGGATGGGCGTTCAATTGATTTCACGCTTATCGAAAGGGGATCATTGAGTGAAACTTATACAGATAGGGGTGTGTGTCAAATTTCAACCCTTTTCTTTTCATCTTTAGTATGATGACGAGTTCCATGTCAGAGATTTATGCCATAGACAGCTTCAGCTTTAGAAATTTTGGTCCCTCGCAGCGAGTATAAATTAATACATTTTATAGTGTGTGGCAATTTTAGGTGCATTTTAAGCCAATTCAGAAGACCCCAATACAAAAAATTTCCCGAGGGACCATGCCCCTGGACCCATCTAAACGGTTTGATCAAGATCTTATCTTCGCCCCTCTCTTTTGGTAAATACAGTATCTCCTTTTGGCGCGATTCTTGCCTTAAGGGAATATTTCCCTGTAATGTCGCATCATAACCATAGACATAGACTTAAATTTCATTCAAGAACCGTAAAATCAGGTTCAAAAATGGTACAGACAGTTTTTGTTCATTTCAATACCAAACCCTTTGCCAGATATGAATTCTGTATTTTATTCGTAAGTTTTAAACTTTAGTTGTTTCCAGTTTTCCATACGTTTGTGACTAAATTTTCTTGCAGACGTTTCAGACATTTGTACCTGAAAAATGTATATAAGCATAGTATAAGAACCGTCAAACAACCACCGAGGAAATAATTCGTGTATTAGGAGCAAAGAAGTTGGGGAGGGGGTGTACAAGAAATTTCAGTGTCAATTTGGGGGAGCTTCAACCTTATGAAAACCATTTTTCTAACTTCTTGGTCTAGATTTTTGGGGAGTATAGCGCTCTTACTTTACAGTCTCACTACAATCCTGTGAGCAGATCTGAATTCCGTATTAAGTTTGAATTTATAAATTCGAGTCTTTCGAGGGTAAAATCAGCAACACGTTTATGACGGCATTTCCGCAATTCTACATCGGGCAAAATTGGTGGAACGCCTTAGCGCTCTCACCAGTTCACCAACCTACCTTGCTTCCTTTCCTTCTTTAAAAGTATTTTGGAAATAAGCTCTGTCGACGCCAACCCCACGATCGTTTTAGCACTGCTTTCACGGTCTTACCAAGTGAGCCGTTTCGCTCCTGAAAGGGAAGCAACTTTAAGTAAGAAGTCTGGGAAATAAAGTACATAGTAAAATGTCAATGACTGCGTTGCAACCTATTAAATAAATTGCTCTTTCTGTGTAGCCTGTTCCAGGCTTCAAGATGGTCGGAAAAGCGGCCCGATCGAGAAAACAAACCGGCGCTAAAAACGAGTGGGGACTCGCTGCTCGCTACTCGCCCGCTTTTTCGCTGGTCTCCACTGACCGAGAGCCTGGCACAGGCTACTTTCTGTGACGCTTTATTTATTATCTAATTACAACGCAATACCGTAAATGGTTTGAATCCAGGAGTCATATCACAAGTCGGTAAAGTATGATCCGTCCGGGTGAGTGTAGCCCTGAGTCACTTGACTCTGATGATGATTTCCGCTCATGTTGTCAAAACGTCAGTCATGTCAAATTTCACAACATGTCAAATGTCACTACAAACAGACAAACAAGCCTTCTTAGGAGCTGAGTCTCCCGGAAAGAATACATGATAGGCTGATGTTTCAATGTTATGTTGGCACTGAGGAAAAATATTTAGATTATATATATGTTTCTCAAACAGCCAGTGAAATTGCTCCGACTACTTCATCGTCGATGTCCAAGAGCAATTACGCTCAGTCCAGTTCTTATGTCCTGCCGGCTCCTGTGGATTTCCAGTTCCATTTGCCGGCCGACTGTGCTCAAGTCTGTACGAACACCCCAGGAAGCTACAGCTGTTCATGTGTTAGTGGATATCGGCTGGCATCTGATGGAAAATCTTGCCTAGGTGAGACGCATGCGTAGATTACGTATTTGAATGCTACAGGTGGAAATACACTTCCCTGAAGGGAGAACAAATTCTTTAAAGGCCGATAAGTTGACAAATCTTTGGTATGAAACGACCTGAAACGCCTCATGGAAGACCATCTTTGCTCTTAAAAAGGTTTCATGGAGTTTAATTGCAACTATATATTTTCATAATATGCCATAATCATAACATAACAAAACTGGTTTTCATCCCGATCTTTTCTTTTTACTTCTATTCAATGACTGCGATTATAGAATTTGGGGACTGTACTGACGAGACAGATATTAACTAACAGGCTATACATATTCTTCGTAGACATAAACGAATGCTCGACTAACAATGGTGGATGCAGTCATCATTGCTACAATATTCCTGGATCATTTTATTGTGGATGCCCTGAAGGAACAACTATGGCCGCTAATAATGCGACCTGCGTTGGTAAGTAAACGGCCTTTATTTAACGCAATATTACGGTGGCCCATAGGTCACATTTCGGTGGCCCATAGGTGACATCCCAAAATTTACACTCCTCCAAATTTTATTCAGCAGAATGTTTTTGAGCTCGTGATAATTTTTTATCTTATGATGTTATCCTGAGATAAAATTTTTGTCCCGTGATAACGTTTTTATCCAGATAATTTTTATCCCGAGATAATTTTTTATGAAATTATGAATATATGAAATTCATATATTTGAACTGCAGAATGAAGAAATAAATGTGAAGAAGAACCTCGCCGGCAGTTATTAACACAACTTACGCAGTTGCGAAAAGAAAGCCTGAAAAAATCAGGCTTGTCGGGTTTCGAACCCTGACCTCTGCGATACCGGTGCAGCGCTCTAACCAATTGAGCTAACAAGCCAACTGGGAGCTGGTCATTAAGTCGTCTTTTAGGTCATTCAGCGGGTCAATTAATGACCTAAAAGACGACTTAAAAGACGACTTAATGACCAGCTCCTAGTTGGCTTGTTAGCTCAATTGGTTAGAGCGCTGCACCGGTATCGCAGAGGTCAGGGTTCGAATCCCGGCAAACCTGATTTGTTCAGGCTTTCTTTTCGCAACTGCGTAAGTTGCGTTAATAACTGCGAGGATCTTCTTTACATTTATAATTTTTTATCTCGTGATAATTTATTATCCCGAGATCATTTTTTATCTCGTGATAAGTTTTTATCTCGTGATAATTTTTTATCCCGTGATAGTTTTTTATCTCGTGATAATTTTTATCTCGTGAAAATTGGGATGTCACGTGACTTGGTCAAGCAAAGAAGGCGTCTGTAGGGACGGCCTTAGTCCTTTGGACGGTCTTCTTTTACAAAGGAGCTTATGCGGTTTTGCCAGTATATCTTCCGGTCTCGGGAATGCAAACCGATCGTATCCCTTTTCTCTTTAAACGATCATTTCTGGCGATGCCAGCTGTTATCGCCGGCAACTACAGTGAAGATAGCCGGCTAGTCAGAGTTTGAAAGCGGTCAGTATAAAACGCAGACTGCGGATTGCAGACTGCAGACTGCGGACCAGGTGTAAAATGCAGGCTACAGACTAAGGGTAAAATGAAGACTAGGGGTAAAATGCAGCATGAAAACTACAGACTGCATATTAGGGGGAAAATGAGGGAAAAGGGCTGGAAATACGTCTGTGTTCGTAGAAGTCTGTTAAGCTTAAAACCTTTTATTTCATAAAGGACAACAGCGGCACGCAGCTAGGGCAACTGCAGCAGTTCTTTACCAGTCGAGTAATGGTCAAAATGTTTGCAAATTTTTTTTGCATCCTGATAGGAAAGTTTGTTTACTAATTGAGAAGTAGAACAGTTTTTCCAGCAAGGATTGTCCGGGATACGTTGTTCATAAAAGAGTTTTGCTTCAACTTCGAGCCGTAGATTGTTCAGAATTTGATCGGACTACGCATTAATCCGAACCTGTATGTTCCAAAAGGTCGCTTTTTAAGGAATGAACTTTATTTGCGAACTACCTGAGGTAAAAGTCAAACGCCACAGGCTACATGTAGTTTTCGGGCGGTCACCCATCCAAGTACTAACCCCGCCAAACAGGGCTTAACTTCGCTAATCGGAAGAATGACCGTGACTCCACTGATGAAGAACTGCTGCAGTTGACCTAGCTGCATGTCGCTGTTGTCCTTTATAGTACAACGCGAAATTTTGACGTGCTCCCATTGGTCGAAATCGATCATGTGACGCGATAATGACGTCAATCACTTCGGGGGCTTTCCTGCTCCATTTTTCGTGACATAATAATCGCATTGCAATTGTCAGCATGTTGAGAAAGATGTTTTTATTCTGTTAGTGACACAGGCGACTCGGAAAAAAATCCGAGTTCTCCCAACAGGAGTCGAACCTATGACCTTCTGGTTACTAGTCCAGATGTTCTACCACTGTGGTACAGGAGACTCGTGGGAGCTAAGGATATTAAACTAGGTTCATGTGACAAACGTCCTGCGTACTGCTAGGTCTGAAATGTCGATAGGTGGCATATGTTTTCGCTTGAAATTTAGCGTTTTACAATAAAAACAATAGAGTCCTTCTGTCGCAGGCCCTATGTGTGAAAGGTTCCCTCGGAAATTTGATGTTCAAACTTCATGTAAGCCCTCGAACGTGATATTTGTTGTGAACATCAAATTTCCTCAGGCAATCTATCACACAATAGTGCCTTCGACAGAAGAACTCTATCGTTTAATAATGAAATAGTAGATTTTAAGCTTAATACATTTCTACGATCTTCTACGAACGCAGACATATTTCTCTCATTTTCCCCCTAATCTGCAGCCTGCAGTCCTCATTCTGCATTTTACCCCTAGTCTTCATTTTACCCTTAGTCTGTAGCCTGCATTTTACCCCTGGTCCGCAGTCTGCAGTCCGCAGTCCGCAGTCCGCAATCTTCCCTTTATACCGACCGCTTTCAAACTCTGACTAGCTGGCTATCTTCAGTGTAGTTGCCGGCGATAACAGCTGGCATCGCCAGAAATGATCGTTTAAAGAGAAAAGGGATACGATCGGTTTGCATTCCCGGGACCGGAAGATATACTGGCAAAACCGCATAAGCTCCTTTGTAAAAGAAGACCGTCCAAAGGGCTAAGGCCGTCCCACAGACGCCATCTTTGCTTGACCAAGTCACGTGACATCCCAATTTTCACGAGATAAAAATTATCACGGGATAAAAAACTATCACGGGATAAAAAATTATCACGAGATAAAAGTTATCTCGGGATAAAAACTATCACGGGATAAAAAATTATCACGAGATAAAAAATTATAAATGTAAAGAAGATCCTCGCAGCTATTAACGCAACTTACGCAGTTGCGAAAAGAAAGCCTGAAAAAATCAGGTTTGCCGGGATTCGAACCCTGACCTCTGCGATACCAGTGCAGCGCTCTAACCAATTGAGCTAACAAGCCAACTGGGAGCTGGTCATTAAGTCGTCTTTTAAGTCGTCTT